>OZ021732.1:21165687-21765687 GCA_963978545.1 Linyphia triangularis | reverse complement strand
GAAATAATACTTCCAAATGGTAAGTACTACTCCAGCACTATATTCGTGCGTTCCTATATGTACATTTAAATGATATAACAAATTTGAATATCGATTACTACGTACTCGGATGATAATATGAAGAAAAAATGACAAAATTTTCAAGAAGACGATAAATGCTATCCATACGTATACTTTAATACTCCCAGATCCTTTTCGCCCATTGCGATTCAACTTTTTCATCAACGCTGGTATTTTCACGAAACTATGCATTCTGCTTTGCGACTCAAATCGAAACACTACTTCTGTGCAGCATATGATCATGGATCCAAAAGTGCTAACTGAAAACTTTTCAAGTTCTGGGTTTGATGCGAATGAAAGTATGTGCACTGCAGATATTAGGATGTTGAAAATACACAGTAGCAATTTCCTAATTTTGCTTTTTCCTCTTTTATTCGTTGTAATAGGAAAGATAAAAAAAATCCGGTACAAAACAAAAAAGGTCCTGTATGTAAACATCATTTGTTTTATGAACTTTCTTTGCTTACGAGGAAAACACTTCTCAATTCTTAAAAATCCATTATACATTTTTTAGGTTTTTCAAGTTATAATGCCAACATTTGACTTTGATGTAGTCCATTCATTTACTCTAATTGTCGTAAAGGATTCCTCACTCAAAAGTTACGCATCCAATATTTAACTACAGAACTTTTTTCCTTCGAACAATTTATATTCAAAATACAAACTAATTGTTTAATTTAGCTTAATTTGCACTGTTCCGTCTGTCTATTTCTCCTTATATGAAGTGCTTATCACAGTAAAGTACGTCTCTTAATTTTGAACAATAGTAAGCTTACGAGGTTAAAACCTTATCGCGCATACCTCTCTCCCTCCAACTCCACCAACGAGAAGACATTGGAACCACAACCTGTTCAATGTGCACCACCCGTATTTGGTGCCTCTACCCACTGGCCAACTGGAACCAGCAACTGATTATTTTAATGATCCCTCATTACAATGCGTAAATACCTTTTAAACATATGCATGTTATCTCATAGTAAAATTCTTAAAAGCCTTGAATTCGCAAATATTTATCTCATTTTAATATACAAATTTATTTCCCATGATTGATGCAACTTGATTGTTAACCCTTCATCGCAAAGGAAATGTGTCTGAAAATATCATGAAAACGTTTTTAAATGTATTTAAAAGTATCTTGTTTGAACACTTTGAGGCGTGTTTGCGAAATAATATGTATCAATTTGATAATATCCGAAAGCGTAGTTTAATAAATTAGTTTTTTGGGACACAAAACAATACTTTAATGAATATTTTACAACGGCTTAATTTCTATTATGCATAAGGAACGTTTTTTGGAAATATTTGAAAATGCGTTACATAGTTTTTAATTGATTGCCAATAAGACATTATTAATTTTTTCAGAAAAGAATAGACATTTTTGTTGTTTTACATTTGAAACTGATAAATCGAAAGAATAGTTTCTTTTTTAAATGTTAAGAATCCAAAACTCCCATAAATTATAATTTTCTGACAAAAATTAATCTGATAAAACCTATATTGATTTTGAAGCCCTGTACCTAGCCTGTTACTAAATAAATTATTAACAAAAGTCAATAAATTTCTAATTAGAAAATAATCAATATAACAAGAATCTGCAAAATTAAATTCCTTGTTATTTATTGAAATCTATAAACCACAGATTTTCTAATTGGACTTTTTCGAAACAGAATTCTAAAATGTTGATGACTTTTTTAAATTATTTTTTTAATTAATTAATAAATATTTTACGAAACGATTTCTAATAGGGCTACAGCTCTGAAATTTTCAATATAAGTAGTTTTGGCCTTCTATGTGGACTTTTGAAAAACAGAATTTTAAAATTTTGTTTGTTTTTTTGTAATTAATTTTTTTAATTAATTAACAAATATTTTACAAAACGATTTCTAGTTGAGCTTCAGTTCTTTGGCCTTCTAAATGAACTTTTGACTAAAAGAATGTTAAAATTTAAATTATTTTTTTAATTAACTAGAAAAATATATTTTACAAATGATTTCTAATAGGGCCATAGTTCTGAAATTTTCAACATAAATAGTTTTGGCCTTCTAATTAGAGTTTTGACAAAAAGAATGTTAACATTTTATTTTGTTTTTAATTATTTTTATATATATATATATTTTCACAAAAAACGACTTCTAATAGGCCTAGAGCTCTGAAAGTTTCAACATAAGTAGTTTTAACCATCTAATTTTGCTTTCACAAACAAGTGCTGAAATATTCTTAAAGAGGTTATGTATTTTTGTATGAGAGGGTACTTTTTTTTCCTCGACAGGGGAGGGGCTTTCAATATTAAGGCTTTACGTTGCAAATAGTTTTTAGAGAGTGAAGCGAGCTTACGCTTACGCAGCAATGAACTTTTCAACGAGCGAAGTGAGCTTGGTCTTGCGTAGCAATTAACCTTCCTGTGAGCGAAGCGCCAAAGGCTGGGACCTATACACCAATGACGGATCTCCGCAACGCAGCCCCACGCAGCTAGCTAAAAAATTGCACATGGTAAAACTTCGTAGCGAAGAACGGAACCACCGGGACAGAATCACCTCTTACTTTCGTTTTCAAATTCAGTATTCGTAGCCACACACAGAATTTTGCTTGATTTTTGAAGTACAGTATATGCAGCCTTACATTCATTCATTACTTTCCCAATATCAACCATCGCATTCATTAACATGCATTATTCATTTCTCATACGGATTGACAAATCAATGATGACACTGGATTACATCATTTCATTCTTCACAAAGAATTGTATAATTGTTTAAACAGCAGCAAAACATGTTCAAGTTCAAATCAGATCTTACACTCGTCCCGACCCATCAACATCAAGCTTCCTGCCGTTCGAATAACCCAGAGCTGTATCCACGGATTCTCAATTTTTAGAACATCAACTGACTCACTGACGGAACTAGACTTGGCCGTAATATCGTGAACATTCTATAAGTTTGTGGCATTCTCCAAAATTCTTAAAATATCCAGATAAGCCTAACCATTGCCACTACTTTAAAAATTATACTTCCAATACTATTTACAATTTTTACATTAATAAAAAGCTAGAATTAAAAGTAATTGCAGTACTAGAATAGAATTAGAATTTACCAATCACTTTCATTAAGTACAATTATTTGCAAATTCTCGATTATGACACTAGTGACTAATTTTTCAAAAGTAGTACAATTTAGATGTTTCAAATTGTTAAAGCCGACCAAACGGATAGTGGTTAGCGTGCTAGCCTTTAGACCGCGAGGTTTCGGGTTCGAGTCCCGTGTTAGGCATGGGTGTTTGTAAATGTATGTTGGCTTGTCTAATGACGAATGTTTCGGTGCATTATAGCCCTCGTGTTGCTGACGGTGCCAGATAATCTGAATACAACCAACCAAATTGTTAAATAACAAAACATATGAGAGAGAAATTTAAGAAAAGATTGTTTACTAAAATCAAGTATAATAAAATAAAGAGAAGGAAAGGAAAAGAAAATAAAGGTAATCAAAGAAATAAAATAAAAAGAATTCTTTACTTTAAAAGTAGGATGCTATTTAATCGCAACTTCGTTGTTCAAGTTAGGGAAGTTTAGGAATTAAAATAATTCACATATTGTTAGAATTTTTCTAGAAGAAATAATACGCTCTACAAAACATAACTTATATTATTTATTCTTCATTTCAGAAGCTCACAAAACATCTCTTGACTACAGTGAGCTCGATCTCAAGCTTTAACAAAAGTGAGTATAGCTTCAGAAACAGCGTTCAATCAAGCTCTACAAATATAAACAAACACTGAGCTTTGTCAAAACAGCTCTAAAAATCCAAACAACTCAACTGCCATTAGATCTTTGCATGCCAACTTTTCTAAGAGATTCAAAAAAATTGACCTGGGGATCAGAAAATGCCGTAAACATCTCAAATAACTAAGGAGTTTTCAACTTTGTTGAACCTGTATTATCGTTTCTAACAAAGAAATTTAAGAACATAGAAATTTAAAAGATATATAAACACTGTTTACAATTATAGACAAGAAAATTGCTTTTGGAGAACTTCTAAGCTCTTCTGCTCTGCAAAGTGAAGTAATCAATTGAATTGTCGCCATACTTCACCCCATACCATGCTGTATATTGTCCTTAGTAAAAAAAAAAAAAAAAAAAAAAAAAAAAAAAAAAAAAAAAAATACTATTTTTGCCGAAAGTTTGCTATTATAGATTTATATGGTGATTGTTAAACTTTCTTCAGTTCTCCAGTCAATAATTAAGCATGCACTATCCAAAAGTGGCAGTTGGAGTTTAATGACTAAAACCGGTTCCAAAACTGGGTTTCTTCTTATCACAAATGTAAGGTTTATTTTTACTTCTCACTACAAAAAAAAAACTATACTCCACCTCAACTTAACATCACTTAGACGGTAGATCTTCACCATGCACATGGGCAATTGATCCATTTTGGCGAGCATTATGCCTTCACGCCGCCAAAATGGATGAATTGCCTATGTGCAAGGTGAAAATCTACCGTCTAAGTGATGTTAAGGTAAGGTGGAGTATAGTATAATTCCGTCACCAATCTACCTCAACTCCTTTGATGCAACTGTCTGTTAGGAGATAGCTTCCGCTAGATTGGATGATGGTGATCCCATAGAAACAAGTCTCTTTGATATAAAATAAGTGTGATGCATGCAAGAACTTGGCGTCCAAAAAGATTGTAATGCAGCAAATGTAACAAATCCTTTTTTCAAGAATCCACTTGAGATATGAAGCCAGTCTTGTTTCAAAATCTGCAGACTATTGGCTGAAGATATTCGTGTGAAAAATAGACAGTACAATGGCTGTTCGATGGTTGTATATCTGATCGGTATCATTTCTACTGGTTATCAAAAATTACTTAAATTTCAGGTATAGGTGTTAAATAAATTAATGAAATTGGGAGCTTTTTTACAAGACTAAAGATAAGGCTAACATTTTCAAAATCTTTTAATCATTACGTTTTGATACTGTGAAAAAGCATAACATAGGTGAATACAGATCCTAATGTGCCTAAAATAAAATTTCTCCTTATTGGAAAGAACTTCCATACTGTCAAGTAGATCTCCATTTTTGTGCTATGATAAAACCTTTTTAGTGAAAAACTAGATGTCTGACGTGACTGCAGTAGTCTTCTTGTTATAGTCCCGACTTTCAACGAAGCTTCGCTAACCAATGAAGCTGAAACTGAAATCGCGATGAAAGACAACAACATGTACAGGAATTTTGCAGCAGAATGAATAACTTCTATGGCTTCGAATGATTTATCTGGATGGATGACTTTGGTTGCAAAAGAATACATATATACTGAAAAGTAGATGGTGCTACAAAATACAAAAAAAGACAGCTGCCTGTCAATGAAATCCACTGTCGCTCGTATGTAATCGTAAAAATTAGACATCATGTCCAATTTAGAGTTTGACTTAAAGTCTATAGTTTTAGTGAAATTTGAGAGGGTGACTTTTAGTTGATAGCATGTTATAACGTAGAATATTACGAATATATACAAAGGTAACTTGAAGAAAAAATACTTACAAAATGCAAACACTATTCCAGCAGAATATGCGTGTGCTCCATAACGGATATTTAGATCATGAAATATATTAGAATGTCGATCACAGCGTACTCGAATGATAATATGAAGACAAGACAACAAAATTTGCAAGAAGACAATCAGTGCCACCCATACATATAAATGAATACTCCTGGATTCTTTTCGCCCTCCGCGATTTAGCTTTTTCATCAACTCTGGTATTTTCTTTAAGCGATGCATTCTTCTTTGCAACTCAAATCGAAACACTACATCTGAGCAACAACTGATCCAGGATGCAAAAGTATTAACGGTAAGATTCTCCTCAAGTTTCGAGTTGGATGCATATGAAAGGATGTGTACTGCAGATATTAGAATGTTCGATGAGCACAAAAGCAATTTAATAATTTTATTTTTTCCTTTAATATTTGTATTAATAGGGTGGATCAAAACAAGCCAGTATAAAATAAAAATGGTTTTATACATAAACATCATTTTTTTTGTTATTCCGAATTTTAGTTGCTTATCGGAAAACCATTTCACAACTCTTCGAAATTCGTTATTCGTTCTTAAGGTTTGACTTTGATGGAAAGTAAAATTGTCCATTTATTTATTCTTAATGTCATCAAATATACACACTTCAAAAACCAATATTTGGCTTCGAAATTTATCCTTAACAACTTATTCAAGATACGAACTAATTTTTTTGTGATGTCCTTATTTATATTTTACAATCCGTAAATATCTATCAAGTATATGTATGTTACATCATATTAAAATAGAACACATTTTCCATGATTGTTGTTTCCATTAAACTTCTACTTAACCGTCCATAAAATCCTTGAATACTTAAATATTCATCTCATTTTAATCGACAAATTTATATTCTATGATCGATTCAAACATTTCAAAGCGTATTTGCGAAAAAAATATATTTCAATTTAATAATACCGACGTACATTAATAAATTATTTTTTCTATAACACCAAACAATACTCTAATATATTGTATAATGATTTTATCGGTTTTATGCATAAACAAAATGATTTTGTAAATATTTGTAAATGCGATGTGTAACATTTTAATCGATTGCCAGTAAAATATATATATTTTTTTATTTCTTAATCCCTTTGTTGTTTGTTATGACATGAAAATGTTATATATCAATTTCTTTATTAATTTTGTGTGTTAGGATTGTAAAATTCCTTTTTAAATTATAATTTTTCTGGTAAAGAAATAAATTTGTTAAAACCTATATTGATTTTTCAGCACTTTCATGATACCTTTTCCATAATAAGTTAATATACTACTAAATAAATGTTTAATTATAAAAGAATCAATTCAATAGTAATCTGCAAAACTAAATTCCTTGTTTTATTTTTAAATCTATAAAACATGTAGAAGCTATTTGACTGAGGAGAAAGCACAAGTAAACTGGTTTGTACAGTACGCAAAAAAAAAAAAAAAAAAAAACAGAACGATGGCTATATCTTCGGTTCTAATTATTGTAGAATCTTACGGTTTGCACCAAAATGTTTTGCTTACGATTTTTTATATATCTGATGCAATTTTTTTTTCTTGAGGGACCGTTTACTAAGTAAAAGTAACGCTATCTTCGAAAATTTCAATACGAACCCTTATTTTTTATCATTTCATTCGATTCAGAATACATCATTTACCCTGTATACCAAATTTCAATGCATTATGTTGAAAAACACGTCACTTATGAGCGAAAATATTTCGACCATTATTTGACCGATCTTCAGGGAGAATTTCCATAAAACGAAAGGTATTTTTAAGGTTCTTCTTCACAGCGGGAGAAATCGAACGGTCATTGTGGCGCATTTCACGAAGATTAAAAAATACAAGTATTAGTCTAAAATTGCATAGAAACTACTTGGATTTATAGTGTCATGTTTAAGATTAATACAAAAATAGCAAGTAAACGCAAAAGTAACATAATTTATTTACAACGTTAAAGATGTGCATTCTTCACACGAAATAAATAAAATATCGAAAACTGTAATTGCAGAAATATAACGAATACTACTGATAATTAGAAAATTAATAAATATTAAATGTAGGCATTAGTAAACAGTATTTAGCAAAGCATGAATATTTTACAGAAATATTTCACTATAAACACAAATGTAACTAGATCGTTGAAATTATTTATAAAATGAAAAAGTCACATGATTCAGTAAAATTTTTAAAGGATAACTTATTGAAATTGCTTAAAAAATGTTGTTTTAAATAAATGGAATTTAAGAAAGCAAATTAAAAAAAAAAAAAAAATTGATAGTTTACAGAAAAAATAATTAATAATTTAAAAAACTAAAAAACACGCTTTAATAGAAAATCAAACTAAAAAGTAGAAAATAATCAATAGATTAAAAAACTAAGAAACACGCTTTAATAGAAAAGTGAACTAAAAAGTAGAAGATAATACGCTTTTTTACGATAAAATAAATATTTCTTGTTAATCACTATTCTTATTTCAAACTTATTTAAAATTATCTTCTACTTTTTAGTTCACTTTCCTATTAAAGCGTGTTTCTTAGTTTTTAAACTATCGGTTATACGATAACTGAACGTTATGCGATTTTCCACACCTCTAGTTTACCTTGAATTAATCTTTGATAGTTTTCAAAAGTCGTCTACTATACGGTCCCTTAAAGTGAGCGTTTTTTACATTTTCTCTAAAAAATCGAGAACTAATAGTCAAAATGGAAAGAAAAAAATTATGGGGGGGTTTTAGACCATGGTAAATCTAATGAAAGCAAAAAAAATATATGTTTCTATTCAAAAAAAAATTTAATTGCTTTATTAATTAATAATTAATTATTAAAAAAGAAATTGATTCAAAAGCTGATTGCTATTTATGTTCGGCCATTTACAAACTACCTTTTGAAAAAAAAAATTACTGAAATATATTAATTATTTAAGTATTTATTGCCAAAAAACCAACTTTTTTATTTAACATTAATTTATCATTTTCTTTTTATCATTTAAATTACAAACCATTCATTAGAAAATTACGAATTTTTGTATTTCGCATTCTTTTTTAATGCTGAATTCAAATATGGAATAATATTATGAGGTTGCTATTGAACTTTTTAAAGTTTGGTTCTGTTTTAATATGTAGATGACCCCTCATGATAAAAAAAAACTACATACAATTATTAAAAACCTTTCACGATTTACAACGGTACCTTTTGTTCGTTATTTCAACAATTAGAACAAAAGATATAGCCATCGTTCTGTTTTTTTTGGGGGGAGGGGGGTACTGTACCAGTTGTTAAGGCGTCTTCTCACTTTAGGCACCTCGAAAATAGGCTATTTTCGCGATTTTTTTTAGAGGATTTTTGAAAACAATTATGGGATAAAATGGATTCTATATAATAAACACATCTTTCAAGTACAAGAAAAAAAATATTTTTTTTATTTTTTTGAACAATTATTATAATAAAACAGTAGCATCGAAAAACCCGTGTAGAAATGTAATGTTGATGAAATTTCGGAAACTATCCGGCCGATTGTTATGAAATTTGAATGACATATTCTTCATAGTTATGGCTATAGCGCATATCATCAGATTTTTGATATTCGCGAAAATAACAAAATGGCGCACGTTTTTCGAAAAAGTAAAAAAACAGCGTTTTTTTGCAGTTTTTTGTAAAAAAAAAATACTTCAAATCAAAATTTCAAAAATCTGATGATATGCGCTATAGCCATAACTATGAAGAATATGTCATTCAAATTTCATGACAATCGGCCGGATAGTTTCCAAAATTTCATCAACAAGCCACGAACATTACATTTCTAAACGGGTTTTTCGATGCTACTGTTTTATTATAATAATTGTTCAAAAAAATAAAAAATAAAAATTGTCTTGTACTTGAAAGATGTGTTTATTATATAGGATCCATTTTATCCCATAATTGTTTGCAAAAATCCTCGAAAAAAAATCGCGAAAATAGCCTATTTTCGAGGTGCCTAAAGTGAGAAGACGCCTAAACGAAGAAAAAAGTCGGAACCATTGCCTTGTATCGGTCAACTAATCAGAGCCGACCGGCAATATTCAGATGAATTACTATTATAGTTACCTTGATTACTGATTCACTCTCTAACACTACATCTTTATTTATTTCTATTCACGAGATATGGAAATTAGATTGTTATATAAATTGAGATTAATTAGCTGCACATGGATCGTTTCATTTATTTCTGTTCATGTGATATGGAAATTGTATTATTATTGTTACGAATGTTCTTCTCAGAGGAATATTTCAATTTGAACATAATTTTATTTTCACAATTAAAATGAAAGTGGAGGATGGATCTTGAGAATTTGTTTTTATAAGAGATAGAGATACCATCTCTAACCATCTCTATAAGAGTAACCATCTCGTGCACAAAATTAGGTATGAAAAATTTCAATTTCAACATAATATTTTCAGTTATAATGAAAGTGGCAACAGAACAGTGAGAATAAAATTGTCTTGATTTTGATTTTTTCCTCCCTTCTTTTGCAAGAATGTGAGGAGTTGGAAATAAAAAAAATTATGTCGTATATATATCAGGAATAATTTTCATTTGCACAATATTAATAAAAATTAGTAAATATTTCGTGTATATTAGATAAGAGTGTTCAAGTTATAATCATCTTTTTTTTAAAACAGGTGCCCGTAGCCGCTTTATACAGCTTTCTAGTTACGAATAAATAAAGTCTGTGGAAAATAGAAAAGAAAATTTTTTAATTAAATCTATTTTGAATCTATTTTATAATTTTTATGATAGGAATTCATTTGCATTCATTTCATTTTAGCAATTGTCAATGGAAACATTTATTTCTTTTATTTGTATTCTTTTATTGCTTGATTGCGTCCATGTACAAACTCCTGGGAAAAGGAAAATAATCTTGCAAGATACAATTTATCCAAACTGATCCGTGGGCTGTTACATTACACAAAGCTGCCTATATTACCTTCAACAGAAAGTAAATTACTGGCCCGAAAAAATTCATGCGACCACCCTCAATATCTAGAAAAGCGGCAGTGTTTCGTATTACATAATCGGTTCTGTTGTTAATCAATTAAAAAACATGCTGTATATGATATACAATAGGAAGGAATTATTGGCCATACTAAACTGCCACATTAATTGTTTACTTGATACACATTTATGAAGAAGACATATTAGAATTTTTTTATGCTGTAATAAAATTGGAAGGAAAAATAGAATATTAGTAAAGTTTAGCTATTTTCATTACATATTTAAACATAGAATCAAGCATAAGCTTCATAAGGGATATACAAGCGCATACATTAAATTCTTACGGAGTAAAACTTTTTTTCAACTTTTCATTAAAAATATACATGCCATTTACACAATTAAAACCATTGTTTCATAAAACATTCTTAACTCTAATAAGTCAAAAACATAAGAACAAATTGAATTTCTAATAAAATTCAACAGATTCTAACAGAATTCAATATTCTAACAGAATTCAATTAACAGAATTCTACATTCAGATTTTAAAAAAATAATTTATTATGTATCGAGGATTGGCGATAAAACAGTACACAAAATACGATGTCTGAAAGTAGAATAATTTGCTTACTTCTGGTGTATATCATTGCTTTTACGTTCAGTAAATGTGTTTTCTTGGTGGAAGCTTTTTTGCTCTTTGTTGCTAACTGTTATGTTTTTTTGTAAGATGAAAAACAATTTCCTTTCTTTTACAATCGATTTTTTTAGTGAATAATTTGACAGGACATTTTTCTGCCTTATTCTATTGATATTTTAAACAATCAAGATCTCAATCATAAACTATCTACATATTGCCATAATTTTGAAACTGCACTAAAATGGGTACAGTCCAGTTAATGAAAAAACACAACATATACAATTATAGTAAAAGTTTAACTTTCAAAAAAGATCAAATGGTAAGACTGACCAAAAAATTGACCAGTGAAACGTTTCTACAGCGTTTTGAAAATTGAACTTTAATTATAAACTCTAAGTAAACCACATACAGTATATATAGTCGTTTGCGTCAATCTATACGCCTATAAAGCTTCCACTGATGTTTTCTAAAGATCTTTCATCAAAACGAGTTGCTAGGTATAAAGATAAAAGTTATTTTTAATATGGTGTATTAGAGTGAAAATAGGGAAGATGAATTATGGCATTTTATTGAGGTAGATGTGAAATATAGATTTTTGGTACTAGCATTAAAAAAGTACAAAATTGCTAAAGGAATTCTAGTAAAAACTTATACTTCCGGCAGCAGTGTGAAAATAAACTGACTCAGGGAATACGTCACAAGCTTAGACTGACAAAAATCATTTCACTCAACAGATGTACAACATCCCAATAAGATTATAAGCCATCGACAAACATAAATTTAGAAGTGGAAAACGCTTCATCCACGATATGGGTATTATCGTGTATATATACCTGGTTTATATCGGAATATTAAGTTGGTATACAAGGCAAATTCAGTGCACAATAGTCCAACAATTCAACGGTCAACCACTTTTCATGTATTTTACAACCTAATCGTTATTTGATTTGTCTTGGTGACAAAAGTAAACTAAACTCTAAACCAAACTTGTGAACCCTACGCAGTAGCTTAAATATTGTAGTTTTATATGTTTAAACTTAATTTACATTTTCATAGAGCACACAAATGCATATTGGCTAAATTAACATCGACTAGCCGGACATTTTTAACGCAATATATTGTACAACTTTTCTAAGGCAAATTTTCGTCATATGAGAATGTATGGACCGACAAAAAGACATTTTGAGTTTTATAATTTAGAAAGAACACTATTTTTTATTAAAAGATGCGATCTGAAATTAAGTATACTTTTAAAAAACTTGATCATTGACACTTATTACTTTTTTTAGTATAAACATCATGCTGCTCTATTTTAACCTATAACTAGGGGTGTGGAACATCGCACAACTTTCAATTACACTATATTACTGATGTGGATTTGTGTCATTTATTATGTCTATATTTTCATCATTCGCTTAGAAAAAATGGCCAGTTTGGCGATATTTTTTGTGTTAATTCTTGTAGGAGTCTTTTAAGAAACATAAAAAAAAAAAAAAAAAATTAAAAAAAAAAAAAAAAAAAACCTTCATCAAAGTGGTGTTTCTGGCGATATACTTTTCAATAATTCTTATATTATCCTTTCTTATAAGTTAAACTGTGTAAAGGAGAAAAAACGACCGTGTTGATGAGCTATGTTCAAGCAAATAGAACTCTGGGTTGAAAGGCATTCGTTTTTCAACTTTTCCCGCCATTAAAGCATTTTTATGGAAATTTCGCATGTGGCAATGTTTAGAACACCTTACCTCAACTACCACCGCGATTTTAATCAAAATCGTTAAAGCCATTTTTTTTAGAAATCATTGAAAAACATGATTTTCAATGGTAGATACCTTATGTGCATGCGCAATTTTGACGAAAACCTTAATGGTAGGTCCCATGGCCACCAGCAACCCGCATACCAAATTTGAACATCTTACGTAAATTTGTTCGGAAGTTGTGCTGACCATAGCACAACACATAGACACACAGACAGACACTTTCTCTGTATAACTTTTTTGAAATCAGGATGTTCCAAAACGTGAAGAAATGCAAAAAAAAAAAAAATCATCTCTTTTTTTTTTGTTTGGACCGAATCCCATACTTTCATTACCCTATGTATACATATGGGTGATTGAAAGTAATAAAAAACCAGTCGATATCTAAGAAATAACCATTGTTTCAATCCTTGCAACGAAAAGTAGGGAATTGTGCTTGGTCCAGTTTTATTCAATTATTATATTCGAGGTAACTGATTTAGGACATGGTAAATTAGTAGCTTAAAAGAGGAATGGAAAAAAATAATCGATATAAATTTGAAAAGAAAGAAATAGAATTCAATTTCCAAGACTGAATTCAATTCACAAGATTGCAACACCTCATTTACGTCATTACATTCTGTTTCTACTTTTTTCTTTTACTGAATGCGCTCAATAAACTTTGTAATACCAGATAACGTATACAATGAAGAGTAGCAAGTTCAAAATGAAGCAGAAATTAAATCTTATAGACCCAAAAAGGAGTATTAGGGAAATGGTATGTGCGTCTGCCAGTACGTATGTTTCTTTGTGTTTATGTATGAACTTTCTTCTAATGAATGTGTTCTAGCCTATAATTCCAAATGAATATAATTTTTTTAACCAAAACCTAAGATATAGAAAATATTATATTTAGTGATTAATTTATACTGTGGAGAGGATAGTATAACATCCGAATGGTGTCCAAATTTAATTGGCAAGTCATTGATGCCCACAGGATATGACAAGAAGGATTTCTTCAAATTTGCGCTTGAGTAAAAGGTATCATCGCTTGAAAAACTAACGTTTTTTCAATATTACCAAAAACTTCTTTAACAATTTTAATCAAAAGCAAAAAAATTCTCGTAAAAAAGCGATAAATGTGTAAACATGGAAAAATGAATATCTTTCAACAATGTTTCGCTATTTACATAGAACATTGTTTGCATAGATATAGGTTACCTTAAACTAAACAGACATATAATCACTTTAAAAAAAATAAGTGGAGATTATGTTGTCAAGTGGAGCCATTTTACTTCACCGTAAAGTAAGCTTGGGGTGTGGAACATCGCACAACTTTCAACTACTCTATAATACTGAAGTAGATTTGTGTCATTTACCGTTATTATGTTTTTATCATTCATTTAGAAAAAATGACCAGTGCTGCGATATTTTTTGCGATAGTTCTTATATAGATTAAAAAAAAAATTTAAAAAAAAAAAAAAAAAAACTCCGCCAAAATGATGATTCTGGCGATATACTTTTCGATAATCCTTATATCATCCTTTATTATAAGTGAAACTGAGGGGAGAAGAAAAAACGATCGCTGATGAGGTATTATGCTCAAGGAGAGAGAACTCTGTGTTGATGGCATTCGTTTTTCAACATTTTACGCCATTAAAGTATTTTTTCGGGAATTTCAGAGGTGGGGATGTTTAGAACACCTTAAGAGGCATTAGCACAGTGATTTTTTCAAAATCGTTAGATCTGTTTTTTAGCAATCATTGTAAAACATGATATTTTCAATGACAGCTACACCTTATGCGTATGTGCAATTTTGACGAAAACCTTAATGGTAGGTCCCATGACCACCAGCATCCCGCATACCAAATTTGAACTTCGTAGATCAATTTGTTCAGGAGTAATGCTGACCACAGACACACATAACATACACACAGATAGACATTTTTTTTTAGAACACTTTTTTGAAATCAGGATTAATTTTACATTACCCAAAAGTTTGATATTATCAAAACAAATATAAGCTTTGAACTCGTATAAAAACTCTCCCATGTCTTCTAAAAACATCAAAAGAAGAAGTTGGAAAACTAGTTGAAATATATTAATTAAAATTAGTACTCAATTATCCAATAAAAGAAATCCGCTTTACAAAATTTATGTATTCCTAATTTAGAAAAAATTTAACATGCAGGTAAAAAGTTGACTTTCCACAAAACTCAGGTCGAATTGAATTTTGTTCTGGGAATCAAACTAGGTGATCTTATCGAGTGAACACAATGGATTCACTTAGTTTATTCAATAAAAATAAAATACACGCTACTGAATCTTTTTATCGCGGCCAACTGTGCAGTTTGTCCAGCATTTGCTCTTTTGGCCACCTGCCTCTATTGTGCAGCTTTTGTGAACACGTCCCGTGATAACAAAGGCAACATAGAGCTTGATCCATGCAAATTGGTTTGCTTGTTGGAAAAACGGGATCAGATAAACTTGTGCGGTCGGCATTGTAAACTTAAACAAGTCATTGTTAACAGTGACACACCTTGATATGAGGGGTTGTTATTACGGATTAAAGAAATTAAATTGTGAAAAGAATTTTAATGAATACCAAGACAATGGCAGTTGGACAGGTAATAATTTTAAATGGTGATTATATAATTAAATAAAATGTCACTGACACAGACTACCTAAATAAAAACCGTTTAGATTAGTCGAAACAAGTTATTGGTTGACTTTGTAGGTCGGCTTAGCTTTCTTTAATTTCATTCCCTTAAAATTGATTGCTAATAACAATCAGAACAATAGAAGTTTTCATGATTTCAATCCCAAAGTGTTAATTTCACTAAACAAGTTGGATTGTGCCTGATAATGTTACTAAAAAGCCGCTTATGTGTATGTTTATATTTCGATACATCAGGTCTAGATATCAAGCGTGTACAATTTGGCGACATTTAATGACTGAATTATTTATTTTCAGTCATTTAATGTCAGTCATTAATAAACAAGAGACAAGGTTGACACCATCAGAAAATAAAAATCTCAGCCAATTTTGAGAGGTTTTTTTTTTCTTTTTTAATAAAAAAAAAAATGTCGACAAGTTGGCGAGTTTGGCTAAGAGCTGCGAGAAAACGTCACTAAACATCAAAATTCTAATTAAATATTTCTATTTGCAGCCCTAATATGGATTCTCATGGATGTGCTTTGGAAGCACACTTCCAATTGAATTTTAGGGTACTTCAGTTGGCTTATATGTAATCCTACTAATCTTATCGACGTTTCATGACAAATACCTGTAGCATTTATTGTTTAGGCTTATATAATTGCAAATTGACTTTCGTTCGTAGTTTCTTGTGATTTTGGTTAAATTTCGATACGGAAACATGTCTCAATCAGACCTTTCCTTTAATAGATCGCACGTGCCTTAACATTTGTGAATAAATGAAAGTTTTCATCGACTGTATTATTTTAAATTCAATTTTGCTTACACTTTAATCATCAGTAGCTACCTGTTGTAAGAAAAATTATGTTTGGAATGTGAATGATGAACCATGAAGTTTTTTATGTAAGCTTCGTAAGCGCATGTACGCTTATTCTCAATTAGTCAAATTGTGTTTTAAATGTTGTATAAAGTATTTTTAATTGTATTCGACTAAGTGACTTTCTACCCTTTTCTCTGCATTTTGGCTTCGACCTACTACACACTAACTCGTTAGTCGGTAAAGGGGTCTGTAAAGATAAAACATTTTTGAGTGGAAATGTCCTCAAACAGACAAAAAGACAGTTGGACCTTTGTATAAGTTTTATCTACATTAATGTATCGGAGAAGCTAGAAGTAGTTAAATTGGCTTAAATGAAAACAATATTTTTTTAAAATAACACTCTAAAAAAAAAAAAAAAAAAAAAAACACGAATGTCTTTAACACAGAGTTTTCTTCCCTTGAGCATTGCTCATCAACGACTGTTCCTCCAATATTTCACTTACCGGTAAAGAAAATGAAATAATTGATGAATAACATATTGATTGCTAATTTCATCATTTTTAAGGTGTTTTTTTACCAGTGTAATAAATTAAAAATTATCACCAAACTCAAACAAATTTTGTAATTATTGAAAATTTGAAAACGAAAATAGTAAATTTACTTACTCATATCAAATGTAAAAGAGACGATCAGTATTATAATGTAATTGAAAGTTAGTGCGATAATCCACACCCCTAGTTTTCTTTTGTATCTTCATCAAATTTTCATTGTTTAGATCATATTTACTACTCCTAATTTCTAATGTGTGCACAGATACAGTAAGCTTCAATTTTTTTAAAAAACATTTCTTTTTAGTTAATATAGTTGCAATAAACTTTGGAGAACACTCTGGACTAAGAGAAAGTAATTTGATAGCTGTCGTTTATTTAAATTTTATTTAAAGACATTGTTGTTAAAACTGACTTTTTGTCAAAAGTAATAAATTCTCGAACTTCAATTATAGAGTTTTTAAGTAAGAGGATTATCTCATGTTCAATGGTTTAGCATATTAAATCCAAGAAACTAGTTTTACCTAAAGGCACGGGAGTAAAGGCCATAGAGTTAGTTGTTTAGTTCTAGTTCTAGTTAGTTGTTTAGTTCTCTGAGCTGGTCAGTGTCTGTAAAAAATGGACTGGTTTTGTAGTAAGTTAGTTAATAAACATACTGTTTTATATACCTGAACATTATTTTGTAATTTAGTTTATTTTTTGCAATAAACTAACAATTGTTTATGAAAACAAAATTCACTGAAAAGAGATATTTATAATAAAGCCATAACTATTTAATTTTACCAAACAAATTATTAAAACAACTCAATTATTAAAATAAACAGATAGATGAAACTATTTAGTTACTGAAATTAATTATTAAATATGAATATTTAAATAATTAAATATATTAATAATTAAAACTATTTAATTATTAAAAGTATTTAATTATTAAACTAAATTTTTTAATAATTAGTATGAACTATTACAAATAATAATTATAAAAATTTCCTTAATGATTGTATTGAAAATTTAGTCGGCATAAATCTAAAATCAACGGAATGAGTGTTCCAGTACTTAAAGGACATATATGGGACGGACCGATTAAAATTTTACTCTGATTTCATTTTTTTTTTTTTTTTTTTTTTTTTTTTTTTTTTAAATAAAATACTCCCATACGCGTGAGTTTTGAATAATTCTACCATGTACCATGTAAATTTATTTAGATGGCAATACATTTATTTCGTGCTTTAATATTTTTAAGAAGTTTCAGGTGGCAATGTTCGCCTTGTTCTATTTGACGTAAGAAAGTTATTTTCACCACGCATACGTCGTGCTATTTTGACAAACAAAAACTCTGAAATTGCACAATACCACTTAAATTCGCATATTGACAGTTGACTCATTTGTTGCATACATGGAATGCTATTCTGGAATTCAGGCCACCTAAATGATAAGTATATGTTTGGCAAGATTTCATTGCTAACTGAGTACTATGTAAATACAAAAAAATATTTGCCTCTTTAGAAAAAAAAATATAAAATATTCGGGGTTTTTTCGTAGGTTGGTGTATAAAGAGTTAAGCAATATTATTAGATCAATTTATAAATTATAAAAATTCTATAAGAATAGGTAAGAAGTTTGGAAAGAAAATTCTTTTTTTGAGCAACCATATAAATCCGGTTGGAACTGCCAGTAGCAGATTGAAGAGCTATGAAAACAATGGATACCTACTTAATTTGATTCCACGGCCTTTCTTCCTTTCATTGTGTTTGGTCGCAGGGAACTTCAAGATATAGGCAGGGTTATTGACATTGTGGGAGACCGATTCCTTGTTGTTCACGTTGCGGAAGCATTTTGCGAGTAATAGCAGCTTTTTTGGGGGTGTTGGAAACAACGCTTGTTTTGCATTTGAGGTTAGATCATGTGTAAGGAGGAGTTTCGGGGTGTGGAGAATCGCGTGTCAAAATTGGATATTTAAATAGAAAGGAATTGTTCCGACTTGTTTGAAGATTGTAATCTTGGAGAACAATTGAGGATTTTCGAATTAATTGTCTCTGAAAGCTAAAGAAGTGGGAAAGTTAGTTGGATGTTTTGAGAATAATCTACTGTCTGTCTATCAGGAAAATAGCTCTAGCTAGATAGTCTGGATGGTGACGGTCGCTATTGAAACAAGGCTCTATTTGTTGTAATAGGGGGTGATGCATGGAGAAAATTGGTGACCAAAAATGTTATATTATGGTGAATGTCTTTTTTCTGGGATTCCTCGTGGAAAATTGCAACTTGCGGGACCTACTATAGTTACAGACAGACAGTATGTTTCCTTAGCTTTTGGAGTCTCCTTGTCAAATGTAATCTGAAATGTGAAAATTTTACCTCTTTATTTCAAATAAAGAAATATTTTTAAATAATTAATTAAATATAATTTTAATAATTTTAATTTTACCATCCAACGATATAAAGGGATTTTTCTAATTGGCATGGAAGAGAAATATTCTTAGTTAAGTGTAATGAGGTTCTTTGTAAATCTAACTATCCATAGAAGCGGTTCCCAACCCGTCGTCGTTCACAAAAATTACAAATAACAAAACAAAACAAAAAAACTCTGCAATTTGGCGTTCCTGGCGATATTCAATCATAAAAAATTTCTCCAAATTAAAATTCTTGGTGATAACTTTGGCGACAAAAGTAGATGCCAGTTTCTAGTATTAGTTATGAACTTTTACTTTGTACATAAGAGACCAATGGACATATGATCTTAACACTGCTTCAAGTAGATTCAAACATTAAAAAAAAAATCCTAGTTTAAAAAATATTGAAAGGTGAAATAAAATTAAATTGAAACTGAGGATTTTTTTAGCATTTTATATCGATCGTTTTAAATTATTTCAGTCCAACAGCAACCATTTTTTGTTATTACCAACTTATGTAAAAAAGTACAAAAATGGCTACGTTTCCAGACTTTTGCAAATGCATGAATTTTGCTACTACCCAATAGCCAACTAATCGCCTAAATCTTTCCAGTTTAGTTTCATTAAAATCTACTAAGTCTTTTCAAACTTATGCCAGGTAAAAGTTCTAGTATGACGAATGGACGGACAGACATATAACATCGAGATTTTTGTCTTTTTGAACTCACCGTGCCATGTTACGAAAAAAAATTAGCTTGATTTTTAGACGATCACAATACATTCTGCATACAATAGATACATATTTGACGTTGATGAGAACTCAATAATATTCAATATCATCTTGAAACATTTAAATACCATAGATGGAGTTTAATTACTTCTTACAGGAATCTTGATAGATTGAACCTCGCTATTTTTGTAGTATCATTCATTGTGTAACATTGCAAGTCTCACTTTTTTTTTTCTTCTTTTTTTTCTTCTTTTTTTTAATTAAGCTTTTATCTGCTGTGAAGAATGAAAGTTTTAAATACAATTCAACGAGGTCAACACATGGTTTCGTTCAAGCTTTTTTTTTTAAGTAATCTTTTTATGGGAACAACATTTCAATTGCCAGATCTAAGATTTTTTTTTTCGATTGCTCCCAACACCCAATTTAATTTAATGTTGTAAATATATTCTATGAAAAGAAGGTATGTTGGAAAAGAAGTTAAGAACTACGCAGTTAATAATTATGCAGTGAAATATTTTTTATTATTTTGGACTTTTAAAAGGAGGAAAAATATGGATAAATTTGCTCATTAATAAGAAAATAAAAACTGTTATTAATAAAACTTTGGAGATGAATTATTTGGGTCTGGATATAACGAATTTTGCTTCTACTTGAAGATAACTAAATGCAAAAGACTTTAGCAATTGTAACACCTTTCTCAGAAAGTGTATGTTTTATATAGTTTCTTTGTTAACGAAAACCTTTTATATATATATAATTACTAAGGAAATATAACAGAACTCCTTAAGTTTTAAAAATTCATTGTAAAAGCAGATGTTTAGCAATATTTTCGTCTGTACTTCTAAACTATATTCTTAATCAGGAAATTAAACGTCATGAGTTTTAAAATCTATTGGTATTTCATTACTCATTTTAAATATAAAACTTTTAAATACAGTCTTATAAGCCTCTATAAATAGTGTCAAAGGTTAGCGCATGGCTACCCTTATATCTATCAATATATATAATTCTCTTGCGTGTCGTCCAAATTGGCTGTATTTCTGTGAGCAGAATGGCAACGACTTCAAACATCCAATCACAAATCTTCTAAATGTAATTTATGCACGAATCTCCAAATTCAGCAATCCAGCCAATCACAATATAGCTTTTGAAATTTGACTAATACATCTGGCAACAACAACAACTTGGATTCGTTATATTTTGTGTTTCTTATTACAGTCTACAGATAGAAATTATTGAATTAAAACATATTGATTTAATAGTTACGATGATGCAAGAATAAATAGATCCAAGATGTGTACATTTCTTTTAGATTATAGAATTCCGGAAAAACCAGACTTTTCGGAAAAGTTATCTGCTGGAACATGTTCTGGAGGTTAGTAGAATGTGCTTTACAGTCCCCACTTGTGTATATATAATGCTCTTGCGTACAGCCCAAATTCGTCTGTATTTCTGAGAACAGAATGGCAACGACTTCGAATATCCAATCACAAATCTTCCAAATGTATTTTACGCACGAATTTCCAAATTCAGCAATCCAGCCAATCGCAATACATATTTTGAAATTTGACTAACACATCTTGCAACAGCCACAACAACATGTATTCGGAAATCAAGGGATTATTTGGTTTAAAATAGCAAATTTTTCTAATTGGTTTTAAATTTATGAACATACGTAGAAAAAGATATCTGTTATCTGGATTACTAAATATATTCAGCATTAATAAAAAAAAAGATTGTTAGGATTTGTTGACTTATAATTTCATATATCCCCGAAAAAAATCTTTGATTACGCCCCAGAGTTGCCACATTCGGCCCCACTTTCAAAAAATCGCCAAGAGGCTCCATACAATAAATCTGAATCTATATTCATTTCTAATCTGCACAAATTCAGCTATTATGGCATTACAAATTAAAAACCATAAAAATAAAGAATAAAAAACCCCACTCAACTTCGAAATCTCACAGGAAATTTAAAAAAAAAACATTCGGCGAAATAGCGCCAATTTTCTCGCTAAACTTTATTTTCAAAAAATTCCAGATGATTGAATGGCGGATAATTGGCCATTTATTGTACTATTTCTTGAGTAGTGCTAAAAAGATTATGCAAACATTTGATTGCCTTGTTAAAAAATTTCGATGTGTAACTTTAATTATTTTGACGCTTAATGCGAAAAAAATTCGTAAAATTTAATTATTCATTGAAATAACTGACCTTTTTTAAATATATGTATGAGACCGTTTATTGTTTTCCAAAAACGTTATACTACGTTGCCACTCTATCTCTGCCTGCTTAACACGTCTCGACATTGGCAGTAGGATAATGACGTCACAAGTATTGTTGCTCATCATAAATAATCCAACATTTTCAATGTCATGGTACTAAATCACTTTTAAATGATTTTTTTGACTATGCAGCTGAAATAGCTTTTTGCTAGGGTATATTTTAAATGCCTCACTTTGAAGCGAGCAAGAGGTTTGCGTAGCGATTCCGGGGTTTAGCGAGTGTTAGTAAAATACTTTATCCTTATCTTGAAATTAAGGATTTATTCCGATTCAAATTATGACAACCACGTGTTTTAAAAAGATTAAAAGAAGAACATTCTACCATTCACAATTGAAAAAAAAAAAAAAAAAAAAAAAAAAAAAAACGCAATTTAAAAAAAAAATTTAAACTAAAATTTAAAAAAAATCAAGGCATATACCGAGCATCAAAATCAAATTTTAATTTTAACAGACACGATTTCAGAAAAAAATTAATATTATTTCGCCCTCTGGTTGGTTGTTTTCAGATTATCTGGCGCCGTCAGCAACACGAGGACTATAATGCACCGAAACATTCGTCATTAGACAAGCCAACATACATTTACAAACACCCATGCCTAACAATATTTCGCACTCTGAAATTTCTAAGATGGATACACCTTGTGTCCAATCCTCAGAATAAAAGTTTAGTTTATATAAAGAAATTTAACAGAAAAAATACTTTTAAATAACAAAAAGGAGTACTAAAAAAAAGGAGTCTTATTAAAGACGATGTCTAAAGAAGAACCATTCTGCGAATAGATGCACAAGGAAAGTTTTTAGCCAATGGTTTAAACTCCCAGCCATTCAACCTTGAAAGAAAATCTAAAAAAGTTAGACATTAAACAAGTTTAATCTTAATAAAATTGTTTAAAATATAAATCCCTCGTGCTGGATTTAAGTAGCTTTTCTCTGACAGAGAGGATTGATAAGGCAGGTGGAGAAAAACTGAGGAAATCTTGCACAATTTCTTTTCTTGACCTTCTTGAAGGTCAGTGTTATAAGTCGGATCTTGCAAAAAGTATATAGTTTTAATATGCGAAGTGACATACATCATATGACTGGTAAAACCCAATTATTTGAAACGGAAATATTTTGGAGATATAACGGATATATTTTGTTAATCTCAAAAGCATAGTTTTGAATTTTACTTACTCGTTCAAAAAATACTTTTCTTTCTTACTATTTATACATACAACAGCCGAAATAAATACAGATACAAGCAGATTAGTGTCAATGGCTGTGAAATACAATCTCAGAAGAAAAATTCGGTTTAAAAATTATTCAATTTTCCAAACTTAAGGGTTTGGAAATTTCTACGTTTATTCTGAGCATCTTTTCGGAAAGTAATTTTAATTTAAGATTGAGGCTTGTTGAGAAATATAATTTGGTATCAAGCATTCTAAAACAACCCAAAACTAAAGTTCTTTACTAGTTCAAAATCCGTTAATCAAAGTTCTTTTACCAGTTTCACTAAGAATTGATTAAATTTTTTATTTGAAAAGTAATGTCTACTCCAATACATGCACAATCAAAATATTTAAATTTTTTTTTTTTTTTTCGTTTGACCTTTGACTTTGATGTGGGGTGGAATGAGGTACCAGTGCTCCATAGGACAGATACCTCTCCATATGAAATAGGCCACAAGGAATCGGTAGAGTCGGAATTCATCAAGTACTAATAAAATATTGAAACTCAAACAGTCCTTCTGCATAAACCAATCGGCTTACAAACGGGTGCGAAAGTCACCACTGATAAAACCCAATTTGAAAGTCATCACAGTTGAATCGTCAATACATAAAATAGGCATTTGTCACTAATCCAAACACACAAATGATTATTATTAGCTTAATTTTAATGAGTATTACTCAGAACTCATATGATTACAAGCTCTACATTTCTAATTTGATTGTTATATTCTTAATCATATTATAACTTTATATATTCGTAAAAACACATAAATTTCTTTTTTTGATATTTTCCAAGCTTATTTTAAACAATTTTACAATTGCAATACCTTGATGTGTACCCTTCACTGGACACGCTTTTTTTGTAGCCTTATAAATATTTCCATTTGAAGGAATCATTATAGCAAATCAAACGTTGTCCACTCAACGTAACGTATCTTTAAAAATAAAAACACAGTAAATGATCATCATTATAAAAATAAAAGTAAATATATCACTGTAAGTTTGTTGTTTCATGACTGTTATATCTTTCCCTGTTCACTCCTTTGTTCGCTCCACTAATGTTTCAATGCTCACAGGAAAAAAAAGTGCAAAATATTCTGAGAAGATGTTTCAAATTGATTTTCCTTTGTGAACCCACGCAGCGGCAGTTGTTGGCTTTCTGGAACGGCGATTATTAAACCACTGGAAGACGACCCAGATTAAGCTTCAGCGTCGCCAATTCATCCATCTGGAACCATTTTCTTTTTCTATTATATTATGCCTTTTATTAAGGAGGAAGTGATATTAGCCCCACCTTTGGTAAAGAAAGTGCAGAGATAAAGAAAACGTACCATACAACTCTGTTTATTTCCTCTTTTGGTGATTTTCGATCAAGAAGACACTATTACTTTCGCACAATAAACGGAATTTCCTATTCATTGTCCACTCCTCATTTATCTTCGCTCTAGTCTTTTTACATATTAAATTGTACCGAAATTCCGTTTCAATCTTTCTAAAATAGTATCTTATCAAAAGAAAGGTGATACGATTTTGGAATTAAAGCAATCGTGCTAACCAGGGGAGCAGTCAAATTTTTAAAAGAATATGGAATAAGTTTCCCAATATACCTACCAATACAATATGTATGATGATTCCTAATTTATTTTAGCCGACCAAACGGTATAGTGGTTAGCGTGCTAGCTTCTAGATCGCGAGGTTGCGGGTTCGAGTCCCGAGTTGGGCATGGGTGTTTGTAAATGTATATTGGCTTGTCTAATGACGAATGTTTTGGCGCATTATAGCCCTCGTGTTGCTGACGGCGCCAGATAATCTGAATACAACCAACCTAATTTATTTTATAATTAAAAGTAAACTTTCCATCAACATGAACCATTTAAACAAAAACTGTCACTCTAATACGAGCCACTTATTATTAGCAACTGCTTGAATCTAGAATAGAAACTAATGAATCATGATTTAAAATTTCTATCATATACATTTAATATTAAGGTTATTTTATTTAAAAAAGATATTTAATATAATTTTTTTTTTAAATATTTGCATTTGTTATTTTCATTGCCAAGTAGAACCAAATCATAAATAGTAAACAAAGAATATCTGTCTTTGGTCTATTTGTGTAATTAATACCATAGAGTTAAGTATCCAATTGAATCATGACGTTTTGAATTATATATTTAATACATGATTTATAAAATTGCTCAAAAAAACATTTTAACTAGTTGTTCTAATCAAATTCAAGTCTTGCTAAACAGCTAAAAAAATACAAACAAATAACTCATTCATATCCTTGTGTTGGTTTTTGAAATAACTATAAATTCTACAATTCCTCAGATTTTCCTGACGTTCACGGATATAAAAGAAATTAACAGGATAACTAGAAGGAAAATGTCTTAAAATCACCGCAAAAGTGTTCTCCAAATCAAGCCAGTAATTTTCAAAGAATCTCTAGACATATAAAAGTATCAACATATCTATCCAAATAGATACACAGCGAGTTAATAACTTCCGTTTTCGAAGCCTTTTTTTAAATATTCTATTCGTAAATGTACACCAATTACAGTCATATATCATTACTTTCAGATAATTAGAGTTTCCGTTGGATGCTTTCCGTCTACGTTTCACATTTGATTAAAATGATAGCAAAACTTATACATAAGGAAATTCTTTATACGTTATCGGCAGTTTCAGAAGTTGTCTGAAATCGAAAAAGAGAAAAAATAACTTTACTCAAGGAAGTCACAAACTGAAAAGGGAGCGATTTTAGTTTCCGATAATTAAGTCTGTCCCATAGACATTATGTGGTACTTTTTCGTCCGCGGAATCTCCCATAATATTATTTTAATTCATATGAGTTATATCTGGTATACCAACAGTAACTAAGAACATCGCACTATTTTCAATTCACTTAATACTGGTCATTTTTTTTTAAATTCTCCTACAATTGGTTTAATTTCCAGCTTCCGTTTTCATATTTTTAGTCAATTAAAAAAAATGGCCAGTTTGGTGATAATATTTTTAATTGACATAAAAAAAAAAACCAGCTAAAATTACGAAATCGGAAATACGCTTTTCGATAAATATTACATTATCTTTTCTTGTAAGTGAAACAGAAGATAAAACAGTCGATGATGAATGATGCTCAAGGAAAGAGAATTCTGTATTACAGACATTAGATTTTCAACTCTTTACACTTCTATCCCATTTCTACGGGAATTCCAGAAGTGAGGATGTTCAAAACACTTTAATAGGCATTACCACGGTGATTCTGATCAAAATCTTAAGAGCCGTTTTTTGGCAATTGCAGATGTACATAAATTTTTTAATGGCAGGTACCTTTTGAGCATGCACAATTTTGACGAAAATCTTAATGACAGGTCCCAAGGCCCACTTTAACTCATAAACAAAAGTCGAACACCCAGACATTTATTGTATAACATATTTTTTTTTTTTTCTTTTCTTTTTTTCCAACTCAGTACGCTCCAAAATGTAGAGAAATGCAAAAAAAAAAAAAATCTTTTTTTTTTTTACTGCATGACATACAGAATTGAAGGAAAAAAACTTATGTATATAATGTATATATATATATATAAAATAAAAAATAAAATATATATATATATATATATATATATATATATATATATATATATATATATATATATATATATATATATATATATATATATATATATATATATATATATATAAAATGTATATATATATAAAATAAAAAATTAAAATATATATATATATATATATATATATTTTTTTTTTTTTTTTTTTTTTTAATTGCACGTTGCATGTAAGGTTATCTAAAAAGTTTTTATAAGCTAGTTTATAAAACTTTTAAAACTAGGTGTGTGAAACAGCTCACAACTTTCAATTACACTATAATACAAATGACTGCATTTAAGATAGATGAAATTTACGGTTTTCAATTTCATTTTTTGACTGGCTTAAAATAGAGAAATGACCAGTTTCATGAAATATTTTTTGATAAGTATTGGATTGGCCAAAGAAAAAAAAGAAAAAATTGCGTGTTTTGAACAAAAACTTTAACCTTTTTACATTCCTTTATACGAGATCTGCACCCTCCTACAAATAATCATGTATGCGACCATGCTCTCTTATTGTCTGTTATTAGGATTCTTGATGGGAAATTTCGCAATTTCCTCACATTTTCAAATCCAAATACGCGGAGATTCCGTATGAAAATCATTAAAAAAAGCACCCTTCTATTTTATAATTGATATGTTGTTAAGATGTTTTGGCTAAGCACATATTGCTTTTACAGCATGGAAAAATCCAATACACTTGTAACCAACTGCATTCTGTAACCAATATTTAAGAATAATAATATTAAAAAAAAAAAAAAAAAATCCGAATTACATCATCACTATAAACACAAAATGGCAATTTTATTACGTAAACAATCAAAACAATACAGAATATAATAAAGGATTACTTTTAGTTACATATTTTCTTGAATCATTGAGAACCCAAAACGCAATTTGAGAATCACCACTCTATTTGAACTTAGAGCATGTATAAAAGTAACTTTAGCTTCCCACAAACGTAAAAAACGTCTCATTTAAGGATTACATACACCCACGTTTACACGTTACAACAAGATCCCTTTCTTTCCAAGAAAGTGAGACAACATATGAACTCAATCTCCGAAAAGACAGAACGGAGCATTTGGCCTGTGACAAAGGTTATCACTTGCGACAACAAGTCTCCCATGCTAGGGCACCAAAGTTTGGACTCGAAATAAGTTGCTCAAGTCTTAAGACTTTCGTTAAGTCTTTATGAGAAAATATGGCGGAAAGCTTTGTTTTACTATTTTCAGTACCTATTTTAAGATCTAGCTTCCGTGTGATTTCCAGAGGAGATCAATTATTTTTTTTTATTTTTTATTTTTTTTTTATTAAAAAAAGTAACGTGTGATCGGATGAAGTAGAGTGAATATATTTGTCTCTGGAGATGGAATTTCTTCGAAATAATCTTGGGGTAGCTCAAGCGTAGAAATAAGTGAATGTATATGAAGAAGTTGTAGATTTGATGATTGGTTTTTGAATCACCTTGGAAGGATTATAAAGAGTATTAACCTTTAAATATTTCCTTTTATTTTCTTAAGGTCTTATTTAGTTTTTTTAGAAGTATTTCTAACAGGTAAGTATCTCACCGTAATTGAGCTGTTATACTGCATGCACAAACATTTGAAAAGGTTTTCTCGATATAAAAATATTGTATTGTCAATAAACCTTTTTTCAACAGCAGAAATAATAATAAACAAGCCCAAACGAACTTTCTAATATTGTTTTAAACTTTTGTTAACTCTAAAACTGAAAACATGGGTAGGAAATTAAAAAGGCAAATCAAACTTTTACATGATACTTAATGTATGGATAGATTAATTCATAAATAATTTAAAATTCAAAAAGAAAGGATGAACGACTGATAGAAAAAACACGTTAATATAAAATAAGAAAAATTAGAAGAAAATAAAAGATAATTGTAATTAAACTATGTCCAAACCTTAAATAAAATCGAAGAATACCATTTATCAACACGTTCTTAAATTCATTAAGTTCCTAAGTTCTTATAGATGTACTCTGTGTCTCTGTCTCAGGATACTCTGTGTCTTAATAAAATCACTTTAGTCAGTTGTTTAATCAGTTTATTAAAAAAAATGTGTTATATCAAATCATATGAAAAAAAAAAAAAAAAAAAAAAAAAAAAAAAAAACCCTTCTTCAAACTGCGTTGTGTGGGTTACTTTGTTGCAATACCTCTCCACGAGCTTTTTCTGTAAAATAATATCCAATTCAATTTTTAAAAGTCGAGGTAGTGTATGCTTAGAAATATACATTCATTCTTATATTTATAATATGAAAATAATACAAAAAAAATTTTTGTTCAAAAATCTACTAAAGTTAAAAAAGGGTAAAGCTTTGATGCGTCTTTTATGTTATAAAAAAAAAAATATAAATCTTAAAATCACTTGCCAAATTATGTGAACCATTTATTATAATCAATCACACCAAAAACTCTTTTTGTAGTAAAAAAAAAACTTGTAAACCATTCCAAGTAATATTTCCCTTTAATGAATATTTGCCAAATCTGTAACTGCGGTGGCGTTGATACGTAAGTACAGAATATTTTTACAAAACTAATGCAATTAACTTTTGCACATTCAGTAAAATAAAGAACACTATATAACATACTGTACAGTTTATATACAAAAAAACTAACAATATATAATTCATTAATATCAATTAAAGAATGTAAAAACTTAGGATAGTAATTACATAAAGCTATCCTTCTCCATTTTGGCGCTTTTAAGTCAAGCGAGGAATAATGATCGTCTTTTGGCGAGAATAAGGAGCGCTTGGCGAAACTAAAAGTTTGTAAACATGATAACCCTGCATGAGACCAACACGCTGTTCTTGCAAATCGTGTTACAGACACCAAATGCAACGGACTTGCAAACCATGGTCGCTCTTTTTCGCTGTTGAGCATGTTTGTTAATGATTCCCGGTTTATTTCGGTAAAAAATGTTTTCGGTGGATATTACGTAAGTTATTGGAATGGATAAAATTGTGGAAAGAAACCTGTGGATTGTGTGTTGAGACCGGCAAATTTTAGGAAATTAGTGTTATTAAAAGTTCCAGTTTCAAGTTCAGTTCATTTTGAAGACATTTTCAACTTTAATTCAGCAAGGTGAGTGACTTTGGTGAAAATATTATTATTAAGTATAATAAGTAATATTATTAATAAGTGTATTTTTATAGTGGAAATGTTAAACTTTTTTGATTAAGTAGATTTAAGTGTGGGTGTTTGTGAATGAAAAACATAATGGTATTCCTGTAACCCCCTGGCGGTCATGCAAGTATATATGCGTCATTTGACCCTCAGTTTTTCCAGCAATACACAATATTTTTACATTTATAAATAAAAGTTAAAATTAAATATATTTTTTAAAAAATTCTCTGATAGTTTATAACCTATCTAAAACAAATGAATAAAAAATAATTTTAAAGAATTATATATTTGAATTAGAAATATAATTTTAAAGTTATTGCAGGGAAAACAACTGTAGAATTTCGCCCAATCCCTAGACCGTCTGTGTGTTTTAAATCTTATTTTTCAAAATGGATTTCCAGCAAAATTTATTTCATATCGAAAGAATATCAATGGCAATATTGGGAGGGGTTTCCCTCTCTCAATTTTAAAGAAATTGGTTATAACATTATATTATTTCCTGAACTTAATCTTGTTCTCTCTCTCCAACCTTATATTTACGTTTTCTTTCCTGCTAAAAGACCTCCAGGAAAGCATTTTACCTTGATATTCAAAATATCCTGTGCAATATAGTTCTTGATGCACAAAATGTCCAATACAACCAACACTTCATCACAAGTTTAAAGAGTTACAGTAAAAGTATGAAAGCATTGCAAACTGTTATTAATGTAAAGTTTTGGCAAGGTACGATATTCAAATATTAGATACTCTTAAATAAGTAGTGCCCACTTGATGACTGTGTGGTTAGCCCTCTGACCTCGCATGCCAAAGGTGGCGGGTACCAATACCAGGTTAGGCATGGATGTTCGTTGTGGTTCGGAATCCACGTTGATCTGAATGTTTCGGCGCATTATAGCCCTCGTGTTGCTGACGGCGCCAGATAATCTGATTACAACCAACCAACCACGTTGATCTGCTGATCCCAACCTGGCTTAGCCATCATAGTACACAAAAATAGGACGTTGAACGTAAAAACCAACCAATTTAAATAAGTAGTTTAATAAAATTTCAACATATTATGAACAATTTCAACTTAATTAAAAGTTGAAATTGTTCATAATACTATTAAACCTACAGTTCTCAATATACTTCAGTATGCAGTTCATATTCGTGATTCTAAATTAGAGCTATTGCGGGGAATATCGAGAACTTTTCTGAACCATAATATGATACACGTGTTAGGCAACAAACATACATGTGATTATGACCTCATAATAAACTAAGTGCACATTGAATTGTGCTGTACTGCCGTAGTTGCGAGTAATAAAAACAATGTTATTCGTTACTTTACCTTATTACCATAAAACTCAAAAGTTTAAACAGATTGAATAGTTGCCCTTATGGGAACTGGAGGTTTTAAAGTGATCTACAAGCTCCACAAAGAAGTTTCTAAAGGATATTAAGATATTTTCAGGCGTAATACTAGTTCGAACACCTTCCGGGAGGACTTTCAATCGGGAACTGCTACACATTTGTAACTCGAATAAGAAAAAACGCATAAGTGATCTTAGTATGAAACTTTGGTTGCTGTGCATATTTTAATGAAATGATCAAAATCAATCCATCCAAACATATTTTTTATAACTTCTGTAAACAATGTGTAAAAGTTCCAGTAAATCTCAAGTAATATTTTTTTGTGTTAAGAAGTACAGAAACTTTAAAATTACCATGCCTTATAATTATAATCACTCTTCTCTGTGAGAGTTTTTCTCGCGCCTCTGAAATATTTCGCTTTCCTTTTAATACCTAAAAGGAATGAGCCGACCAAACGGTATAGTGGTTAGCGTGCTAGCTTCTAGACTGCGAGGTTGCGGGTTCGAGTCCCGTGTTAGGCATGGGTGTTTGTAAATGTATGTTGGCTTGTCTAATGACGAATGTTTCGGCGCATTATAGCCCTCGTGTTGCTGACGGCACCAGATAACCTGAATACAACCAACCAACTAATGTTGAAGTGGTATGAGATAGAATCTCACGCATATGAAAAAAAATTATTTTTTGTGACTTTACAATAAACTTCTCTTATTGAGGTTAGTGGCATCATAGTCTTCCAAGAGAGTACTTGGAAAATATTTAGTTGCTGAATCATTAATGATTTTTCACAACTTATCTGATTGCATGTCTGTTACTCAAGAATTGGTTTTCTCAGAAGTTTCAAGCGATAGTTCATTATTTCGTAAGGCTGTCGCGAAAACCGCAATCAACGAAAAACGAACCAAGTTTGCAATGTCCCTTTTTTCTCAAACTCTATTCTGCATATTGTATGCTTAACTTGCATTAACTTGTTTAAAGCATTATGCATTAACTTGTTTAAAGAGTCTTTAAGAATAAAACGCAAAAATCCCTATCTTCTAAACGAGTAGTTTCTTACCTTAAGTTGACCACACACCACTTAGTCATAAGATACATATAACGCAAACCACCTATATTCTATGCATCCCCACACACACTTCCCAGGTCATCCAAGCCGACCAAACGGTATAGTGGTTAGCGTGCTAGCCTCTAGACCGCGAGGTTGTGGGTTCGAGTCCCGTGTTGGCATGGGTGTTTGTAAATGTATGTTGGCTTGTCAAATGACGAATGTTTCGGCGCATTATAGCACTCGTGTTGCTGAAGGCGCCAGATAATCTGAAAACAACCAACCCAGGTCATCCAATAACTTTTGAAAATTCAATTTTTCGTATATCTATAAAAATAGCATTTACAACATGTAAAAAAAATCTCATTTACAAAAGCAAAAGTTCTCAATTTTATTTTGCTTACTACGATGATTTAATTTGCGATTAATTTCATAAAGTGATTTTAAAATTAATCATAAATTAAATCATCAAAAATAAGCAAAATTAAAATGAAATCTTTGACTTTCTTAAAATGAGATTTTTGTTGTTTGCGCCGGTTTCACTAGCTCCAGAATTCGGTTCATGAGATAGATGCCGTTTTCCCAATACACACTTCAAAATAAATATTACTCAAGAAACTACCAATAATTTATGGTTAGAAAATCTTGAAAGGATTCAATTCTCAATGGTCAACACAAATTAAACATTTTTAAAACATTACTTCACTCGTTTAGAAGAATGTCCTAAAACTAATGTTTGGATTCACACATTTTTGCATTAGAAAAGGTACATATTTTATAAGCAATGTCATAAATCAATTTCTTACGTTTGACCGAAAACGGGTCATTTTTTAGAGCAAAAAGAATCCTTTCCATTGCTAGCGATGACAGCTGATAATTCAATGGGAGGGTCACAGTCACTTGTTGATTGGAGTGCCAGCTTTCTGTTCACTCAATTCCAGAGATTGAAACAATCAAGCTATTAAGTTCACATTATACTACAAGTCGGTAGTCTTAGGGAAAGCACATTTGATGGTAGTTGACGCGATAGTAAATAGAAAAGTTACGTCTACTTGATCTACCAGTTAACTGGTTTTTCCAGTGGCTGGCATGAAGCGTTTACACGGTGCTACTTCTGACTTATATTGCCTTGCGATCTGAACTGGCATGACGACTGATAACATTTAAGTGTGCCTTAAGAATATAAGTTCAAAATCAACACTCGAATAATGCACAAGACGAAATTACATGACCTTTTTGACGAATAAGTTTTTTTTATAAACCTGTGCCAAAAAACCACTACCCGACCTATTTCGAAGTGGATGACGAAACATTTTCTATTGAGCCTCAAATTTTAGATCTAATTTATCGATTTGACTAAAAAGAACTTTGACGTTCCCCCATTATTAGAAGGTAACTTTTCATTTAGAAAACTTGTTCTTACGTAATACTTACCTTTCAAAAGCCTCTTTGTAATTACCATAAGAAGCGGGTAGTCATTGAAATGGTTTGGAGCACGGAAGCGAGGAACTGGACGATAAAGAATACTACAAATTGCTAAACTTTAAAATTGTGTGTGAATGGGCTGAATTATTATTATTTTTTTATTTTTTTTTTATTAGATATTCTTATTCAGAAAAGCAAATTAAACGCAACTTTTTATAAATTCAAAATTCACAAATAGGTGAATTTAATTTAATAATTTCATCTCTATCTTTGACCAACTAGTCTAAAACACTAGACTTGCGTGACTTCCTGGCACGGAGGCAGAATAAATGTCTAGCATGCGAAGCGACTAGGGATCATACCCCTCTTTTCTTTCTGTAATCTCTGACTACAAAATCGAATAGGCATAGTAGTATTGGCATATAGTTGGTTGGATTTTGCCAGTTTCCACTAGTTCGGGATTAGTTTCGATGTCGAATAGCCAAGATAAATTAAATACAACACAATAATGCCGACCAAACGGTATAGTGGTTAGCGTGCTAGCTTCTAGACCGCAAGGTTGCGAGTTCGAGTCCCGTGTTAGGCATGGGTGTTTGTAAATGTATGTTGGCTTGTCTAATGACGAATGTTTCGGCGCATTATAGCCCTCGTGTTGCTGACGGTGCCAGATAATCTGAAAACAACCAACCAACCAACAACACAATACTCTTGACCGTCATGAGCATTAGTGTTGATTATACTTTGAAGCCTAAATATGGAAGCCTCCATAAGACCAGTTATTTATGAGGAGGTTTCTCCTAACATTTTACCTTAAGCATCAGACTGACTTTATAATCTTAGTCCAGTTATTTTATTGGAGTACGGTATTTTTACGTCATAATAGAATGCAACCTATTAAGAAAATGACTCCGGTACTCTTAGCGTAAAAGATGTTATACGTTAAATAAGATAACCATACTAAATCTATTTGTAATAGTAACACAGTCTCGTACCTTTAATGTCGTTTTTGAATCTACGCCACACTTAGTGAGGAGCTTGTACAAAGACTCGGTTCGTCTATGATCATCCCCAGGCAAAACTACATATTCTATAGATACGTGAGCGATACTTCAAATGAAAGGTCTCGTTGGGTGAAATTCCGTACTATAATAAGCACTTGAAATTCGGAAACCAATTTGCAATAGGTCCCTAAAATATAAATTCTACAGACAAGTCATGTATCAGTTTGAATGTCTCGTTCATATTAGTAGGATAATATAAAACTCAGTAGAAAATTACAACTGAAAGCGACTGGAAGAGTTCTTTCATAGAAGTTCACATCTTGTCTGCAAAAAGCCTATCAAACGGTATAGTGGTTAGCGTGCTAGCTTCTAGACCACGAGGTTGCGGGTTCGAGTCCCGTGTAAGGCATGGGTGTTTGTAAATGTATGTTGGTTTGTCAAATGATGAATGTTTTGGCGCATTATAGCCCTCGTGTTTCTGACGGCGCCAGATAATCTGAAAACATCCTTGTCTGCAAAAAAGAATATTGAATGGCAGTTTGGATATTCGGTGACAAGTTCACTCGCTACGTTTATCGCCAAAATCACTATCTTGCCGATTTTTATGATTTAAAAAAATCCAAATTATCGAAGTTTTTTATACATAGTTAAAACTGGAGTATTTCAGTTATTTAATGTCTTCAACTATGTTGTACCAAAATCAATACGATCCCGGGGTCAGGTAGATTCGGCTACAATTCCGCATATGGAAAGCATTTGTATTCCAGATTTCAATTTCACAGTCGATCTATTCAAAAAAATGTCAAAGAAGCTCCCACCTAAAGGCTGTGTGATTAGAGCTCTTCACTAGTTCATTGTAGTTCAGAATCCACTTTAAGCTGTAGATTCCGGCACAATTAGCCGTTATTGTGGACAAATATAGGTCGTTGAACGCACAAACCAACCAATTTATCAAAGAAGCAAAATTTTCAACTGACTTACTTAGTTAGTTTATTAAAGAATGTTCCAAATCCTTGCATTTTGTTAGACAGTATTTCTTAATTAAAATATATTCAAGTGTCCTATATTTATATCAATCTAAAATGAAATCATATCGAGAAGGAAGCAATTTAAATTTATTTTTAAATCGAAACCAATTGCTATTGAAATTCAAGAGCCATTGAGTCACTTTCCCATCAGAAAAGCAATGAGTTCATTTCTAATTCATCAAAACTAAGTTAATGGACCTCCTCAAAAAATTTTAGTAATTTTAAAAATATTTTTGTAACTAAACATCGAAATTTTGTTCCACTGAAACATATTTTTTATAGAGTTTGATTGTAACTAGATAGCTAAAAAAAAACGTTATTTAATTTAAACTTAATTCTAGAGCAATTCACAATCCTATTCCTACATAATGTATGTCACTATAATTAAATAAAATGTAAAAAGAACGAATATATTGACCCATAAAAGCTTACATTGAAAATAACGTTTGTTGTCCTTTCATTTGAAACCGTTTCCTTTAACAGCCACATTGATTAATCTTGAAATTAGAAACGAAAAATGTATACCCTAATTTTAGAAATTACCCTTAATTTATTGAATTACCATTTCGTGTAAATGGAGCTCAGTATTACACATTCATAAATTTTAAAAGAATCATGTTTTATTTCCTTCAGTGAACATTTCATGACTTTTCCTCTAAGGTTCAACCTCATAAATTGACTTAAGAGTGTTACGTTGACCTACACCTTACAGGAAGTTTAAGGTTAAACTCATCTTTTATATTAAAACTGTATATCCTTCACGAAACAAAAACTTTCAGGAACTACGATCTCTTGACAGGTTTCTAACTACTGAAAAGATGTTTCGTCATTTTTTCAGACTCTTGCTTTCAGATATTTATTACCATTAAATGTGAGATACTAACAGTTATTTAATTTGCTAAACTTGTAATAATGGACTAACAATATTCAAGAATATGTTACTGCCTACTGACAGTATGATAGATTAGGCCTGGGTTAAATACAAAACCCAAACGTTTAGGGTTTCCAGAGTCTTTAATTACTAGCATTGTTTACGAAATAATATTTTAAAGCTTTTACTTGATGGTGAAGATTGGTAAATATCTTAATCTTAAATACTTCGTTGTTGGATAAAAACGCTGTTACCACTGAATCTGTTATCCTATCTGAATTTCGTTTATAAGTTCCTATGTTTACAAATTGACCATTAAATATTTCGGTTTTTGTATGAAAGGTTTTCTACAAATAGCCCATAAGTGCGATGTTGAATTTTTGATACTATTAGAAGCAGTCCATCAAAATCTAATCTAACTACGTAATTTACTCTAATATATTCATTATTTCATAAGTTATTTATATTATAGTTAAGGGCCTCTATGGAAACGAACTCTGAAAACGATCGTTGCTGATCTGTTATTTGTCTAAAGCGTCCATATGCGATCCAAATAAATCTCGCTATAAGCATCAATAAGGGAAATGACCAGCCCAAGTCACTAATGTGTTAAGTGAGTTATGTAGAGTTGCTGGATACAGGAATACTAGGTTTATGGACTACACCTTATCCATGAGTGGCGTCCTACTTTAATACAAGACGTCTCACGATAGAGCTTCGATGACGCTAATCAGTCTAACTTTTCAAAGAGGAATCTGGCGTTGGTAATCGGGCCGTTGGGTTGAAATTGTCCGGGTTTTTTCTCGTTCTAGAAACAAATGAGGAGCCGTTCTTCTTGAATAACCTCCCAGAAGGTAATTCCGTTTCAGTCATATTTTTTTTTCTAACAATGTTCTAATGCAGCCATACCCCTCGTACAGCGCAGCATAAAATCCTCAATGCAGCCAAAACGTTATCCTTAAGAATCATTTCGAATTCTTAAACTTGAGCATCGCACTTTTCATTCAAAATTCGAGTTTTGGTCGAATCAATTTGAAACAACTTGATTGCATAATTTGGTTAGTTATTGATCTTGTTAATAGCAACAAGATAAATTTTTTAAACAAATTAATACTTAAAGTATAGTTTTTCGGACATTGATATAAAACTGTTTTTTAAATACTGGTTTTACTCTACATTACTTATTTACATATGCCTCTTACAACAATAGTTGCTTACTCGTAAGTTCTCGATAAGCTGTTTACAATGATTGTTTATCCAACCTATTAAAGCTCATCAAAAGATATGCAATCTCCACTTCTCCAGTTGTAAATTTGCTTTAAATATATTCAGAAACAACAAAAGTATTATGGGGAGAACTATGTACTTGAAATTACATATAAATAAGTATAAAATCAGTGACCAGATAAGTTTATAATAAGCGTATATGTTTTTAAGTACCGTTACATTAACAGCCCTCAGAGATTGCTCCTTATACGTCTTATTATTTTAAATCCTTCGATCATCGCTTTCTTTTGTTTTATTTTTCAATTTTGTCTTTATACCAGCTTTCTTGTTGATTGATTATCAAAAACTTGCAACTTGTTTTTCTACGTAGTTTAGCAGTTGTATGCTCATTCGCCAGAAAATTAAAACAACCAGCCATTTGTACTCTTTACATCCACAGGAAACCGGAAAATGTCCTTTCATCAGTCTTGTTGCATGTCGCGGCAATTTTGGAATTGTTGTCAAAATCTCATTACGGTCTCTCAGACCTTGAAATGAATCGTTCGCGCTTCACCACTCCAAGTAAACATGCGTTGGAGAGTGTCTACAAAAAGAAAAAACTTCAAATGGATTATCTTCTGGCCTTGGGCAAATCTCTCACTTAAAAGCATTTTAGACATCCAGATTATTTAGAACTTACTAGTGAGATTTTTCACTTCATGAGATGAATTAGCCAATTTATTTATCTCCTTTTGTTGTCGGTCAAAACCTGAATATATTTTATTAATCAATCAATTGTGGGGGATTTGAATTGCAAGTAATTGTTTCTGGATACTCCGGGGTTGCAAACTTTTATTCATTTCCATTGTAAATTTGTTCTACATGTTTAGTCTATTCAAACTGTACTTGGAGAAAATCGCGATTTCTTGTTCTTCAAAAATGTATGGGTAAATTGCTCTAAGTAAAATATTCAAAATTCAAAACTGATGAAACTGAACTGTGAAAAGAAACGAATGGCAAAATGAAATGCGACTGATTACTGAAATAATTAAGTTAAATGGTTGAGTAAGAATTATTTTAATTTAAGCACTTTAGGTTACAATGTTGTTTTCCCTAGACCTTTTAGATTCTAAACTATTTGGAGACCTTCAAAAATATCAGTGATTATTTAACAAAGAAACCATGAAAAAAACATCTTTAATGATTGGAAATGTATTACTACTTCCTACATTGTAGTTTTAAAAATAAAAAATTTTAGATTGAATAAAATTAATGAAAAATAAGACATTCGGATATTGCCCTTATGTAGCTCTTGAGTAAGTAACTATTCAACCTGACCAACCAACTATTCAGGATATTGATAATATTTTTTTTTCTTTTTTTTTTTTTTTATTTTTTTTTTTTTTTTTTTTTTTTTTTCTTCAACAATGTGTTTTTACTTTAGAAGTTACACCATATCTACAACTACTTGATAAGGAAAACCTAAATCCTATGTAATAAATTTTCATGATGTTTTGGAGCACTCAGAAACGAAACGCCTTTTTATTATACTCGACAAAAATCTTATCTGACTGTTTTCATGTAAAAATGCCCGTTATCCGATAACAGTTCTGTAATAAATAACACAAATACTGAGCCTTAATCAACATTTTCAAATAAAACCTTTTGTTCGTACATAAAAATATAATATTTTTTAAGTATGTTTTTATTATATTCACCACCTCTCATTTAGTACTTCTTCGATGCGCAATTTACAGGAACACAGCCTATGTTTGTTTTCCCCCAAATTGTTGAAGATATCTCATTGTTTGATTTATTTCATAAAACCCATAGACCATATGCAAGGCGTTATTTTGTGTTAGACTCCATCAAATGACAAACTTGTAACCAGTCACATTACACCTTTAAAAACAAATTTAAATTTTTCCTATCACAATACACAGTTCATTTTCCAGCGAACAGAGCAATTGATTCTGACGTAGCTATGCATAAACTCCATGCAGGCATCACTGGCTAAGTACAGTTGTTAAATAATACTGACATTGATTAGCTATAATGCTTTAAAAAGTGTCTTAGTTCTTAAAGAAAAAAAAAGCATGACTAAACATTGTTTACTGAAATTTATAACACTTTTATAGTTAGACATTATTCTATAGGTTCTTGTTTGTTCAAAGGTTTTGTTTGAGTACGTGTGGCAACATTTAGGACATGCACATTCCCTTATTCAATCACAATGCACATGATGTTCTCCCACCAACATAGAAATTCACTGTGATGTACCATACATGGACTTTAAATTTTTGTTATCAGAATACGTTCTATATAGTGAGTCCTCTTACTTTTCATTGCTGGTATTGGCATCGATTGATGTGATTGACTAGAATCCGTCCTTTACTATAGCTAATTGTGCTTCTGTTGTATTATTCTTATAAAGTACTGAAGTTAAATGTTAGGTAGGTTTATCGTACGGTTCGTAAGTAGTTATTTCTAAGCCAGTCACCCATTCTTGACAGTAATTGTGGAGTTCATATGCAAAGTCACTCCATGTAGATTCTGCATTTTTTTGGTGTCGAACAAACATCTGCCTAAATCTCTCTGGACTTAACTTAAATCTCTTAAGAAGCAGCTTTTTAACATGGTCATATTCTTTTGCCAATTCAGATGGCTCACGGGCAATCAATTGGGTTATGTCAGATGGTAACAGTCCTATCAGATGAGATACCCAATCCGTCGATGGGATTCCAGCCCATTCTGCTTGCCTTTCAAAGAGTAACAAATACAGACTGATGTCGGTTTGTTTATCATCAAACTTCTGCATGAGGTGTCGAAGCTCAACTCTTGATCTTTGTGGATCATTTTGCATAACTATAGGTCCTCTTTCCGATTCCAACTGGAGTTTTTGCAGCTCGTATTCTTGTTGTAGTTTTATTCTTTCTTGTTCTTGTTCAAACTTTTCTTTTTCAAGTTCACGTTGCAATTTCAGTCTTTCCTGTTCTTGTTCGAATCTTTCTTTTTGTAGTTCCGCTTGTTTGTTTGCATGTTCTGCTTCCTCACGTTCTTTCCTACTCTCCATTACTACAATTATCTGTTCCTTAACGTAATCTTCGTCATAATTAACACTTGTAGTGATTAATTTCTTAAGATCTACCAGTTTAAGACCAGGTGTTACTCTTTCACCTAACTCTTCTGCTAACACCCTCAAATCTTCTTTCTTAGCACGACCCAAAAAAGACATTTTTAAATGTAATAATTTACTGGAGAGTTTATATTCTTCACCCAACACAGAACACCCTCAAATTTATAATTATTCTTGTAAATATAATATAAATTTTATACCACTTAACCACTACAAAATATTCAAGTATGAAAATTTATCATAGAACAGGAACATAAATGTTTTAAAAATAATTCAACATTTTTACCACTTAATTTCAGCAATTGCCATTTTTAAAACTCAAATCAAATTAATTGCATCTAATTTAAGTATATAGCAATCACATTTTTTTTTTTAAAAAGAGAACATGAAATAGAATATTCAGAAATAAACTTCAGATCAAGAACAAAAAATATCTAGAACTAGATTTCACTTAAAACTAACTCTTTTACAACTTTAACTAAAATTAGATTCAAATTACTTTTGTTTTAGTAATTTCCAATTCTTCGAAACGTTAGCACAAACCCAAAGCATTTGTTATAACTGGTACCTAAATAAGTGTTCTTGTTACAAGAATCTTACCAGATATTATATTATAGTATATATATAATTATAGTAGCACAAATAATCAAATATAGCATTAAATTCATACCATGTTAAAAGAAGACCTTCAAAAGATATAAATTCAAATACTATCATTATTTAAATGCATGTACCAGATACTAAACAAAACTAGTTTTAAATAAATTTCAAAGAACTTGAAATCAACTATGAAGCTGAAAATCATAAAATACAATTATTTTCACTTTAATTGTAATTATATCCGAGGGCCGGATAATTCCTTTTATTTTCTTCACCAGAAAATGGACTTGCTCCACCACCAGTTTTAAAATCACTCTTGATCTACGACGAGTAAATAATTATAACTCACGTCAGATGAGGCAAATTAATCACTTGAATACTGCACACAAATGATATATGTACACACTCCACAAGTAATCATTACATTATTTTCATTTGAAATATTGCACACAAATGAAACTAGAACCTTGCTCGGAATCGAAACTAAACACCTTGAATAACTCAAGCACTAAATACCAACCACAAATTAGCACTTTCGATAAATTACACTTGAATTACAAACATTGAAACTCGCAACGTATCACCAATCTTGAAGTATTGCACTCCATTTAACCACTTAGAAAACAGAACTTATGATTCACGAAGCACTACACACGAACACCACTCTTGAATCAAAACACAACAAAATCTTCAAAATGAAGTATTCTTTTCTCTTCTCCGGACAGGATGTCACTGGCGATCTTCAGGACGAAGAAAACTTATCAATCTGAACGGATGTCCATCAAAATCTGTAGAAACAGAACTTGTCATTCACTAATGCTGACAGCGAAACACAAACACCACTCTTAAAAGAAAAAACACAATATCTTCAGGTTGAAGAGGGTTCTTCTTTTCTCAGGACAGGATGTCACTGGTGATCTTCAGGACGAAGAAAAATTATCGATCTGGACGGATGTCCATCAAAATCTGTAGAAACAGAACTTGTCATTCACTAATGCTGACAGCGAAACACAAACACCACTCTTAAAAGAAAAAAACACAATATCTTCAGGTTGAAGAGGGTTCTTCTTTTCTCAGGACAGGATGTCACTGGTGATCTTCAGGACGAAGAAAAATTATCAATCTGGACGGATGTCCATCAAAATCTGTAGACCGGATGTCCACACTGAATCGAGGCTTTTCAGTTAATTTAATAAGCAAATTGCAATGCTTACCATTCTACACGACGAGTGTCCATACTCGGACATTTATAGGTTCCAGCAAACACAAGAAATATATAAGCAAGGCTTGTTTAATATTCCACACGATGGATGTCCATCAGGTACTCTTCGCGCCAAAATAACGGTCGTTATTCATTTCGTCGTTAAAATAAAACTTACAGTTCTTTTTCAAAACAACGGTTGTTTCAGGTTCAAAAATCCCACCGCTGCCACCAATCTTAGCTGTGGTATCGTGGTCGAGTAAAAATTTCATTTTGAACGAAAACAAAACACATTTATTTTAAGAACTTCACAAGGAGCAGGTGTTAGTGTTCCATTTCTGCATCGTCTGACCTCTCTCGTCTCTCATAGGAGACTAATAAAAAAAAAACATAACAAAATACAATCTTCAAATAACTGTTTTGTGGCGCCCTCTATATTTTACAACAGCAATTAACAATTACAATACGTTACACCGCACACTAAATTTTAATCAGGTCAATTTGTTCTGGAGTTATGCTGACCGCAGACACACAGGCAGATATTTTTTCTAGATAACTTTTTTAAAATCAGAATGTTCCAAAACGTGGAAAATGTGGTTTTTTTTTTTTTTTACTGAATGCTATACTTTCATTACCCTATGTATACATATGGATGATTGAAAATAAAAATTTGAACATTGTGTATTAATATTACTGCACGTGTTCATTTCATTAAAAATAAAAAGTTAAACTCTTAACTTGTTTTTGCGGGAATGCTAGAAACGTCGAGTCACGTTTGAGTATACCTTCAGTTAAAACTGAATCACTCTTCATTCTAAGTTAATTTTCTGATATGGAATCGCTATTTGTTTTAAAAAATATCATTTTCAATTTTTAACAGTTAAAAAAAACAGCAGTTCATTCGTTTGATAAAGGGCAGTGATAATCCGAAAATTATTTGTTTGCATAAAACTCTATTAAAAACAGCAAATCGACTTTGAATTGTTATCTTTAAAAATAACTATCTTTAGACTGTGTTCTATGAAAATCTGCATAATTTTAAACATTTCTAACATAAAAAATAAAAAATTGAACTACAACCGCCTTTTAAATTAACCTATTATGTCACTACAAAAAGTTTGAACTTAATTTTTAAATTTTTGTAATCTAGATATCTGACTAATCATCTGTTAGAATGGTATTTCAATCAAAATCTCAAAATGAAGATTTTCTCCCTGTAATTTATTGGAATCATTTTACATCAAATAAAAATAAATCCTAAATTATATTAAAATGTTACAGTAGCCTTCTGTTCACTAATAAAACTAGTTATTTGAAAATAACCTGGATGTACACGTATGAAAGTACATTCGGCAAGTATATAATAGCTCCAAGTACTTTCGAATTTAACTTCTGGAGCTACACTAAATATAGGTTTTATCCACACAAAAATCTAACTATAGGCTTTGTCCATCCGTCTTTGGTCAATGTTCTCAGAAAAAATTACAAATTCTTCAGATGCTTACTATAAGTGAAAAATCCTTTCAAAGTTCACATACCAAAATTCAACAGGAGGTACCCGAAATGACAACCAGAAGCAATTTGAAAAACGTCTGTCTGTGGTCAGCATAATTCCTAAATGGATTGACCTACGATGATCATCTTTTGTATGTGGTTTAGTGGTGGCCATGGGACCTGTCAGTAAAGTTTTCTTCAAAATTGCGCATGCGCATGAGGTAGTTGTCATTGAAAAATTTGTTTTTCAGCAATTTCTAAAAGCAAAAACTATTTTAATCACTATCACTGTGGTAATGTCTTTTAAGGTGTACTAATGTACCACCTTTCTAACATTTCCGAAATTTCCATAGAAATGCGATAAAGGTGTAAAAAGTTGAGAAACGAAGGTCTTTGACACAGAATTGTCTTTTCTTGAGCATCGCCCATTAACGATTGTTTCTCCTCTGTTTCATTTACAAAAAAGGGTAATGTAATATTTGTCGAAAATATTTCACCATTTTGGTGGGTTGTTGTTCGTTTTTTTTTTTTTTTTTTTTTTTTTTTTTTTTTTTTTTTTTTTTTTTTTTTTTTTTTTAAGCTATTGCATTAACTATCGCCAAAAGTATTGCCAAACTGGTCGTTTTTTTTTTTTTTTTTTTTCAAATTAATGAGATATGAAAACGGTAAATTACACCAATCCATGACAAATTTAAATGTAACGACCAACAATAAATGTAATTGAAAGTTGTGCGACATTCCACACCTCTAGTTTTTTGTAGTACTCTCACTAATTTTTGACACATTTGTGCTTCAAGTAAATAAATGGAATCCTTTTCCAATGAAATGTTTCCGCACTTTCCAGACTAGAAGAAGAGATAGATGGAAAACTAAATCGGAAGTAACAAGAAAGGGGACATATCAACACTGGAGTTAACACACCCGGCTGCCTGAACATACAATGCCTCTTCAATATTTTCTCTTTCCTCCCTTGATTGTCGCTAAGGTACTTTTCCGGCCTGCGAGTGAAGTGTGAGGGCAATTCCTTTGGCCATGACACCAATCTTTGAGTGCTGTGTAGGTACAGTTAAATGGGCGATTGAATGGTATTTACGAGTATACTCCTTTGTTGAAGGGTATTTTAGGGTTTCTATAACTTCCAAGAATAACAACGCTAATGGAAACATGATTGTTGCAGCCACATCCATCTGAAAAGCGTTTTGTCAAGTGGTGTGTGTAGGTTGCTGCATAAAATGGTGATTGGAAGAATTATGGGTGGCTTTTGTATTGATAACTGTTTTTAAAAATCGGTAGTTTTTTTGTTTTATGAAATTGTGTTTGTAGGTCCCGTTTTTTTTTTTTTTTTTTTTTTTTTTTAATAGACTGCTTAAAAGGTTTGTTTGAAAGTTAAAAATAATATGCTTTAAACTTTTATATTATAAAAATTCTAAAAACTAGAAAGCTTTTTAATTTTATATAGATCTTAAAATCAAGTGAAAATGTGATTAAAAAAAACCTTGCCAAAATAACTGGTTTTGAAAAAATGGAACATTTGATCAGTTCAAGAAAACTATAGTACAAGAAAGTTTTCATTGCATAAATATTGAAAAATTACCATGTTGTCTTATAGAACGGTTCTCATTAATAGTTAATCAGTACTACCAAATTAGTTTTTGTGCAAAAAATATGAATTAAATTGTGGATATATTCATTTAGCAATAAATACGATGTATTATAATTGTTTGTATGATACAAGAGGTGAAAAATGTATCCATCTAATAATATTAATACACCTTTTTTTATTCTAAATTTAAGTCGACTAAGTAAGAGAAAATGATCAAAGCATTCAATCTTTTTGCTAATTAGTTTGAAACAATGATAAAAATAAGTTGTAATTGTCACTAAAAGATTGTCTTTACTAACATTTTATTACCATCTTATCTAGATACTAAGCATGTATACTTTGACGGCATTTAATGGCTGAAACCTCCCTTATCTATAACAAAACACTTGCCAAGCTTTTTTTATAACAAAAATCTCACCAAGTTGGTGAATTTAGCTACATATTAAGCAAAAAAAGTACTTTTCAAAGAATATACAAGTTCAGAATAACGAATATACAAGTTCAGGATAACGAATATACAAGTTCAGGATAACGAATATACAAGTTCAGGATAACGAATATACAAGTTCAGGATAACGAATATACAAGTTCAGGATAACGAATATACAAGTTCAGGATAACGAATATACAAGTTCAGGATAACGAATATACAAGTTCAGGATAACGAATATACAAGTTCAGGATAACGAATATACAAGTTCAGGATAACGAATATACAAGTTCAGGATAACGAATATACAAGTTCAGGATAACGAATATACAAGTTCAGGATAACGAATATACAAGTTCAGGATAACGAATATACAAGTTCAGGATAACGAATATACAAGTTCAGGATAACGAATATACAAGTTCAGGATAACGAATATACAAGTTCAGGATAACGAATATACAAGTTCAGGATAACGAATATACAAGTTCAGGATAACGAATATACAAGTTCAGGATAACGAATATACAAGTTCAGGATAACGAATATACAAGTTCAGGATAACGAATATACAAGTTCAGGATAACGAATATACAAGTTCAGGATAACGAATATACAAGTTCAGGATAACGAATATACAAGTTCAGGATAACGAATATACAAGTTAAGGATAACGAATATGCAAGTTCAGGATAACGAATATGCAAGTTCAGGATAACGAATATGCAATAAAACCAAAATCGGTAAATTTGCGCTTGGGATCATTGGGCTCCGAGTTAGGGTTTTAGCTTATCAAAATTGTAATTGACTTAGACTGGTATTTTCGATACTTCCTATTCAGTTTTGATATGAGAATTTGCCGCAATAAGACCTTTTTTTTTTAATATATCGCTCGTGTTTATAGCAACTGTAATTTTATCTGGGAATGTTGAACTTCGACGCGAAGTGTAGAAGCTAAATTGAGTACTTTTAAATTATTGTGTTTTTTATTCGTGTTAAATAAAAAACGTATGTGCAAACATTCGAACATTAAAATGTATACTTCTCTTGTCCCCAAGCGTATAATTACGAAAGTAATTTTTTATTTGTAAAGCAAATCAAATAGCAAAACATCTCATTACGAAAGAAAAAATGTGCAACTCCAATCAAAGTTTTTTATCTTTTCTGAGTAAAATATAGCTCCAAACCATTGTTCTCCGTTAAAAATGGCCGTTCTAATCAAAAAACAATCAAGAACGAGCGACCCAAAGAAGTAACAACCTGTCGATCTTGATCGTTAACTAAGTTTACTTAGAAAAACGGACCGGCTCTTTTATTGTGAGCATCGATAACAATATCCAAGACATGGTGGCCTGGTTCTTTTTTAAGAATGGCTAAGTACGCTTTGATTCTTCTGACCCAAACAATTGAAACTCTTTATTAAAAAATAATTAGTTACATAATCTGCTTTTTTTCGCCGGTGCTGTCTTTGAATCCCATGACAGGTAATTAGTGTAAAAGGATTTTATTCGGTACGATAAAGATCCACTAGGCTACCACGCATATTTTTTAGTGATATACAGTCTAGCCTTGCGTGACGCTTTTTTTTTTAAATTTTTGTACTAAAATGTTTTAATGAGATAGTTGGGCCCTTCTTTAAGGGAGTGACTTCCTTTTTGGTCGTTACGTTGTTTTAGTTATGTATTTTAATGCTCTTTTAAAAGATAGATTTAACACTTTAATTCCAATTTTGTGGGCAATACCGATTACTCTAAGCACAATCATTTGATGTCTTTTTTCTTCTTTTCTTAACCCATTAAAGACTACTTTCAAATGGATAAAAAGTCATTGTTTTTAACCTTTTGCCCTCGAGGCCTTCTTCATGAGGAGGAACCAGCAACTCGAGACATTTAGCAGCATTTTTGTCTCGGTTCGTGGGTTGCGAACCCGCTTCAAAGAAACTAAACATAAACAGTCATTGCATCAAATTTCTGCATTAATCCTAGTGGTGAGTGAGAGTTACCTCTCGAGTGCGAAAGATTTACTTTTATCTTGTTTATTTAGATCATTTAAAGTACATTTTTAATTTTTCAGATTTTTCGGAAAATTATTTTTATTATTTTTAAAAAACACTAAGTGGAATCGCAATTTATTAACAAAAAAACTTAAAATGTCGATCGGCAAAAAATGTTCTTGCCAACTGCCTTTTAATGGGTTAATGAGGTATTGGTACATAAAAAGATGGAGTCGGGCTGTTTTCTTCTGAACAATGTTCCTACTATACCTGATTTATGACTTGTTTCTCAAATCTGAATACAAGAGCAAAGATTCTTTATTTTATTATGCAAAAATTACTTATCCCAAGCACTTATACTTCTCACATTACTGTAGTATTGTGTGTTGAGTAATCTTTCAGATATCAGATCGTTGAATATATACCTGAATTCTTGTTTCAATTAAAAATAAAATAAATCTGAAAAGGACATTTGGGAAATATTTCAAACCTTCGACTTCATCATTAGCATAGATCATTATTATTATCCTTTGGGTATTTCATTAATTATACTTTAATCACCATCATTCTCAGTGCTTGAGGTGCACATTCAGGTACATCACCATAACGGCAGTGTGAACGAACCCTCCGTGAAATAAAAAAAAAATAGTAATTCTAGGTTTCCAAATATACAACATGTAGAATCTTTGCAGAATCACACCTCCACATTAACATTCAAAAAGCATCTTTAATCCCTAAAAAAAATAAAAAACTGTTCTAAAACACTTGACACCATTTCGTAAAGGAGTCATTAGAATCGCCAGTTGCTCCTGTTTTCCTAACGACCAATTCGCACATTTCGTGAAGGAAAGCTATATCATCCAGAAGATCTTTCTACCACCATATATTCCAACCTAGTTCGAACATTCCTTTCAGTAACACGACACACTCTTCGGGCGTATCGAAGAAATCCTCGGTGATATTATTCCATTAACAACAGCCACCGTCTTCATCAACATTCATCATCACAGCAGTGTGGCCGGCCACGGACGCTTGTGGGGTCCACGACCCGTGACATGTCGTCATTCCCCCAAGTCCGTGGACCACGGGCTGGAATATCTGGGGTTTTTGTGCAGAAGTTGGGTGTTTGATTGGGATGATGGTCACGCTTCGAGTGTTTGCTTTGTGGAAGTTCTGAATGCTGGCGACTCATCGCTGATGTTATTATGCGACCGAATGGGTTATGAGGCTGGCGTATGGTTCTATTTTTGGGGTTTAAAAAATGAAATAGGCGGTGTGGTTTGAATATGAGAATGATTTTAAAAGCTTGGATTTATTTACGGCTGCTTTTAAATTTAGAATACTTGCTTACGTAGTATTTTGATATTCAATTAGAGGTTTGTTTCGTATTTTGCCAGCTTGCTTTGAGCAATAGAATTTTAGTCGATGTTCAGATAGTTGGATTACTTACCAATTTGCTCGTGACTATTAATATGAGTTTTAAAATAAGCATTTTTAATGAATGATTAGTCCGAGTGGAAAGCGATTTGAATTATTGCAAATTTATATTTTCAACATTTGTGGTGATGCCTCAGATTTTTTCAGAAAATTTTTAATAATGATTTAATGTGTCATGGTTAGATGCGAACAATTACAGGATTCCGGGGTTTTTTTTTAAATGTTTTTAATTGAAAAATAATTTGAATGATAAATTTTAAATTTAGAATACTTGGCATACATTGTATTCAATAAGAAATATGTTAAAAAGTTTATAAAACAATATAATTTTAAGTAGCTAAGTAACCTTAGAAGTTTCTTGAATTGTGACATCCTTTACAGATCATCCATATGTTTTATTGCAAGCCTTGGCAAATATAAACCAACGATGATAATAAAATTAGAAATTATGGATGATGTCTTTACATCGCTAAAGCAACTCTTACAATCAGATTTTTTTTTATTCAGCCCGAAAGTGAAACCTCCCATCTAAAAGCCAATTTTCACATTAATCGTAAAAAAAAACAATCAGTTGAAAATATGCTTGGGTCTCAGCACTATTTCAAGTTTTTAAATATATACTTTTGCTATTAAACTGTCCCGTTCAATTCCCATTGAATATTCTGTCCAACCGTCGCTAAATAATTCGAAATTAAATCATTGTGACCAATTGATCATCCTTCTCAAGATGAAAGTTCTATGTCTTGAATTAATGAATAAATTTCATTAAAACAATCTGAAAACGTTTAATTAAAATGCTAGTTTATTGATCTCGATATAACTTGTTTGATGCTCACTAATGAAGGTGGACAATAAATCTACTAATTTTCTTTTTTTATTGGTTTAATTCAAATCTATCGATATTTTCAGAAAGAAATCAAAAGTTAAACTCTTACTTACTATCAAAAGTTGTAAATCAGGTATACCATGATAGTTGCTTGTCTACCATGCTATTGTACAAGTCCAGTTTTCTTGGTGATGATATTTTCCCAACCTTTGAACTTTGAATTGATATCACTCTAGAACATTGTAAGTCAAGCATGGATTTTCGTTGTGGTTCGGAATCTACCTTAAGCTGTAGGTTCCTGCCGCCTGATTAGTCGTCATTGTGCATAAATATAGGTCGTTGAGGGAACCAACCAACGAGAACCTTGTACTGAAAATGCATGAACATTTTCTTACATATTTTTAAATGCATATTTTCAATATATCTATAATGTATATTTTCAAAGTTTTTTAATTATATATGTATGAATTTTAAAAAATTCTATAATTTTTTTAAAAAAAAGTTAGGGCAAAATTTATTTGAACTTTTGGAATTAATCTTTTTTAAAAATTCTAATGTGATTAACAAAAACTAAAAATACTATTAAAAATCTAAATTTAAAGTAAATCAAAAGCGCCGTTTTAATAAAAAATATTTTATCCAATTACAAAAAATACATCTGATCAAAAAATTTCAGAATAATCGCTTTAAAATTAGAGATTTTATATTGTTACTTTCACTACCCTCTTAAAATATTGCCGTTAATTAAGCAAACTTTTCTTGCAGAAGGCCATTACTATTCTTAAACATTAACAGCACATTTATCTTGATAATACGTTATCTCGTTCTTCTGAAGTGTGGTTGAACACAAAATACACGATTCTAAATTTACGTTTAACAGCCTATTTGGGGTCACTATTTGCATTTTATGTCCTTTCTCTGGCACGAATCCATTGTCATTTACCCCCCCCCCCCCCGTTGTCTTTTCACACCGTAGGAAACTCTCAGCAAACACGCAGAGGCGTATCATAAACAAACAGAAAAGGTCTGATAATAGCAGGCTTTTGAATCTTTCCCACGGGCAAAATTCGCTTAATTTTCTTATCCACGTCACGCTTCGCTAGATCCGAATCTGAAAAGGAAGAGTGGTTCTCTGTCTCCGGGCAAAATCAGTTTCACTGTTCCTCGTCGGAAAGATTAGCTGTGGAAGGCATTGGAGAAAATAAACATTTAGTAATCCTGCCCATTGTGAGGTTCAAATAGTTCAGAAGTATTCTTTTCAAGCCTTTATTTACTGATGGGACTTGTAAAACACGGCAGTTCTCTCATGGTAAAGTATTAAGCAGGGTGGCTACTGAACCTGGAATTCAGGGAAATGTCAAGGAATTTCACACCTCTGGAAAAATCAGGGAACTGTCAGGGAATTTCATAAAATTACTCTTTAACAGGGGATTCTGAGTTTTTTTTCTTACATTCTCACATTCCCGGTGGGGATTTGCTTTTGTAAATCCAACCATTTTGTAAATCCATGTTTCATGTGCTTTTGTAAAATCCCTTCAATATCTGGCTGTTGGCCGATTTGGTAGTACTACAATTCCGACCTTTTTCTATTCGCAACAGCTAAGACTAACCGGCTAATCCCCTCCCTCTCGCCTGTTGATGTTCCGCTTTTTATTTATTTTTTTTACTATCTGGGATCATTGTTATGCCTGGAACAATTATTTGCGTAATATTTCTGTTAGATTTTTGGCTATCCTCTAACTTAGAATCACAGATGCCGGTGCCTTATTGTTAAAACAAATCCTCAAACTTCAATTTGACTGCATCCTTTACAGACATGGTTATTTGTCTTGTTTTGCGTTTTTTGTCAACATAATATATTAGAATCCTTATTATCTACATATTTCTGTTAGATTTTCTATAACGTTAACGTAGGCAAAAATACACTTCAGGGAATTTTTAAGAGAATATTCTGAAAATCAGGGAATTTTGTTTCTCAAATTCTGTAGCCACCCTGTTAAGTTAAACGCTTTGAGACCCATTGGGACTTGGAAATCTACTTCTGTGAAGTTCTTTCTATTGTTGGATGGCAGCTCAAGCTTATTTCTCTTTATATACAAACACTCGAATGAGTTTCCATATTCTAGGCAACCGTCTTGGTCTTGCATCGTCTTATATACTTGTGTATAATAAGTTTCCAAAGAGAAATAAGTTTGTGCTGCCATCCAACAATTGAAAAACGAACTTTGTAGAAGTGGACTTCAATGTCCCAATAAGTGTCGAAAAGTTTAAATTAATACAATACCATGAGAAAACTGACAGGACTTATATGTCCCGTCAATAGATAACGGGTTAAAATTGCTAGCAATTGAATCGTTATTTGAAAAACTCGTGAGTAGCTTTAGACCAAACTTGAGAAATCAAGAAAATTTTATCTTGTATAATATGGTTTCTTAAATGAATGTTTCTAAGACTCCCTACGTCGGGGTCGGGACCAAATTCCGCCTAGAGCTTTTTAAATTATGTGTTCACCCAAAGAAGTGTATAACTGAGCTAAATTTCAACTGTAAAAGGCGTTGCTTCACACAACTTGAGTATCAATTTTGTGTATGGAGGTCTGAGAATATAAAAAAAAGCACAATTCTTTATTCCAGAAAATGACATGATTTTTGCATTATCTCGTACTTCAACATAGTGGCACTAAATTTTCCTTTTAATATTTAGGTGAAAAAAAATTTCTTAAATTTTATTAAATTTGCTATCCGATTTAGTACACAGTTTAAAAACATTTTTACAGATTTCTTTTAAAATTATAGTATATTCCATTTAACGTCATTTTTAATAGCCTCATTGAAGGTTCTCAATTTTACGATTTTCACCGAGTTAATTCCTTGCATCACAGTGACTTAGCAAAATACATTTAATGTCAAAGACAATAAATGCGAATGTTTTTCATTCGATACTTGTAAAAATAATTACAGCGTTTTTTAAACTTGCAAAACGTAACCTGTTTAAATCCAAAGTTTTATTTGTAATAGCCATTTGAAATAACTCCTCCGAATTCAGAGCAAAATCAGTTTGGCCGTCATTGCTTCTATCGGAAAGATTAACTGGAAAAAGACAAAATAGACAATTAGTTAACCCATACTTATTTCTATGCGTGAATTAATTTATTTTCTCTTTTTTTTTTTTTCTAACAATTTAATCGTTATTTGATGAACTTTATTAGATGCTTACAACCATCTTTGGAAAATCACGAAAACTTCTCTAGCCTAACTTTTAGAAATGAGAAAATATTTACTTTTTGTTTCTAGTACTAATATTAAATATAGCACATTTTTAGCAACAAAATTAAGCAGTGAACTACTTTTAAAAATTTATATCATTATTATTTGAATTTAAAATTCATTGAACGATAGTAATAATATCCGTAACATTACGGAGCGAACAAGAGGTTTTCGTTACATTTTTTATTTCGCTCTCCTAAAACATTCAGTTTTACTTACTGGACCACAGTCTATTGATGCATGTACGTTCAATAACTTTTTTTATTTTTATTTTCAGTAGTCTATTCAGATAAAAAAAAAAATTGGCAACAGAAAAGAGTCGATGGGTATAAAGTGCTTTCAAATATTGAGTTAACTGGATATTAACTCGTACCTATAGAGGGAAAAAAAGCCGTATATTTCTGAAAATAAGGACAACGGACTTGGAAATCCAAAAAAAGACAAAAAACTAATTTCGTATAACACCAGAGCTGGAAACACGAAAATGTATGATTTTCCCATCAAATATGTAAATTATCAAAGAGGCAACACTTTGTTTTATAGTTTAAAAACTTTACTAGAATACACATAGAAAATTTCACCCTAAGATATTAACTTTTAAAAACTTGAGGTAGGGGACATCGACCAACTTTCAATTACATATCATACTGACGTGAATTGGTGTTATTTACTGTTTTCATATTTTCATCATTTATTTAGAAAAATAGCGATTTTGGCGATATACTTTTCTGTAATTTGTACATCAGCCTTTCTTGTAAGTGAAACAGAGAAGATAAAAATGGTCGTTGATGAACGGTGTTCAAGGGAAGAGGACTCTGTGTTGAAGACATTCGTTTTTGAACCTTTACGTCTTTATAGCATTTTCACCGGAATTTCGGAAAGCCTTAACACCTTAAGAGACATTATCGCAGCGATTTTGATCAAAATCGTTTGAGCCGTTTTTTAACAATTACTGAAAAACGTGATTTTTTAATGGCTACTACCTTACGCACATGCGCAATTTTGACGAAAACCTTAATGGCAAGTCACATGTGCACAACTAACCAGCACATTATGCTGACCACGTACACATAGACATTTTTACTTGATCACTTTTTTACTTCAGAATGTTCCAAAACGTAGAGAAATGCACACACACAAAAACACGATTTTTTTTTTATCGAAAGCGTTAATTTTATTAGCTTATGTTAACTTATGGATAATTGAAAGTAAAAATTGGACTGGTTCTACTTATATTCTTCCTTCCATTTTAAATATGCACATTCAAATAATTGTTTCGTTTAAGTTTAAAGATGCATCATCATTCAATTACAATTTAAATTGAGGATGGATATTATTTGACAATGCACAAATACAACGATAGTTTGATTTTATATATTCTTCACATTCCAAAAGTATCATACAGATGTAATTTTTATTGTGTTAGTCAGAGGTGCAGTAGAGCTAGAATCATGTTTCCAATTTGCTTTTTTTTTTTTTTTACTAGAAATTAGTAAATATAAATATAATACTTCCGCAATCAAGCTACATCTTCTTATCCTTACTCTTGAAAATCTGATTTTAAAATTACTAAAAGGAATAAGAAACGAGCTTGTAGTGCCGAGAAGGAAAGAATATGAAAATAAACACCTCCTATCGTTTTAGCTAGATTTATTTCGTTTTAAAAGTATTTTAAATGTTTTATTGAACTTCTATTTGTCTTTTTTACAAATTAATGAAGCCTAATAATAGGAAAAAGGCCACAAAGAATGACAATCATGGGAAAGTGATAACAGAAATATCAGAAAATACTCATCGCCAGATTCCGTGATTAAATACCAAGAAGAAAAATTACATATTTAATTGAGAAAAGTATTTTATTGCGATGGTATCCCCTGCTTATCCTACCCGCTTCATTCTCCCTGCAGGACCCCCTCCCCTTCTCCCAGCAATACCAGCTTTCCGGTTTGCTCCGGTACTACTTAATTTACAATTGCACCACTAGCAGTTAGTTCATTCGCTAAACATTAACTTCACAATACTGGTTTTTCAATTACCTTTTCATTCAACCCACAATAAAAGAAAAATTTGCATTTGAAAAACAACCCACATCTCACTCAAAACCATCCAAGTCGGTCTAATTGTGACACCCTTTTAGCTTTCCTCAATTTCAAAGAGGGAGTACAAAATAAATATCTTAATGGTATTCAGTAAGCTAATAATTTCAAAATTATCACGTATAAAGTTCAAATTATTTTGTTTCTTATAACATATAATTTTGACCTGTACTCTTTCTAGTTCCAGAGAAAAATTAATTTAAAAAAATTGTAAGCATTTTTGTCATCCCGCAATTTCACATAAAAATTGTATTTCAAAATGTTGTTTTCCAAACTGCGATGTACTTTAAAGAAAAAAAAAATTTAAAAAATGGCTACTAACTTGTTTATGAAATTTTTACCTCGTATTTGTCTCATATTATAAATTAATCTTAAGTTAACTGTTTGTCAATATTTTGACTCATTCTTTTATTAACCCTTTGCACTCGAAAGACGCCTCTTAGGCGCCACACGATTGGATGCCGAAACACGAGAGGACCACTAGGTTTGATGCGGAAATTTGATGCAAGGCCAATCACTGTGTTTAGTTTCTCTGAAGCAAATCCATAAACCCCAACCGAACCTAAAATGTCTCGAGTTGCTGGTCCCTCCGCGCGAAAAAGGCCTCGAGTGCAAAGGGTTAAGAATTATTTATTTTAAAATGTGATTTTCAGAGATTGTTGGTTGATTTTTCATTTAAATTTTTTAAAACAAAAGAAAAATTTAAAAATTTTTATTTATAGAAAAATATTAATTTTTTGAACAAAGCAAACGCACTGTCCAATCGTTACCTTAAATTTATTCTGTTTATTATTAATGTTACCTCATATTATAGTGGAACAATGATGCAACTGCAAATTTGTCATAACGAAGTTAAGATATTTATTACGTCAATAAATGTGTAACGCATCGAGGAAAACAAAGATGGAACTGTAATACTTAATGTAACAGTTTTACACTAGTTACAAAGTTTTTTTTCCTAAGTTTAAATTAACCTTTAACTGCTGTAAGCGATCTGACAGACCGCGAGTCATTTTTTGTGGAATGCTTCCATCTCCTAAAATATCTCACCTTTGAATTTTATATTAATTTTTCTGATACTATGTTTCTTAAACTTTAAACTGATGTTCACCAATTTGTTTGGCATAGTATGGACCATATGTTGCTCTTGCGCAAAGAACCTCAAACCACCCAACCACAGCACTTAAAGGTTAAAATCAATTTGGTTTTTCGCGTTTTCTGAAAATTCCACATTTCGAAGCTGCGTTATGGCCTGTCATAGATCGCTATGGTGGAACAATAATTTGGGTTTTAGTTACTTAAAAAAAGTTATGCAAAAAAAAAAATGCCTTTTAGCATTATATATATCGAGCATATCTATACCGCTAATGACATAAGTTACATCGGTATAGGGCCTTGAGTTAAATTGCTAACCTAACATATTCCGTCCTAATTCAATCCGAAACTCTTCATCCTACACAACAAAAGGTCAGCTATTATCTACTATCCATTGTAAACTTGATAGCTTTTTTTTATGGATAATTAGATGCGGTGGTCCGTAGTAGGGGCCATGCACTACGGATATTCTTACCAGTTTCCGTATTCTGTCCAAAAATATAAAGAAATGCCATTCGAACGTTTTTCCTCCGTTTTAGACACGTTCTACTTTCTTGCTTGCTCGAGTGGAACGAAGCGATTCTTTTAGTCAAATATCTTAAAGAGATTTGTTAAGGTGGTCTGAGATTTGTGGCCGCGTTGGTGTGTGTTGTAATGTCTGCCTGACCCAGGTTCAGCGTGAAAGTTATTTATGTAACATCTTTTAAGAAAGTTGTTGTAATCTCTTGCTGAGAGGGGAGTGTGCTGGGATGCGAAACATTTGTTAGCTAGAAAAAGATAATTATGCAAGGTTAAAGGAAAGTCCAAAGCGGTGTTTTTTTTTTTTTTAATTGACTGAGAATCAACGAAACTACAAATAGTCGTTTTAGTCCCAGAGGTAAGTGCAATTTTTGGACCCCATCGAACATCATTATGATTTTTTTATAGAAATTGGAGAAAAGTGAGTAGATTACGAATCCACTAGTCTGCCGTGGCAAAAATGGCCGAGACTGATCAAAAATCGACTTGGAATGAATTGAACCAAAATCCGATTGCCAAATATGTCATAACTTGCCAAAAAGTTGACAAAATTTTTCTTCTGGCAACCCACTGCATTTTGATTTTCAATGAGTGTTTTTTCAAAAATCGAAAATTATTTCTGATCTCTGGCTCAGAAAACTTGTATCTTTTAAAAGTAAGCCAAATTGGCAACATCAGTTACGTCATCAGTGACGTAATGTTTATTGGCTCATTTGTGAAAGATGCAAGTAAGTCACAGCCACACATAATGCAATCTTCTTAATTGAAAATTAAAGATTGAGGGTTACGAAATAAAAAAAAAATGCTCTTTATTTGGCAAGTTATGGCGCATTTGGCAATTGGATTTAGTTCAACTTATTAAAAGTCTATTTTTGACCAGTTTCGGCCATTTTTGCCACGGCAGACCAGTGGATTCGTAATCTACTCACTTTTCTCTAATTTTTATAAAAAAAAATCCAGAATAATGTTTGATGGGATCCAAAAATTGCATTAACCTCTCAGTCTATTTGTGTTGCGGAAAAATATGCTTATATAATTGAAAGACCACGGCCAAGAACAGAGTCCAATTTTTTGGGAAATCCAGGTTTTCCCTCCATCTGCACAGTTGCAGCAAATAGTTTAACCACACGATGTCCTCTAGCAAATAAGCATCATGGTGCGTGAAATTTAGAGCAACCATTTACCTCATCCCTGATACAAGCCCTGAGATTTCAAACTTTAACTTAACTTTTCTGGAGAATTGAGAAAAATGGACTGTGATCTCGTTTGACCTGAAAAATGGACCTAGATTTCTGAAACAAAATGGAAAATCTAGTGTGCTAGCTATTAATATACTGTATTAGTTTGACGATAAACAACTTAACCAAACCAGTCAAATTGTTCATTGTTACTTTTAAAACTAATTTTCTGTTGTATATACCCTATTGAAACACTTGATCCAAAAAAATAACCAATCATATAATATGAAAAGTTCGTCTTTCGATACATACATTACATTTTTTAGCTTCCATTCCACATGAGGTGTAGATTTTATTATTTTTCAGTGAAAAGATTTTTCTTCCTTTGTTAAGAAAAGATTCTACTATGGAATTTTAAATCCATTAAATCCTCTTAGTCTTTTATGAAAGTAACTTCTTCCAGTGTCAGTTCTATTCATTTATCTAGATCCATTGCCAGGCAGCGATTCATTGCGGGGTCATTGTGGTAATGTATCAGCAGGACGGTATTCGTTATGATCTGGTGCGCATGGTCATACAACTGCACAATTTTTTTTTTAATGTCTTCTGATGTGTTCTCTATACTTGCGTCACACTTGGCCTATAAAGCAATCTTAGAATTAAAAGCGTAGAAATTTAGGGAAACGTAACTCGGAGAAACCACCCCAGAGACCCAGAGAAACCAACGCACTAGTTTACCTAAACGGAGTCGAAGTTTTAGAGCGTCAAAAAATCAATTTTGAGATTAATATTGCAAAAAAAAAACTACAAACAATTTTTAATCCAACGGTACGAAAAGTTTTACTCTCTAAATTAGAAGGTTTTTTTTTAATGTATATTTTTTAAGAAAAAGTGTTTTGTATCAATTTGTATTAACCTCTTTCACTTTATTCTATATTTCAGAAAATTCAAAAGTCTTCAAAAAATGCAAACATTACGGTAGTTGTATTTAAACTCTCTTTAATACGCTTAGTGAAGGAAATTTTATTCTCTTCAGTAAAATAAAATGATCATTTTCAAAGTAAACAAACCTATTTATCACAATTCCGAATCTATTTTAACTACGAAAAGATCTTTGATTTTTAAGTTCAAACCAAAAAAAATATATAAACTTTTTACCAGATATAAAAACAATGAAATATAATTAAAACAATTATATTAGCATTAAGTTTTTTACTTATTAACATTTAAGAATTTATTTCTTAGTACAATCTGTTGTCACCTGTTGAAAAAATTATAAACATTGAACTAAATGATTGTTTTTTTAAATCACAAAAATGTCGAACACTTCAGGAAAGATTCCTAGTAAGGTTGGGTCAATCTAAAAGTATTCAATGGCTCTTTCTTATTCCCCAACAAATATCCAATTTTCTCTTAATTCCACCCACCTCAATCGAATTCAATAAATCCACAGGCAGACAATTTTATTTATTCACCAATCACCGTATTGTTAAAATAAAAGTTCTCCTTTCTGTATTAAACTTTATTTTAAACAATTTTAAACCATAACCCCTAGTTCTATTATCTGTAATATCCTCTTAAAGTCTTAATCTCATTCAGTTTAATAAATTTTGAATAAATGAATGAGAAACTTGCACAAGTGAGGAAAATGAATATTTTTTCTATTTTCTAGTGTTATCAAACGAATATATTTGAGCAGTGCAATTATTTTTTATCTTTATGCTTTCAATTAATCAAAAATAGTTTGAAATTAGCCGAAATCGAAGCAAAAGTCACGTGACCAAAAACGCATAAAAAAACCGTGACATGGTTACGGTGAGATAAAGTCGCAAAAAGGAGAAACCTCACTCATTCCTCGTCTAAAACAGGTTTTAGACTGTTTCATTATCTGCGCGTTGACTTTTCACGCAAAAGTGGCTTTTTCCTGCCAAATCGCAAAGGGAAAAACTAAATATTTTTTTAACTATTTATCCGAGCTCAAATTTTTGAAAGAATGGTATTGTTTTTCATGATTTTTTCTCTACTTTTATTTAAAATAAAACCAAACAACGTGAAAGTTCCTCATTAAAAATATTCTTCAGTGCTCTCCTGCAGCGTGTATGTGTTCAATTTTTTTTTTTTTTTATCACAGTATTCAATTGATGCAAACCCTGAATGATCTTGCCTTGTGCTAAATCCTCTCTAGCAACTCAATATCCTTTTTCATACATGGGATCCAAAATTCTACTGCAAACTAAAGATGCGGTCTAACTAATCTTTTATACAATGATGTCCCTAGAATAGTAGAAACATTTTGTTTTTTAATAAATCCTAACATCCTGCTAGCCATTTTACTGACTGCTTCACATTGATGAAAATATTTAGAAATCTCAATTAATCAACACGCCTAGATCCTTAACAATATCGCAATTATTATTTTTAACACTTTGTAAATATCAAGCTTTTCTATTATTGTTACTAATGTGTAAAACCACACAGCTATTAATATTAAATGACAAGCCCCATCAAGCCGACCAAACGGTATAGTGGTTAGCGTGCTAGCTTCTAGTCCGCGAGGTTGCGGGTTCGAGTCCCGTGTTGGCGTGGGTGTTTGTAAATGTATGTTGGCTTGTTTAATGACGAATGTTTCGGCGCATTATAGCCCTCGTGTTGCTGACGGCGCCAGATAATCTGAATACAACCAACCAACAACCCCCATCTAACAGCCATTCTGATATTTTGATCAAATCTTCTTGAAATTGTATTCTATGTATATCTGTATAAGCAATTCCCAACATTTTTATATCATTTGCGAAAATTCCAGCCTTCTTTGTAATATTATGATTATATCATTTGTGAAAATAACAATAAAAGAGGTTGAAGCACCGAAACATGCTGTACCCCACTTTTAACTAGTAACAATTTATAATGATTTATCTTTGTTTTTTACTCGTTGCCATCTGCCAATTAATCTATTTAAAAGTAGCACTCAAGTTTAACAAATTTGTACGATAATATTATGGAAAAACCAAGAAATGCATTTATTAAAATTAAATAAAATTAAGGTATTTCAACAGCTATACAAATGGGTTTCGTATCATTAACCGTGTTAAAACAGACGAAAATATAAGATCTTCAATTTTTTTTACAGTTTTGGTGCTGCCATCTTTTGACTTAACTTAAGCGTGGATAAAACTTATATTTTTTATTTTCAGCAAAAGATAGCAGCACGAATCATATCCATCTGGAGTACAAGATCAATTGAATAAGGAATGTGAATACAATAAATATCGAGCACATTTATATTTTGGATTACAAGCAAAATTTACATTTGGATTACATTACAAATTTAATTGTATAAAAACCATGAAGCAGTAAGCTACAACATATTTTTGTATAATATTCATAATTCGAACAATATTTTTTGTTTGCAGTTTACCCATTTGGCACAGTTTTACAGGGCAAATTTACAATAATTCTTAAAAAATTACATTTTATATTCTTTAAAAAAATAGAAAAGTAACACATTAAATAGATTTAATGAAGAAGCCTATTTTTAAAATATCACCCATTTGCAAATCTGTTCCTTTGAAAAATGTTTCTGAAGCCGATAAAAAAATTAGCGTTTTGTTCAATGTATACTTTTTAAAATACTTTACCTGGTGCCGGTATTTAAATAGGGATACTTTATTAAAGAATCTATGTATACAAAGATATTTCTTTTTACAGTATATACATAAATATATTTTTTAACAGTACATACATTAGGATCTTTTTTTTACAGTTGGATTCATTAACTTTAATGCGTTTTAGAGGAATATTCTTAATATGTAAAAGCACTTACGCATTGTCTTCCGAAATATTCCTTTAAAATGTGCAGCATTTTTGCTTCCAATAGAAATAGAAGCAAAATTAATGCCCATTCAGTGAAACTTTAAAATTTTAAAAATTAGGAAAAATGAATTGTTTACTTTGCAGCTATTAGCAAGTGGCTCTATTTCGATAAAGAAATTCTTAATGCAAAATGGTAAAAAATTATTATTTAATTTTTAAATTTCATTGATTAGCTACAGAAAATAATGATAAAGTTTGGCTGAAATATACAGAACAAAATGTTCCACAAAATATAACATTGCAAAAATGACGAACAACTATAAGTTCAATGATATCTTGTTTAATTCCTCAGTTATTCTCAACAATAGCCGAATTTAGATATAGTAAAATGAATGTTTTCGATCTTCTATGTTAAAATGTTATTTATATAACTTGTGCCTGACCTCTCATTCTATCGCATGTATTCTACTCCAATAATAAAATTTTCATGTAAAAATTGAAACAACTTAATAAAACACCCTCTAGGTCTTCTTTCAATGTATGAATATTTAAGTTCATCAATCCAGCATCATAATTCAAACTCTAAATTCTCTGTAAAATGTATTACTGTTTCCAATAAATCAACTTTCTTTTGAAGAAGAGGTGACCAAAATTGCACTTCGTACTCGAAATCTGGTTTAGAAAGTACTCTATCAAGTGGCAAAATTAAAACTATATTTAAATGAGAAGTTTATTCTTGACGAATGCTGACTCCTTAGTTAGCTTTTTTGACTTGTTAATCCACAATGATGTCGCAACTTATTCCAAAAGCTAACTGCCATTGATTATAGCTCTTGTAGATAGTCGGTAGAATTCATATTTCTGTGTCTGAAGTGTATGGATGTGATATTTGTCAATTATAAAATACATATTTGATTTGACATCCGTGTCTGATAACGTTTAAATCGCCTTGCGTAAAGACTAAAGCTATTTTTATTTGATTTTCTATTTAATAGGAAGCTTTGGGTTTGTTGTGTCACGATTTTATCCTCCCGCTAAGTTGCTAACTTAAATAGATTCCTCCTCGCAGTGCAAATTAGGAGACTCAGCAAGGGATAGGCGTCTTGCTATGATTGAAGAATAATGAGTTGCTTTGCGAAGTGAATAAACTTTACTTATGTATGCATTCATAATACCAAGGAAAGGGCAATAGGATATAAATGGAATTGTACACACTAAATTTTGAAAATAAGATAAAAATTAGTGGTGCGGAATATGAACAATTTTGAATGACTTAATACTGGTAACTGCATTCAAATTTGACATGAATTGGTGCATTCACCGTTTACATTTTCATTAAAAAAAATTAACCAGATTGGTATATTTTTATTAATAATTATTATATTGGCAAAAAACTGCGTTAAAATAGCAAAATTGGCGTTATGTTTTTAGATACATTACATAATCCTTTCTTGTAAGAGAAACCGAAGAGAACCGGTCATTTATGGACGATGCTCAAGAAGAACTCTGTGTTAAACACATTTTTTTAATCCAATTTTTTATACCTTTATCGCATTTGAGTGAAATTTTCGGACGTGGGATGATGTTCAGAGTGCCTTAAGAGGCGTTACCACAACGATTTTGGTTGGTTGTATTCAGATTATCTGGCGCCGTCAGCAACACGAGGGCTATAATGCGCCGAAACATTCGTCATTAGACAAGCCAACATACATTTACAAACACCCATACCTAACACGGGACTCGAACCTGCAACCTCGCGGTCTAGAAGCTAGCACGCTAACCACTATACCGTTTGGTCGGCCCACAACGATTTTGATCAGAATCATTAAATCCATTTCTTGGCAACCACTGAAAAACAAATTTTTCAATGATAACTACCTTATGCGCATGTGCAATTTTGATTAAAACCTTAATGACAGGTCCCATGGCCATTACAAACCCGTAAACAAAAGTTGAAAGACGAGTTTTGCTGACCACAGAAAACAATTTTTTCTAACCCCCCCCTTTTTTTTTAACTCATCACGCTCAAAAAACGTGTAGAAATATATATAAAAAAAATGGTAAATACTTTATTTACCCACTGTTAGCATATGGGTAGTTAAAAGTAAAAACTGCATCAAAATTTAACGCCCTAAATTTTAATTGTATTTTTTATAAAAGGATATTTTAGCTTATAGATAAGCAACTGGATAGACTGCTCCATTGTCAATGCAAAGAGAAAAAAGCGCCGGGGATTGCGAAGCTGGTGGGATTATTAACCAATCACAGTTCACTTTTATAGTTGGATGGGAATGAGAAAAAAACCTTGTAAAGTGTTAGAGTATATATTTTTTTGCACATTATTACTAATTAAGGTCTACTATTGACATTTCTGCTGTGTACAACCCAAAATTTTATTTTCAATCCTCGGCAATCCGTGTTTTTATCCCACTAATTGATCTTGTTCATCTATATCGATGGTCTCGGATCATCATTCTCAGATAGACACGTGTCACGTGTTATATTAAATGTAAGATGTTGTGCATGCAAGCTCCTATACCAAAATTAGACCGAAACTTACGATTGGCAGTGCTGGATATGATGATCCGATGTCTATTCGAATATCTTTAAGCATAAACTGGAAAATGTTTGGATTTACGAAGGTTTAAGTAAGTATAATTGGAATACATTCAACTGGATGGGCTTTGAAGTTCAACTGGAAAAGGGCTTCAATAGTAACTCTATGAGGAGTTCACATTTTATCTCCAAACAGGATTAGAAGTTAAATTGCGATTTTTTTCACCAAGTAACTTTCTAACTTGGTGACGCTTGCACAAAAACACCTCCAAATTGCCTACGGTTTTGCTGTCATAAGTTATAAACCTTAACAAGAGGAGATTTCAATCTTTAAATATTGTCAAATTGCACATGATTGATATTTAGACCTTATGTACCATAATAGAAACGTGTGTAGAAGTGGAATTTTAGTGACAAATATGGTCACAATTATTTAAAATAAATAAATAAATATTGACGAAAAAAAAAATTGTTTATGGGTCCATTCCATATGAATGAATACGATTCACAAAAATTATTAATTATCAAATTTTATTTTTAAATTTGTTAAATAATTAGAATGGTACAAATTTATTCAATAGATCCACATATTCTCTAATTAGTTTAATAGCTAAAGAAATCCGACTATAAATATGATTACTATTTAATATACTGCGAGAAAATTAGAAAAAAAAACAATATGCAAAACATGCTTTGATTAAATAAGTTATACTTTGTTCATTGTTATTACTAAATAATCCGTGATGCATGGGTAGGCAAAAAATAGAGTTTTAGTTATATATATATTTTTCTAATGCGTGCAATGTAAAAGGAAACGTATCGTTTTCATTCATAGGATGTTTCTGAAAATGCATAGTTTTTCTTGTTCTAACACATCGAAAGTAAAAGGAACTTTAAAAAGTTCGATGGCAACTAAATAATTCCCGCTGTGTAGTAAACAAAATATTCGAGTGTTGATTTTATCTGTTGTTATGTATTGTTATACAAATATTCAGATAATTTAAAAAATGTAATTAAATCGATATATTGTAATTTTAAACTAGGCAATGATTTTCAGTTGCGCTCTTAAATTTTAAAGAGGAGTCGGAGTTTAAGAACGTCAAAAAATCAAATTTGAGATTAATATGGTAAAAAAAAAAAAAAAAAAAAATTGACTCCGACGGTGCAAAATTTTTTAATCTCGCTAAATTAGAAGTATTTTTTTTTAATATATATTTTTTTTTAAAGTGTTGCGCATCACTTTGTATTATCGTTTTCAACTTTAACGGCCCATATCTCTAAACGCAATGGACGTTTGACGTAAAGAACATTTACTGAAAAACTATTAAAGATAAATGCTTAAAATTTTTTTAACATATATTGCATTTTTAAATATGTTAGTTGGTTTCTCAAGAAAAAAAGTCGACATTCTATAGAATTTTCAAAAATTTTCATTTTTGGTGGCAATAAAGCTGCATAAAAATGTTTAATTTCTAAAATATTAAAAAATGCTACGCTCAAATTGTGTAATATATTGTTAAAAATATACTTTGAAAATATTAGGTATTTATCTTTAATAGTTTGAATAAATGTTCCTTACGTTCTCCAAAACTGCGTTTGGAGATATGGGCTTTTAAGGCGTCTTCTCACTTTAGGCACCTCGAAAATAGGCTATTTTCGCGATTTTTTTTCGAGGATTTTTGCAAACAATTATGGGATAAAATGGATCCTATATAATAAACACATCTTTCAAGTACAAGAAATTTTTTTTAAATTTTTTTGAACAATTATTATAATAAAACAGTAGCATCGAAAAACCCGTGTAGAAATGTAATGTTGATGAAATTTCGGAAACTATCCGGCCGATTGTCATGAAATTTGAATGACATATTCTTCATAGTTATGGCTATAGCGCATATCATCAGATTTTTGATATTCGCGAAAATAACAAAATGGCGCACGTTTTTCGAAAAAGTAAAAAAAAAAAAAAAAAACGCGTTTTTTTGCAGTTTTTTGTAAAAAAAAATACTTCAAATCTAAATTTCAAAAATCTGATTATATGCGCTATAGCCATAACTATGAAGAATATGTCATTCAAATTTCATGACAATCGGCCAGAAAGTTCCCGAAATTTCATCAACATTACATTTCTACACGGGTTTTTCGATGCTACTGTTTTATTATAATAATTGTTCAAAAAAATAAAAAAATAAATTTCTTGTACTTGAAAGATGTGTGTTTATTATATAGGATCCATTTTATCCCATAATTGTTTGCAAAAATCCTCGAAAAAAAATCGCGAAAATAGCCTATTTTCGAGGTGCCTAAAGTGAGAAGACGCCTTAACGGCCCATATCTCCAAACGCAGTTTTGGAGAACGTAAGGAACATTTATTCAAACTATTAAAGATAAATACCTAATATTTTCAAAGTATATTTTTAACAATATATTACACAATTTGAGCGTAGCATTTTTTAATATTTTAGAAATTAAACATTTTTATGCAGTTTTATTGCCACCAAAAATGAAAATTTTTGAAAATTCTATAGAATGTCGACTTTTTTTCTTGAGAAACCAACTAACATATTTAAAAATGCAATATATGTTAAAAAATTTTAAGCATTTATCTTTAATAGTTTTTCAGTAAATGTTCTTTACGTCAAACGTCCATTGCGTTTAGAGATATGGGCCGTTAAAGTTGAAAACGATAATACAAAGTGATGCGCAACACTTTTAAAAAATATATATATATTAAAAAAAATACTTCTAATTTAGCGAGATTAAAAAATTTTGCACCGTCGGAGTCAAATTTTTTTTTTTTTTTTTTTTTTTTTTTTTTTACCATATTAATCTCAAATTTGATTTTTTGACGTTCTTAAACTCCGACTCCTCTTTAAAATTTAAGAGCACAACTGAAAATCATTGCCTAGTTTAAAATTACAATATATCGATTTAATTACATTTTTTAAATTATCTGAATACTTATATAACAATACATAACAACAGATAAAATCAACACTCGAATATTTTGTTTACTACACAGCGTGATTTATTTAGTTGCCATCGAACTTTTTAAAGTTCCTTTTACTTTCGATGTGTTAGAACAAGAAAAACTATGCATTTTCAGAAACATCCTATGAATGAAAACGATACGTTTCCTTTTACATTGCACGCATTAGAAAAATATATATATAACTAAAACTCTATTTTTTGCCTACCCATGCATCACGGATTATTTAGTAATAACAATGAACAAAGTATAACTTATTTAATCAAAGCATGTTTTGCATATTTTTTTTTTTTTTCTAATTTTCTCGCAGTATATTAAACAGTAATCATATTTATAGTCGGATTTCTTTAGCTATTAAACTAATTAGAGGATATGTGGATCTATTGAATAAATTTGTACCATTCTAATTATTTAACAAATTTAAAAATAAAATTTGATAATTAATAATTTTTGTGAATCGTATTCATTCATATGGAATGGACCCATAAACAATTTTTTTTTTCGTCAATATTTATTTATTTATTTTAAATAATTGTGACCATATTTGTCACTAAAATTCCACTTCTACACACGTTTCTATTATGGTACATAAGGTCTAAATATCAATCATGTGCAATTTGACAATATTTAAAGATTGAAATCTCCTCTTGTTAAGGTTTATAACTTATGTCAGCAAAACCGTAGGCAATTTGAAGGTGTTTTTGTGCAAGCGTCACCAAGTTAGAAAGTTACTTGGTGAAAAAAATCGCAATTTAACTTCTAATCCTGTTTGGAGATAAAATGTGAACTCCTCATAGAGTTACTATTGAAGCCCTTTTCCAGTTGAACTTCAAAGCCCATCCAGTTGAATGTATTCCAATTATACTTACTTAAACCTTCGTAAATCCAAACATTTTCCAGTTTATGCTTAAAGATATTCGAATAGACATCGGATCATCATATCCAGCACTGCCAATCGTAAGTTTCGGTCTAATTTTGGTATAGGAGCTTGCATGCTCAAAATCTTACATTTAATATAACACGTGACACGTGTCTATCTGAGAATGATGATCCGAGACCATCGATATAGATGAACAAGATCAATTAGTGGGATAAAAACACGGATTGCCGAGGATTGAAAATAAAATTTTGGGTTGTACACAGCAGAAATGTCAATAGTAGACCTTAATTAGTAATAATGTGCAAAAAAATATATACTCTAACACTTTACAAGGTTTTTTTCTCATTCCCATCCAACTATAAAAGTGAACTGTGATTGGTTAATAATCCCACCAGCTTCGCAATCCCCGGCGCTTTTTTCTCTTTGCATTGACAATGGAGCAGTCTATCCAGTTGCTTATCTATAAGCTAAAATATCCTTTTATAAAAAATACAATTAAAATTTAGGGCGTTAAATTTTGATGCAGTTTTTACTTTTAACTACCCATATGCTAACAGTGGGTAAATAAAGTATTTACCATTTTTTTTTATATATATTTCTACACGTTTTTTGAGCGTGATGAGTTAAAAAAAAAAGGGGGGGTTAGAAAAAATTGTTTTCTGTGGTCAGCAAAACTCGTCTTTCAACTTTTGTTTACGGGTTTGTAATGGCCATGGGACCTGTCATTAAGGTTTTAATCAAAATTGCACATGCGCATAAGGTAGTTATCATTGAAAAATTTGTTTTTCAGTGGTTGCCAAGAAATGGATTTAATGATTCTGATCAAAATCGTTGTGGGCCGACCAAACGGTATAGTGGTTAGCGTGCTAGCTTCTAGACCGCGAGGTTGCAGGTTCGAGTCCCGTGTTAGGTATGGGTGTTTGTAAATGTATGTTGGCTTGTCTAATGACGAATGTTTCGGCGCATTATAGCCCTCGTGTTGCTGACGGCGCCAGATAATCTGAATACAACCAACCAAAATCGTTGTGGTAACGCCTCTTAAGGCACTCTGAACATCATCCCACGTCCGAAAATTTCACTCAAATGCGATAAAGGTATAAAAAATTGGATTAAAAAAATGTGTTTAACACAGAGTTCTTCTTGAGCATCGTCCATAAATGACCGGTTCTCTTCGGTTTCTCTTACAAGAAAGGATTATGTAATGTATCTAAAAACATAACGCCAATTTTGCTATTTTAACGCAGTTTTTTGCCAATATAATAATTATTAATAAAAATATACCAATCTGGTTAATTTTTTTTAATGAAAATGTAAACGGTGAATGCACCAATTCATGTCAAATTTGAATGCAGTTACCAGTATTAAGTCATTCAAAATTGTTCATATTCCGCACCACTAATTTTTATCTTATTTTCAAAATTTAGTGTGTACAATTCCATTTATATCCTATTGCCCTTTCCTTGGTATTATGAATGCATACATAAGTAAAGTTTATTCACTTCGCAAAGCAACTCATTATTCTTCAATCATAGCAAGACGCCTATCCCTTGCTGAGTCTCCTAATTTGCACTGCGAGGAGGAATCTATTTAAGTTAGCAACTTAGCGGGAGGATAAAATCGTGACACAACAAACCCAAAGCTTCCTATTAAATAGAAAATCAAATAAAAATAGCTTTAGTCTTTACGCAAGGCGATTTAAACGTTATCAGACACGGATGTCAAATCAAATATGTATTTTATAATTGACAAATATCACATCCATACACTTCAGACACAGAAATATGAATTCTACCGACTATCTACAAGAGCTATAATCAATGGCAGTTAGCTTTTGGAATAAGTTGCGACATCATTGTGGATTAACAAGTCAAAAAAGCTAACTAAGGAGTCAGCATTCGTCAAGAATAAACTTCTCATTTAAATATAGTTTTAATTTTGCCACTTGATAGAGTACTTTCTAAACCAGATTTCGAGTACGAAGTGCAATTTTGGTCACCTCTTCTTCAAAAGAAAGTTGATTTATTGGAAACAGTAATACATTTTACAGAGAATTTAGAGTTTGAATTATGATGCTGGATTGATGAACTTAAATATTCATACATTGAAAGAAGACCTAGAGGGTGTTTTATTAAGTTGTTTCAATTTTTACATGAAAATTTTATTATTGGAGTAGAATACATGCGATAGAATGAGAGGTCAGGCACAAGTTATATAAATAACATTTTAACATAGAAGATCGAAAACATTCATTTTACTATATCTAAATTCGGCTATTGTTGAGAATAACTGAGGAATTAAACAAGATATCATTGAACTTATAGTTGTTCGTCATTTTTGCAATGTTATATTTTGTGGAACATTTTGTTCTGTATATTTCAGCCAAACTTTATCATTATTTTCTGTAGCTAATCAATGAAATTTAAAAATTAAATAATAATTTTTTACCATTTTGCATTAAGAATTTCTTTATCGAAATAGAGCCACTTGCTAATAGCTGCAAAGTAAACAATTCATTTTTCCTAATTTTTAAAATTTTAAAGTTTCACTGAATGGGCATTAATTTTGCTTCTATTTCTATTGGAAGCAAAAATGCTGCACATTTTAAAGGAATATTTCGGAAGACAATGCGTAAGTGCTTTTACATATTAAGAATATTCCTCTAAAACGCATTAAAGTTAATGAATCCAACTGTAAAAAAAAGATCCTAATGTATGTACTGTTAAAAAATATATTTATGTATATACTGTAAAAAGAAATATCTTTGTATACATAGATTCTTTAATAAAGTATCCCTATTTAAATACCGGCACCAGGTAAAGTATTTTAAAAAGTATACATTGAACAAAACGCTAATTTTTTTATCGGCTTCAGAAACATTTTTCAAAGGAACAGATTTGCAAATGGGTGATATTTTAAAAATAGGCTTCTTCATTAAATCTATTTAATGTGTTACTTTTCTATTTTTTTAAAGAATATAAAATGTAATTTTTTAAGAATTATTGTAAATTTGCCCTGTAAAACTGTGCCAAATGGGTAAACTGCAAACAAAAAATATTGTTCGAATTATGAATATTATACAAAAATATGTTGTAGCTTACTGCTTCATGGTTTTTATACAATTAAATTTGTAATGTAATCCAAATGTAAATTTTGCTTGTAATCCAAAATATAAATGTGCTCGATATTTATTGTATTCACATTCCTTATTCAATTGATCTTGTACTCCAGATGGATATGATTCGTGCTGCTATCTTTTGCTGAAAATAAAAAATATAAGTTTTATCCACGCTTAAGTTAAGTCAAAAGATGGCAGCACCAAAACTGTAAAAAAAATTGAAGATCTTATATTTTCGTCTGTTTTAACACGGTTAATGATACGAAACCCATTTGTATAGCTGTTGAAATACCTTAATTTTATTTAATTTTAATAAATGCATTTCTTGGTTTTTCCATAATATTATCGTACAAATTTGTTAAACTTGAGTGCTACTTTTAAATAGATTAATTGGCAGATGGCAACGAGTAAAAAACAAAGATAAATCATTATAAATTGTTACTAGTTAAAAGTGGGGTACAGCATGTTTCGGTGCTTCAACCTCTTTTATTGTTATTTTCACAAATGATATAATCATAATATTACAAAGAAGGCTGGAATTTTCGCAAATGATATAAAAATGTTGGGAATTGCTTATACAGATATACATAGAATACAATTTCAAGAAGATTTGATCAAAATATCAGAATGGCTGTTAGATGGGGGTTGTCATTTAATATTAATAGCTGTGTGGTTTTACACATTAGTAACAATAATAGAAAAGCTTAATATTTACAAAGTGTTAAAAATAATAATTGCGATATTGTTAAGGATCTAGGCGTGTTGATTAATGGAGATTTCTAAATATTTTCATCAATGTGAAGCAGTCAGTAAAATGGCTAGCAGGATGTTAGGATTTATTAAAAAACAAAATGTTTCTACTATTCTAGGGACATCATTGTATAAAAGATTAGTTAGACCGCATCTTTAGTTTGCAGTAGAATTTTGGATCCCATGTATGAAAAAGGATATTGAGTTGCTAGAGAGGATTTAGCACAAGGCTACTAAGATCATTCAGGGTTTGCATCATTTGAATATTGTGATAAAAAAAAAAAAAATTGAACACATACACGCTGCAGGAGAGCACTGAAGAATATTTTTAATGAGGAACTTTCACGTTGTTTGGTTTTATTTTAAATAAAAGTAGAGAAAAAATCATGAAAAACAATACCATTCTTTCAAAAATTTGAGCTCGGATAAATAGTTAAAAAAATATTTAGTTTTTCCCTTTGCGATTTGGCAGGAAAAAGCCACTTTTACGTGAAACGTCAACGCGCAGATAATGAAACAGTCTAAAACCTGTTTTAGACGAGGAATGAGTGAGGTTTCTCCTTTTTGCGACTTTATCTCACCGTAACCACGTCACGGTTTTTTTTATGCGTTTTTGGTCACGTGACTTTTGCTTCGATTTCGGCTAATTTCAAACTCTATTTTTTATTAATTGAAAGTATAAAGATAAAAAATAATTGCACTGCTCAAATATATTCGTTGGATAACACTAGAAAATACAAAAAATATTCATTTTCCTCACTTGTGCAAGTTTCTCATTCACGTATTCAAAATTTATTAAACTAAATGAGATTAAGACTTTGAGAGGATATTACAGATAATAGAACTAGGGGTTATGGTTTAAAATTGTTTAAAATAAAGTTTAATACAGAAAGGAGAACTTTTATTTTAACAAAACGGTGATTGTTGAATAAATAAAATTGTCTGCCTGTGGATTTATTGAATTCGATTGAGGTGTGTGGAATTAAGAGAAAATTGGATATTTGTTGGGGAATAAGAAAGAGCCATTGAATACTTTTAGATGGACCCAACCTTACTAGGAATCGTTCCTGAAGTGTTCGACATTTTTGTGATTTAAAAAAAAAAAACCAATCATTTAGTTCAATGTTTATAATTTTTTCAACAGGTGACAAGAGATTGTAACTAAGAAATAAATTCTTAAATGTTAATAAGTAAAAAACTTAATGCTAATATAATTGTTTTAATTATATTTCATTGTTTTTATATCTGGTAAAAAGTTTATATATTTTTTTGGTTTGAACTTAAAAATCAAAGATCTTTTCGTAGTTAAAATAGATTCGGAATTGTGATAAATAGGTTTATTTACTTTGAAAATGATCATTTTATTTTACTGAAAAGAATAAAATGTCCTTCACTAAGGCGTATTAAAGATAGTTTAAATGCAACTACCGTAATGTTTGCATTTTTTGAAGACTTTTGAATTTTCTGAAATATAGAATATTGTTTGAGCAATAATATTTTAATATTTAGTGTACGATATTTATATGCATTTCTGATAATTAAGCGATTTATTTGCATCTTTTAATTTTTAAATAAGAGTCGAGAACTGGTTAAAAGCCACATGAAAATATTTAAATAAAAAATTTTCATAGTCCGAACTAACCAAATCTTACATGTATCTACCGCATTTTTTTAAATACAATTTATTCTTAAATAAGTATTTTTTTTTAACTAATGTGTTTAATATTTAACTGTTTAAAAAAAAATTAAAGCACGTGATTTAAATGTCGTGGAATGTAAAGAATCCCCAAGAGATAATTAATCTCTATGCAATCAATTTTGGTTTATAAGATATTGTCTTGAAAAGAAAGTTCTACATAACACTGACAAAAATGTTATGTTGATATCAATAAAAAGATATACAGTCAGACAAAGTTAAAGCGAAATCGCTTAACATAAAATTCCGTTTAAAGCGATATCTATGCAGTTTTATGTATGATGAAGCTTAAACTTATTGTTAATTTATTTGTTTAACACGAAATCGAATATCATAAAATCCCGCTTAAATCAAACCAAACTTGACACTTTCAACCACTCTTTCAAATAAAATCTCAATTATGTGAGACGAAATTTTAAAGTTTTCCGACAAAATTTATAGTGAATTCCTCAAGTTAAAATCCTATAAACCCAAATGGACAAATTTCAACGAATTCGCTACGAAATGAGCTGATTTTGGCATGAATTTAGATGGCATCTCTGTGAAATTTGTTTCGTGACGTCACGTGCCCCTCTTGTCTGCAAAAGTAAAATTTTAGAAGCTGAACGCGTCCCATTTACACCTTGCCAAAATGAGTCATAAGCAGCAATCATTATCGTTAGAAACGATGCATAAATATGAAATTGATGAATTCTTTTTTAAAAGAAAAAAAGATGTGGCCAAGTATGGAATTGCCAACATCAATGATTTTAAAAAATCGGGAAAATAGTGAAGTGTTTTATGTTGTAAATCAATTTGAACCTGCAAGGGAAAGGATGTGGACTGGCAATTACTTAATTCTCATATAGATAGCAGTCTCAATATGCATTAATTAGAAGAAACTGTTTAGACGTTTTACTCGAAAAACTACGGCTTCCTCTTCAAATTCTAGTGATAAAGGGAATCGACTGTTTCGAAACAGTTTTTATCGGAGTCAAATAAAATATTTTTATTAAAAAAAAATTATTTCATCGTATATTTCTTATTGAAAGTCCAGTACTAATTTATCGACACATGTTAAGATTTAAGCACAAGACGTAACTGTATTTAATATATAAATAATACATGTAGTATTACGTACATTTTTCTAACGTCGTCAATTTTTCTGCAGGATGGAAGAAGTGTACGTCATCCGATTACGTGGTGTCCCCTCCACCTCAACTTCCTCGTCATCATCGACCATCGACACCAATGACCTGATTCGCGGCACCTGCCTGGGACTTGGCATCCTCCATCTCATTTTCGGCCTCCTCATTCTCACGTTTGGGGCCCTGAGAACGACTCTCGAACACGAACCCACCGAAACCATCTTCGGAACTCTTTTCGGACCCGTATTTGTGGCCACAGGGATCTCCGCCATTCTCTCCTGGAGGAGACCCTTCAGGAAGCTCAAGATGAAAGTCTTCTTCTTCCTCTCATCCATCTCACTCTTGGGGTCAGCCGCATTCCTTGCCCTTTGCTTCTTGGGTCTAGTGTACTATCACAGCGTGCCGAGGTTGTTTGGTGACACAGCGCACGTCACCGCAAATGCCGTTGTTGCGAGTGTGGGAGAAACGATCATCTCGCTACTAAGTGTCCTAACGGCGGGAAGTGCTATGTGGAAGAGTTGGCGATGCGGGACTGCTCCCCACAGGCCATCTCGCCAGAAAGTGATAGTGAAAACTGATATCGTGGGTGGCCAGTCAGCACCCGATGTGGAAGGTGGTAGAATACTCGACGATGAGTTGATCAGACACGTGAGTCCGCACTGCGTCATTTCTCTGCGTGCCACTGATGAGCAGAGGGATGTGATCAAGAAGGTTCAACAGTATCTGCACTCGCAGGATGAGCTCAGTTTCACCTTCTCGGATCCTTCAACCCTTCACGATGAGCAGGATTTGGGAGTGGACTCGCAGAATTGGAGGAACGAAGTGCTGTCCGTTGCTACGAATCAACATGCTGATATGAATCAAGGATCAGACTATGGAACTAAGTCAGAATCGGATGATCAAATAACTGAAGATAGTGACATAAAATCTGTAACGTCTGAGGAGAAAAGGAACGAAGAGAGTTTATTGCCTTGTAAAGAATTATAAAGACTCATAAGACTATGCAATATTTATTGCAATATGATAGATTTTGTGAATTGTGTAATGTTTAGTATTGAGACAAAGTGACTTTTCGCTTAGGCCAATGTGCCATAAAATTACTAATATTTGTGATGATTTTGTTTTCGTAAATGTTGCTTTTTTTGTCAAATAAATATAAATTTAATATAGTGGAAAATCTATAAATATTCTATTAAGTTGAAATTAATGGTGATGACCTTGTAGTTTTTATAACTTCATTTTAATACTATAATACTTAGCAGTGAGCATTTAGAACAGAGTTAGCCACTAGGCGGTCCGGATCCAGCCCGCGACCGCTTTTTCTCCGGCCCGCCGGTAGTACAGAAGAGCAAAAATAAAATTATTTCCGCAAAATTTGAATTTGTCTACAATAGTATATATTTACTACCAAAAACTGCAATTTCCATTAAGTGTCCCGCGTCAGTAAGTCTGAAAAATCCTTTTTTTACTTCTGATACTGACAGAAAAAATAAAAAAAGCAATAGTTTGAATTATTACCAATGACGCATTGCTTCGTTTTGTACTTATGATACCCTACCCTATTCGGTATAAATCTACGGCCCTCGGAAAGTTCCAACATAAGTCATGCGGCCCGTCTCTAAAAGTTAGTGGCGAACGCTGATTTAGAATGATCGTTTGAGCTAAAGCTCACCCCACAATATTTTTTCTTTGATTTACATTAAAGTTCACCGGACTCGTGGCTAGAAAACGTTAAGTTTTAAGTATAGAGAACTGATTTTACTTCGCTCTAGCCTAGCATTCATGAGGTTTAATGGTCGAACAAACTGTATAGCTGGTGCTATGCAGCTTGTTCTCAAAGAGTACACGAGCGGCGATCGGAGCAGTTGGTTTCAAGTGGTTTGTTACTTTGATTGGTCATGTTCTGGATTTTTTCAGATACAAGTTTCTCAAATTTGAAACAGATTTACCTTCAAACACCTCTTTGAAAACCTTTCCTGCTAGTACCAAGGTCGTGTAAATAGACTAGCACAATTCAGGATAACTCCTCAAGAAGTAGAAGACTGACAAAATATTAACAATATCAAATAGCCCTAGTTCCTACTTCAAATGAAGGGGATGCGGCACCTCCATAGGAGAGAATGTTAAATTCAACAAGACAAAGGCTTTTTACGACACGCTTCGTACATCGATTGACAGAACAAAAATTATTTATTTTGATTAACATGTGGTGGTCTCGTCTACAAATGACAGATACAACGCCTAAGAACTAGTGATTACTTTTGCCTAGTGGTTACCACGCCTGTCCACTGATCTAGGAGTCCCTGGTTCGACTCCCGTTAGCGCACATCGCTACATTGGTGACTACCAGGCAACTGAATCATGCTGCCATCTATCAGCGCCCTCTAAAAATATTGCATGACATCCACACTACCAACTCGGTGAGAAACCTCTGGTGATTCACTGCCACACGCAGCGCACTAAACTCACACGCAAGCAACTAAATCATTCGCCCCTTCGCGATTCACTGGGAAGAGGCTATGTGGTGGTCTCGTGTACAAATGACATATACAACACCAAAGCATAAATGATTACTTTTGCCTGGTGGTTAGCATGCCTATCCATTGATCTAGGAGTCCCAGGTTCGACTCCCGTTATCGCACATCGCTACAAACAAAAGAATCTCATCTTTCCAAATTGCTTCTTATTACTGACAGCTGTACAATCCTCTTATTGCCGACAGCTGTACTATTACATCTTGGTAACGTGCGAAAGTTTGTCCTAGGACAAACAAACCACAGAAATGTACTTTGCTTTGTTTGGCTGGAAAATGAATACTCAAAAAGCTCATATGAAATTGTGTCTGCAATTCGTGATCGACGGTAATACTGATTTAGAAAATATTAATTCGATCAAGTGAGTCGCACACAGTTGCGGTAAATAGAATTAAAATTCAATAGTCGAAAAAGAAGTTGGGTACATATCAACCATTATATATGTCGTATAACACTCAATCAGTAAGCAGCAGCGCCACCCGTAGCGACAGTGGCGCCACCATGCTTTATAACAGCAGCGCAGATGCCGAGAACACATTCGGATTCGGACTGAGATTGAGACTCCAGATGCTGCGAGGACTTCTTCGGATGCCCGCAAAATCTTTAACCAAGGCTTAACAGCCTTTGTAATTTTCTAATGCGTTCATTAAAAGAACGATGCGAAGCCAAACTGCCTCATTATTGTCATAATTCATCCCCCTAGACACCCCTAGCTAAAACATATATTCTCAAGAGTACTAGGCTAGGACATTTTTAGCTGTGTTGGAACAGTTTTTAAGAGGATCTCTTTTTAAGGATCATTCCCTATACTCGCTATGTTACAATCTTCTGGTCCAGTTCATTTAGATACTACTTTGTACTAGGGGTGTGGACCATCGCACAGCTTTCAATTACACTATAATACTGACTAGGATTGGTGTTATTTACCGTTTTCATTTTTCATCATTGGTATAGAAAAAATGGCCAGTTTGGCAATATTTTTGGCAATAATTCTTACAATTGCCAACAAAAAAAAATACCGCTAAAATGACGTGATATGCTTTTCAATAATTCTTACATTATCCTTTCTTGTAAGTGAAATAGAGAAGAAAAACGGTAATTAATGAGTGATGCTCAAGAAGAAGAGAACTCTGTGTTGTTCTATGTGAGTTTTTCAACTTTTACACCTTTATAACATTTTTACGGGAATTTAAGAGGTGGGTATGTTTAGAACATCTAAAGAGGTATTACCAGTGATTTTGATCAAAATCATTCGAGCCGTTTTTTAGCAATTACTGAAAACATGATTTTATTTTTTGCAATTGTTGAAAAATATTTTTATTGACAAAAACCTTAATGACAGTTCCCATGGCCATCACTAACCCGCATACCAAATTTGTAGGTCGATTCGTCCGCAAGTTATGCTGTCTTCGTACACAGACTTAACTTAGACAAAATCGGGGGGGGGGGGGGGAATAACGGAAAACAATACTTTCAATACCCTTGTGATGACCAGGTACTTTTATTACCAAATTTGGTGAGTAGGTACGAAAATGTTCACTTAATGAAATAGTATAAATTAAAAACTTGAAAATAGCGTCAAATATATTTTATTTTATAAATAAAATTTAAAAAGTAAAACGTTATTGCAGGTGGAGCCACTGTATAGTCATCAACGTAAGGGTTTCATTCATAAAATAAAATATATTAGATGCTATTTTCGAGTTTTTGATTTATGTCATTTCATTAAGTGTTTGATTTTCTTACCTACTCACCAAATTTTAAGGATTTTTTCACAGTAGTTTCTAAATGAACTTCGCTAGAAAATTGTAAAATAGCGTCCAAGTAGTAGTAGTCCACGAGGTATCTTTTTACAAGCATAAAGTAGCATGTGTTTTTTCTAAAATATTTTTATAAACATTTTGATTCATAAAACCATCAATGTGTACGAGGGGATCAACACCACCATGATGGAAAGCTACCCAGACCATTACTGATCCGTTTCTGTGCTTCACTGTTGTACCTTGGATCCATTCTGGTACTGTTTGGATGATGAATACAACGTCGGTCATCACCTTCCAAGCAAATTTTATTTGGATTCATCGCACCAAAGGGTCTTCTTCCAATCTTTGATTATCCACGTTTCATGCTCCTTAGAGAATTTCTATTAAATTTTCTTATTCATTACCCGGATGAGAGATTTTTCTCTGCAGGTAACCTTGCACACAATCCAGTGTCATCCAGACGACGTCTTATGGTGTCCTAAATCACTGTGAGTCCATGTTCGATGGCCATCTCCTTGCATATTTGAACTCGATTTCCTTCGGATTAAAACGTCTTGACGTTTAAAGTCGTTTTTATTGGGACACCTGATCTTGGAAGATAGTTCACACCTTTACCTAGAACATTCTAGGAACATGACTAAGTAAAGCTAATTTGTATATCTACGCAAAGGTATCGAAATTATAAAATCATTCGCGTACAAGTCGCATATAAAAGAAATAACGAAAATGCAATTTAAAATCCAGGGATACGAATCCACTTCTGCTTGGGATTCGTAAAATAGAGCTTCCTCTTAAATTAGGTACAAGTTCGGAGGCATACGACTGGAAAACAGACGTTTTAGGCATTTCAAAGCTTGAAGAAACTCCTGTTATACCAGGCATTGCCAAAGCTTCAGCGAAATTAGTTTTTCAGTTTTTGCCCTGAAAGATGCTCTTTCCTGTTAGAGGTGTGTTCAAACTTTCTGTGAGTCATTATTTTGTTTTTAGTGAAAAAATACTTTGTTTTTTGTTTAATAATATTGGTCTTGAACACTACTTAAATAAGAATCGGAAAGTTGTTAAAGTTAGTTATAGTCCTCACATGCCTATTGTGTACCTTCTCGTAATATCTTTCAAAAATTTTTCTTGATTCGTCCGCTTCTTTATGAAGATTTTTTTTTAATGCGCACCACTAACAATTATTTTTATAACAATTTAAAAAAATGTCTTTTTTCATCTCCAGTTATACTTTCTTATATTAAGATTGCAAGCATTTACTTTTATTGTGGATGAAGCAAATCCTGCAAGACAGCTTTAGAAAATGTTTCAGCCACTTACATGGCACATTTTAAGGAATCTTTTTAGGAATTCCAAAAGTGAATAACTTGGGGGAAAAAAGATGTACATTAATAGAGAAGGTTCTTCGCCCTTTGTGAAAACGATTTTGTCATTCATTTTTCTCGTTTTCATTTTAAAATAAAATTCTGGCAATGTCGGAATATTCGTCTGCTAGCAGGGGCGTAGCCACGATTTTTTTTGGAAGGGGGAGGAGGGGGGGATATGCGCACCCATATTCAAAAATCAATTGTAAGAATGTTGTATAAAATTATTGTTGATTATACTCTTAAATTAAATGCAATTAACTAATTAATTAAATAAATATATGGCACTATTGGGCAGCAAATAATTTCTTAATGGATAAAAATTCTGAATTTTATTAACTTTCACATACAAAATTTGCAGAAAGTCTTAAGCACATATTTTGCTTCATGTTTTATAATACAAATTCTAACTTTCGAAGTTTTTTTAGAAAGTTAATTAAAAGCCTCTTCTTTAACAATTGGCATTCTTTCAAATTGACATTAGTTTCTCTGTGAATGGACATGAAAGCCAATTAAGCAATTTTGGGAAGTATAGTATAGTGAAACCCCGTTAACGCGGAATCGCTTAATATGAAATCCCGTTTAACGCGAAGTTAAAGCAGTTCTCTGTTCTTAAAACGTAACGTTAATTTATTCGTTTAACACGAAATTCGGTTAACGCGAACAATTTCAACGATTCTATTGACTTCACGTCAAAGAGGTTTGACTGTACTTACAAATAATATTTAAACGATGATGACCAAAAACTAATCTGTGTTGCATATTTTAAATGAATAGCTTTTTTTTTTTATAAAAGACTTAAGTAACACGGTGCTGTGTTCTTTTTAAATAAAAAAAAAATGAAGATTTTATAATAAGAATAAAATTGGTTTTCCAAGCAAGTCTTCAAGCTTCAAATACCATAAAACACAACGCGATTTACTTATAGCAAAATCTGCAATTATCTTTTAGTCAGGAACTTTCTGGAGCAGGTTAGTATGGGACCAAGTACCAAACCAAAGCAGAAATGGTATTGGACCACTAATAGTCTGCAGGCAACATGCGAACAAGAAGAGGGAAAGATAATGAAGGAAAGGATGTAATGAAGTCGACAGGAAAAGAGGTTTCTTAATTCCATTCCGTGGAAAGGATAGGATCATAATCATCACCAAAAACCATGGGTTATCATTGTAGGATAAGGATATTATAAAAACGAACAATTTTATTACTTCTTAGTATGAAAATTTGGGAGGGATTAATTATTATGAGTAAGAAGAATTTAAAAAAAAAAAAATGTTTACCAGTCTTTTTGAAGTAAAACTTTTACTTGCAACAAGGCATCCCTATTTCTTGAAAGTTAAATATATTTTCAAGAAGGAGGTGATGTATCCCCATTTAACACCCCTTCCCGAAATATATACATATATTTAATTTGCTACTGTTTTTTCTGAGATAAAACTTTTATTCGCAACAAGACATCCCTATTTCTTAGAAGATAAAATGTATTTTCGGGAAGAGGAAATATCACCTACCCCTCCCAAGAGGTCGAAGCACTAAAAAAAAAAAAAAAATCCCAATTCAACCACTAATGTGTCAACCAAGGAAATCTTATATCTCTCAGGAAAATAGTTTGCAATATCTAACTCTGATGAATTTCCCGAAAAGTAATTCCACAAAGCAATTTCAAATACACAAGTTGCGCTCGGTTCCACTAGATATTTCATATTTTCCTCTTTTTTTTTTTTTTCTTTTTTTTTTTCTTTTTTTTTTTTTTTTCTTTTTTTTTCCCTTTCTTTTAATTATAGGTCTTAAAGTTTAAACATCCCGTCTTTCTTTTAACATAAACTGAGCTAGCATTGACATTTCCTTTCCAACTATTTAATGAGATTGTATTTGCTAGATAAAAATTTCACATTGTGTTTCATAAGATAATTATCTATTAGTTTTATTGGCGCATGATCTAGAATGCAGAATATGGGAGTCAATATTTCATGAGAGGAAACGTTTCATGAATGATTATTTTCATTTTATCATAATTGTGCATTATAAAAATAACTTGATATATATTTATCAAAGTAATGTGACATCTTCATTAAGGCTTTTTTTATTATCCAAATAGAAGACAGCCAGGAGCGTACTGGCCATAAGGCTGTGCGGCGCAATCATCGGGCAGGTCAGTGCCTGTAAAAATGGGTCAGTGTGTGTCTGTAAAAAATTTCCAGCCCCCTAAATCATCGCACTATCTGTGTGGCCAAACATTGCGAGGTCCCATCTTTTGACGCTTCGCGAACCAGGCTCAACACTCTCTGAAGGGTTTATTACGAAAACTCAAGCTCGCTTCTCTCGTTAAAAGCAAGCACAGGCTTAGTTCACTATCTGGAAGGTTCCTTGCTGTAAAAGCATAGGCTCGTTTTTCTGGCTGAATGTTTCATTGCTGAGCATAAGTCTGTTTCACACGTTAGGAAGTTAGTTGCTATTAGACTTTACCTTGTTAATATACAACTGTCATGCTGTATATCCACAGACATTTTACAAATTGTATTAAGGGGTCTGTTTAAAACTGCAACAAGTGCATAGCCCCTTAAGTTTCTGTCCGAAGCTTTTGGGGGAATATTTAAACAGGGGTTTGGCCAATTGGTCAAATAAGAGTTGGCGATTCCATAAAGGATTCGAGCCGCTCCAATGGCGTAGAGAGAGAAGTTTTGATGTAATTATGAGGGGGATCGTAAGAGACAGAAGGAAATTGGGGAGATAGCAAGTCGGTCAAGGGGTGATTCCTGAGAGAGAGATGCATTTTTATCGGACGCAATGACGTGCACATGAGTTTGCCATTTTCCTGACCCTGATATGCCAGTAAGTGAAATTTCTTGATTCAAATGCTCAGCCAGTTTTTATACTGTATAGTAATCAAAAGTGTCAATATGATTTATTAGTTGTTCTATGATATCTTTATGATATATTATATTTTGCTTGTAATCTATGGATGTCAGCACTGACTTAACTAAGCGTGCTTTGAGGAAATGTGTTGTCTAAATACCTATTGTTCATGAATAAATATCATTTCAAGTTACGACTTTGAGTTATTGCAACGCTTTAACTTATGCACGAAATTAAGTTCATTTAGATTAATTCTGACGTTTGTTAACTAACCACTATACTCACGGCATATAAATGGTGCCTTGGACTCAGTTTGAAATGCATATTGTTCAGTGAATAAGTGGTATTTGATGGAAAGTAAAATTAGAATGATAGTGATTTGCGAAATTGTTTTTATAATTGAATATGGTTCGTGGAAATAGGACGCTTTCAAATTTCAAAACGAGGTCAACTACAGCTAATATAGTCAGAGCCGAGACAATTAAACAGCGTGCGAGCGGAAGTCAAATTAATAAAAAAATGGCACAGGAAAACATTGAAATGGAGAGCGCCAGCGGAATAAATGGTTTAGCTTTATTAACCGCAAATTATGAGGGTAATAAAGATGAGACGAAATTTTTTTTTCGACAATTTGACGAAGTGGCTTTACTGGCAAAGTGGAAAGACTCCGAGAAACTCACGATATTGAAATCGAAATTACGGGGGAACGCGCTTCGCTACCTTATGTCAGACAGAGAATTGATGAATTCCCAAAATTATGATCTGGTTAGGGATAAAATCATGGACTTTTTCCGGGACGAATTAGATGTGGGACAGTGCCAATTAGATTTCTCCAACTGTCACATGAGAGAAAATGAATCAGTCAAAATGTTTGCACATAGACTTGTCGTGGCTTCGAATAAATATTTGGGGACCTCGCAAACGGAAATCTCGCAAGATACGAAAGCGGTAATTGACAAGCTTAGACTCTCAAAATTCGTAGGGGCGCTTCTACCAGAAATTCAACGAGACGTACTAAAATTGAACCCGAAATCATTCGAACAAGCTATTGAAATAGCAAAAAATTCTCAAATGGCGCTTGACACGGTTGCGAGATGTAAAATTAATGCATTAAAGGTGGAAAACTCCTTCTCACAATCAGAAGAGCAGCAGTTACAACAAATCAATCGCATGGAAACAACTACTCAAAACCCTCCTGGGTAGAGCCCCTATAAAAGGAAGGCCGGATCGAACGCCATTTTGTGTCGTAAGGGTTGCCGCAATTCATGTTTCGACGTGGTTTTGAGTTGGATGAATGTGCGCTTTCCTCGTTTGGTATTTGTAAAAAGTGATCGTTTTTCTATAATATTTTTTGTAAAATGGGTTGTTGTTTGTCCTCTAATTGCTCAAGTGCGACTAAATACAAAGATTTTGAAAAGAAAAGGAGGTTATTTCAATTTCCAACACAAGCAAACAGACGCCAATGATGGATTCAAAATTGTCGCCGAGACAAGTGAATCACATCACTAAGTGTTGATATGCAGCGGAAGTTATATTTTAATATTTATTACGATTAACTGTCTATGATTTTGCGTTGATTATTATTTTGAAGTAATTTTGATTTCCTTATACCACTTTCCTATTCCAATGTTCTTTGCAAACTTCTGCGTGTTACTGAACTATATTTTTATATTGTAAACACGAAAGCATTCCTTTTCCTTGTTTTCCAAATTAAACCATCATAGTTTTTGGAATGTTGCAGTTTACAATAAAAAAGTTTTTTATTCTTTTTTATTTTTATTAGTTTTGCAACAATACTGTCGTGCCAAATACTTTTGTTGCCAATTCGCAACGAGTCTGACATTTACGTTCTGAATGAAGGTTACCTTCTGTTTATTATTAAGGTTAGAAGAAAGTAATTTTTTCAAAAAGAATGGCAATTTAATATTATGCTAAAAATTTATAATTGTTTTTCAACTTAAATAATATATAAAATAATCCCATCCCCAATTAAGGTAGAGCTTTTTTTTTTTCTGTTTCTTTATGATTGTATTTTAATATACCTTGTTAAATGTTGTTCTCCACCACAAGGAAGTTGTTGAAACATTTCTCTGAATTAGAAGTAACACTTTCTAATGAGTTTTTGTTTTAATATTATTCATGGATAAAAATCACTTCATCCATTTTAAAAAGTGCATTGGTATGCAATGGTTTCACTGTAATACATCAGATAAAGCTATTAGGAAAATGGAATATATACTTGTATAAGTTAAGAAGCAGTAAAATTATTAAGTCATGAAGTTAGCAAATTGAGTAATCAGAACGTTTTCTAATGAATTATCAGTGGATTGCCTCTCTGTTAAAGATGATTTGCATTTTATTTTCAATGTAGGAAATATGAATTTAAAAAACATCCTAAAACTTATTATTTTCATATATATACAACATTTTCATATAAAGACTATATACAGCAAAATTATAGATAAGGAATTTCCCAAATTCTAAACATGATGAAGGGCCTATTTGAAGAAAAGGTCCTTATCTGAACCATATTTACCTTTTTCATAAAGAAACTGTGCTGGTTAAATTAAGAAATAAAATTTTGAAACATCTTTAAAATATTTAAAATATGGGTTTCATGAAATATAGTTTTGAAGTAATTAATATTTTTTGGTTTTCAAAAATGTATCAAATAAGATAAAAGCAAACACTATGAAGCAGTATTGGAAAATTTGATTTAAAAGAAACTGCTAAATAATTAAAAAGGTTTTCCTAATTTCTTGACAAAAAAATCGTGTTAATATAATTCATTTTTATATCATATCCGGTAAAAAATAGTTTAAAAAAAAAAAAAGCTGTGAATACAAGCAATAAAATTAACAAAAGAGAACGATATCGTCAACGCCGAAAATCCACCAACGATAGGGAAAATCAAAACATATTCATTTTTAAGTCGCCAAGTAGCGCTAACTCTCCAAAATTGAAACCCACTTCAGCAATATCTTGTTTAAATACGACATAATGAGTGTAAAATACAAATTCTCTGATTTTACACATTATAGGAAAGGGATATACAAGTATTCCAAGCAGTTTTTCTGAAAATTCTCAGCTTAATTTTAAATACCGTGCAATGGAAGTTGACGAAGTTTTATATTGCTTTCAATGGTACAGCGCCAAGCTGAGCCAACCTTTAGACACAAAATGGCGTTCGCGCCGGCTCGCCTAATATAGGGGCCTTACTCCTGGGCAAGTACAAGCGATGCAGTGTTATTTATGTGGAGTGTCGGGGGATCATTTTTCAACGGAATGTGAGGCATTTAAGAGTATGATTAACATACCACAACAAAATAGACATAACCAGCAATATCCGAACACCCAAAATGCGAGAGGCGGTTATTCCGGTCAACGGGGTGGTAATAGAGGTAACATATCACAAAACAGGTACTTCAGAAATCCGAATCAGCACGTCAGGGGACAGAACAGACAAAATCGTGGTAATTATTACTACAATAATCAAAGCAGAGGTAGATATAATTCACATGGTAACAATAATTCACAAGCTTCAAATCATTTTTTAGACATAGCACAGGGGGACATGGAGAACACTTAAACAGTTGCTCAGATCAAACCAGAAGTGCAGGTATACCCAGACAATTACAGGTGGGAAATTTGAAAATCGAGAATTTAAACAATTTTAACAGTTACAATGTTTTAAATTTACCTATTATTCAAACGGAAATCGCAGGAATACAATTTAAAGCACTTCTTGATACAGGAGCAAATATCTGCTTATGCTCAAAGGAAGTTTACATGTTAATAAAACAGAAAATCAAAACTAAATGTGTCGCTTCAAATGTGGTAATTACGACCATAACAGGGTCAGTATTAAAATACACAAATTGCATTGAGACGATTTTAAAAGTGGGAAATAAAAGGCTAAAGGTTACGTTTTTCGTCTCAAGCGAAAGGTTTCAAGAGCAATTTCAGATTATTTTAGGCATGCAGTTTCTGAGTGAAAATAGGGTAATTGTAAACTTACGTGAGGGTAAACTGGAGTTTCTAGACAAGACAACAGTCAAATTCTGTGACTCTACCCTTTGCATAAAAGGGGAGTCAAATTCTGTTTTCTTGACACATGCAGTCATCTTAGAGCCTGGTGAAGCGAGTTTCATTAAATTGAGAAGCAAGGATTACACAAATAAAAATTTTGAGGGGGACATTTGTTTCACACCTATGCAACTTAATAATCGACTAGAGTGTAGCATGTCCATTAACTACATGAAGAATAATGAATTTAGTACATTGGTTCAAAACAAATCACCAGACACTCTTCACTTAAATAAATCGATGAAAGTTGGGTATTTTGAAAAAGATTTTCAAATTGATGATTCGCAAAAATCAAACACACAAATGATTAACTTGATTACGGCTACTGAGGAAATTAAGCATTTGCGTGAACGGGAATTTAGCATCATCGATTTTGATTTGAGTCACCTCAACGATAACAACAGCAAAATTCTGAGTCAATTATTACAGGAAAACTACATGGTGTTTTCAAAATCCATGAAAACTTTAGGCCATTGTGATGCTATAAAACCTAATATAATCTTAAAACATGATTCTGCAATTGGGTGTAAGCCTTATCCCATCCCCCATCTTCTAAGAGAAGAGGCAAAAATTCAAATTGACACTCTTTTGGAAGCCAACATCATTCGAAAGTCAAACACGAATTTTTTGGCACCTGTGCTTATGGTCAAAAAAAAGGCAGAAAATAATGACGATAAGAAACGCTTTCGATTATGTTTGGATATGCGTCTTTTGAATTCTTTAATTGTTAAAGCACCACAGATCTTACCAAAAATCAAAGATTTGGTCACAGATTTAAGTGGGTACCGATTTTACAGCATTATTGATTTTAATAGTGCATTCTTACAGTTAAGCATGGAGGAACATTCTGAAAAGTTTGGATTTGCCTCAATGTGGGGTACATATAAATTTGTCCGTCTACCTTATGGTTTTGTCACAGCGTCATCTATATTCCAAAATTTGATACATGAGATATTGGGAGATTTGATAAGTTATGGAATTCGTTTCTTTATTGATGACGTAATAATTCCTTCAAACTGCTTTGAAGAAATGATACATAAGCTGCAGTTAGTATTCGAGAGATTAAGGGCTAACAACTTAACTTTAAGTGCTGAGAAATGCAATTTCTTTAGGGAGAAAATCACATATTTGGGATACGAAATTTCACAAACAGGAATCACTCCAACAGAATATAACACTCAAAAAATCACCTGCTTCCAAACTCCTAAAAACATCAAGGAATTACGTCGATTCAATGGTTTGACTAATTTTTATCGTGATAGTATTAAGAACTATGCTAACTACACAAGTGTTTTGGAGGAATTAACAAAAAAAAACACACCGTTTGTTTGGACAGAAAGGCATAATGTGGCTTTTCAAAATCTACAAAGGCAATTTTTTACTAAACCCTTTTTAAAACAGGTCAATATTAAAGAGAAATTTTATCTCGCATGTGACGCTTCGAAAATGTCAGTTGGAGCCAGTCTTTTTCAGTATCATGGTGACAAACTTTGTCCTGTTGCGTATTTCTCTAAAAAGAACTCACAATTTGAGGAAAAGCAGCCAGCGATTTATCTTGAGCTTATTGCTTTACATAAATCAATCTTACACTTCTGTGAGTATTTGTATGGGGGCACATTTACTGTTTTTTCTGACCACAGACCACTACAGTATTTCTCCAAACTTCAAAACAAGTCAAATAAAATTACAAGGATTTTAAATGAATTGGCTTATTACTCTTTCGACATACAGTACATCAGAGGTATTGACAACGTTTTACCGGACTATTTGTCACGTATGGTCAATATACCAAATATTGAGGTCACATTGGACACAGATACTACGAGAATTAAAGAAATTCTTTCAGAAGGTTCTAAAAATGTAGATGATACTATACCTAAAACAAACCTTACTTCTGTAAATACCATACTCAGTACACCACAGGCTCAGTATAACCAAAACATTGGAACAGTTTCACAATCCGAAGGTTCCGTTCACATCAACAAAGAAGAGCAGGCTTGGGAGGATTGTGTAGTCAATCAGCTGAAAAGCTCAAACATCATACATCATTTATCTGATAACAAGGGTCATAAATTAGATGATACTAATATTCTTATGGAACAAAATAGGGATCTTAACATTCTGGAAATTAAGGAAGCTTTACACAAGGATAATGGCAAATTGAAGGCAAAATTTAAAAATTATTTTGTGGATGAAGATTCTGGATTACTTATGTTCAAGAGAAAAATTACAGAAAACGATGTAGATAGCTACATGTTTAATGTGGTTCTACCGGACACATTACAAATTCACGCAATTCAAAACGCACATTTTACACATTTTGGCATAGCTAAGACGTTTCAATTTTTAATGCAAAAATTTCACTGGAAAGGGTTATATTCGGATGTCACAAATTACATTAAGAGTTGTGAAACTTGCAATAGAGTGAAGCGAAGCTATCAAAAGTTCAAACCGCAAGGATTTGCACATATTCCAAATAGAATTGGAGCACAGTTATCTATGGATATTTTGGGACCGCTCAAGTGTGGCGCTTACGTATTAAGTATCATAGAAAATTTTAGTAGATACTTAGATCTATATAAATTAGAATCAATTGGATCACAACAAATAGCTAAGTGTCTCATGCAGTACATTTCTAGATACGGCGTACCAGAAACCATTTTATCAGACAATTGTAGTAACTTCATTTCTAAGGGCTTTATCGAATTAAACAGATTATTAGGGGTACACCTTATACACACACCTGTTTACGCTCCTTGGTGCAACGGTAAAGTCGAGTCCACGAATTTAGAGATTAAGAACACCATCTTAGCTTTAAAAGAGCAAAAAATTGATCTACAATCAGCATTAGATATTCATAAGGCAATGTATAACAGTTCAATTCACTCTACGACAAGCTTTTCCCCTTCACAGCTATTTTTTGGTCGTAAAATAGAACCTATATTCAGCACAATGAAGGTTTGTAAAAAATCAAATTTAGATTGGTTGGGATATCCTAATTACGTTGAGAAAACAATGCTACAAATAGAAGAATGTAGGAAACAGGTTTTTAAACACATTGAAAATGCACAGTTGACACAGCAAAAGTATGCTATCAGTAAATCACACAAGAGACATTTCACAGTTGACAGTATTGTGTACTACAAAACCCCAGGCAAGTTTAAAAAGTATTTCACAGGACCCTACAAGATTACAAAGATACACACAAAAAACCTCTTCGACATTCAATTGTTAACATCCCCCCAAATCGTTAAGACACGCATCCACATCTGTAGTTTAAAACTAGCAGAAAAGAGATACGATAAATTTATCTTGGAAAATGGAATAGATCACAAAAATAATTCTGACCTTCAGGCATCTTTACCACACCGGTACGATCTTAGAGGTAAAGATCGCGTTCAGCGATAACTTCTCACGATTCCTAGGACAAGACTTGGATTGACAAACAATAAAAAAAAGCGCTGTCATTCTCTGGCTAGACGAGGGAACTCGTAAATTTAAAAGTCTTAGCTTTTGTCAATCTTTGCTACGGGAGTATTCAGCACGCATGAATTGGTCATAAATATTGTCGCGTAGAGTCTTGTTGACACTAATGGCGAGGGACGCGTCGGCAAATGACTGTCTGCATTTTGGCGGGAAAAAGGGCGAATGTTGGTCACTTTCAGAACAGGTTTTTTTTTTTTTTTTTTGTGGGGAACATATAGTTCTCCGGTCTCAGAAAGGGTGTGTGACGTCATCAGACGGGGAGAAGTCTGACCGCTTCTGTCACGTGACTTGCCAAGGAGAACGAAGTTTGTGTTTTTGTGTTGTTTTTCTTTTTGGAGAGTTCAGAGGGGCGATTTTTCGTTTTTTTTTTTTTCTCCCCACTTTAACAGAGGTAGCGGAAGTCGGTTTTTGTTTTTTTTAAGGCCAACGAGGGGGTCGTCGAAAATTTTTTTTTGGTAGCGATTTGTTGCACTGGAATTAATGAAACATTTGGTCTCTTTTCGATTAATGTATGGCATTGGTTTTTTTTAATGGGTTAGATAAGGCGTTTTTGAACACTGAAACTGATAGGAATCTGCTGTTAGGCAGGCAAAAGGAGCGGATTTAGTGTCGGGTGTCTTGCTTTTATGTTGCTCTGGATTGATTTGATCAACAGAACGCGTTCACGCTGTTGATTTTGGATCGTAGCTCTGATTATACGAGTGTGTTGTCTACGATATTAGTAATTAATTCATGATTTTAATTGGTGATTAAGGATGTTAATTATGTTTGGCAATTGGTGGTGTCAATTAATTTTTGGATGGAAACTTAATGCTTTGTTCTGGTTATGTAATAAAAAATCAAGGGAAGTTTAAGAAAAAAATGATATAAAAGGGAGATAAGACTAAGTATATTTGTATTTTTCTACTTTGGTTAATGAAAGTTAAATGGTAATTTTTTTTTTCTTTTTCTATTTTGATTTTGAGCAGTCTTTCATGTGAGGATTACTAATAATAGTTGATTAGGTTAAAAGTTTAGGACTGGCTGAGTATTTATGAGTCTTGGAATTGTCATTTTTCTGTATCAAAAAATCTAAACAGATCTGCATTTACAAGGAAGTAGAAGGGCGTGTTGCCTTGCGCAAAGTAGCATTCCTAAATTTTTGCTACAACTGAATATCACCGCTGGCCAGAGATTTACAGTGAAGCAGAAATAGTTCTTCAGAATGGTCAGATTTCGTCAGAGATACAGTACTCGCTTTCCAGACTACTCAGCGATTTCAATCAGACCACGACAGCGCAGCAACAGGTCCAACAGATGTTTCCATACCACACCACCAGATGGCAGTCCTCAACAAGCTACACCGAACGACTGCGAAATTCCAAGCAGCGGAGTCCGAGAGACGTGGACCGTGGACATACAAATTGATGGGAGGACCCAACATGCCCCATTCGACACCTGTGGGACAGGGCGGAGTTACCTTCCGGCATCATCACAGCAGACGACACACAGAGAATGTTCCGATGTTCCGGTTACAGAGATCAGCAAGCTTGACCTGGCCATACAGTAGGAGGCCGTCACTCACCCAAGTCCGCGAAGTTGGAGAAAGGAACAGGTAGCAAAGCAGGCCACACCCCTCTCAGTTTTCCTTTGACTCCTCATCACCAATGCAATGGCAACTGAACACATTTTCCCCTGGCCATCCACTTTGATTGAGGGCCACACGACATCCAGGTAAAACTATTCTTTTTTTGCTCCTGGGTAACTCGATCTTCAGGGAACAAGAGAAGACAGACATTCTAGTGTCATTGTAAGTGTGAACAATAAACTGTTTTCTTTCCGATGCACAAACTTTTTGCTAGGAATGTTCAACACCTTTAGGATAACACAGAACAACAATACTGTGTTAGATGGTCACAATAAACTGAACTCTTTGACTATGGAGATTTACAAACTATGAAACTAAAAAAAACTTACACAATGACGATTGAGAACGTTGTTCATGAACCAACTTCTTTTTCTTTCCCTTCTAAATTATACCTTGTGTTTTCCTGGTTACATCTTCATGTTGTTTTTTATTTATTTATTTTTGCTCTTTAACAATGTTACAAAAAATTGTGATTGGTCATATTTCAGTGTGCAACTATCTGCTTGTAATTTCATGCTTTTACACATCATCTTTCATTCTTGTGTATTTTTTTTGCAGTTACTTTATGGAATGCTGTGAGTGTTTTATTTTTTAATTTTTAGCTGGCTGAGTGGAATTTCTTTAAAATTTTTGTTGGTGAAAAGGGTGATAAATGTCATGCTGTATATCCACAGACATTTTACAAATTGTATTAAGGGGTCTGTTTAAAACTGCAACAAGTGCATAGCCCCTTAAGTTTCTGTCCGAAGCTTTTGGGGGAATATTTAAACAGGGGTTTGGCCAATTGGTCAAATAAGAGTTGGCGATTCCATAAAGGATTCGAGCCGCTCCAATGGCGTAGAGAGAGAAGTTTTGATGTAATTATGAGGGGGATCGTAAGAGACAGAAGGAAATTGGGGAGATAGCAAGTCGGTCAAGGGGTGATTCCTGAGAGAGAGATGCATTTTTATCGGACGCAATGACGTGCACATGAGTTTGCCATTTTCCTGACCCTGATATGCCAGTAAGTGAAATTTCTTGATTCAAATGCTCAGCCAGTTTTTATACTGTATAGTAATCAAAAGTGTCAATATGATTTATTAGTTGTTCTATGATATCTTTATGATATATTATATTTTGCTTGTAATCTATGGATGTCAGCACTGACTTAACTAAGCGTGCTTTGAGGAAATGTGTTGTCTAAATACCTATTGTTCATGAATAAATATCATTTCAAGTTACGACTTTGAGTTATTGCAACGCTTTAACTTATGCACGAAATTAAGTTCATTTAGATTAATTCTGACGTTTGTTAACTAACCACTATACTCACGGCAACAACCCCCTTCACCCCTATGAAAATATATTAACATTCTGTTAATGAAAAGCAAAATTAGAAGGCCAGAACTACTTATTCGGAATTTCAGAGTTATACGCTTATTGAAAGTCCCTTTGTAAAGAAACTTTCAGAAAAACAATTTAAAAAAAAAAAAATTAAGTTTTAAGTTTCTATTTATAGAAAATATAGTTAGAAAACCTTAACTACTTATATTGAAAATTTCAGAACTCTATGCCTACTTTAGGTCAATGTGTAAAAAACTAGAAGGATAGAGCCACAGACAGATTCTTTGTTTTATATATGTTATAGCTAAAATGATTATTACATAATAAATGGTTATTAAACATAATGTTATAAGTAATAATCTGGTTATCTTACATTAAAATCATTTATTATATTACAATATTGTAATATCTAAATTAATCATTTTAGCTATATCATATCTATATAACTTACGACCTTTTACTTATTTAAAAAATTTTAAAGTTTATTATTTATTATCATTTCGAAAGTCATTTTCTAATAAATTATACCTGAATATTTTTTTATTTTGCAATTTATATATGTTTTAGTTTTTGAACAAAAATAATTTATGGAAACCAAGCTTATTCATGGGAGCTATAAGTAGTAGAGACATAACATAAGATATAATTAAACTTATTATTAAAACAATTCAATCATTAAAATTAATTAATAAATAAAAAATATATTAATTATTCAAATTAATTAATAAATAAAAAATATATTAATTATTCAAATTAATTAATAAATAAAAATATATTAATTATTCAAATTAATTACTTAATTATTGGAATTCTTTTTATCATTACAATAATTATTATTATATTATTAACAATAATTAATAAAATATTATTAACAATAATTAATAAAATATTATTAACAATAATTATTAAAATATTATTAGCAATAGCTATTAAATTTGCATGATGATTATATTAAAAACAAATTAAATTTATTTGCATTCAAACACATCGAAATAAATTTTCAATATACATTTTGTTAAATGCATATTTTATAAGTATTATACATAGACAATTCTCCACGGGGCATTTTGACTCTTTTTCTCTTGTTAGTTAACAGATTAGAATCATAAAATTATGATGAATCTAGTAGTTTTTACATTATATTAGTTGGTGGCAAAGTTATATGGAAAAATAATTATTTTGATTGTGTGAAATATTTCTTTATAACCACTGACGCACACGACATTTTCGTTCATCAGTGGGTTATAAATATATATTTGAAAAAGTAAGAATAATTATAATTCCTTGTAATTTTGTAACCAACTTAATCTATAATAGTAAAACATAGTTTATGTGTCTGTCTGTTCAGAGTGGCCACAGAACTGGGAAAACCTGGAAATCAGGGAAATGTCAGGGAGTTTTCTGATTCTGTAAAAAATCAGGGAAATGTCAGGGAGTTTTCTGATTCTGTAAAAAATCAGGGAAATGTCAGGGAGTTTTCTGATTCTGTAAAAAATCAGGGAAATGTCAGGGAACTTTTTTAAATTTCATGAAAATCAGGGAAATTTTGTATCGTTTAAGGTACGTTCATCCATATTTTGGCACTATTTACCCGAAGATTTGTGGTGATAAGCCATTAGAAGTTTAATGTTACGGAATAATTTAAACTTTTCATTACCAGCAAAACTATTTTTAAAAAATTTGCATCGTATCTCTTTAGTATTCATGTTCTATTTTATCAGGGTGTCTAGACATCTGGAAAACCGAAGAAAATTGGGGAAATTTGAAAAAAAGTTTGCCCTAAAATCAGGGAATTTTTTAGAAATCTGTCAGGGAATTATCAGGGAACTTTTTTCCTGGTATTTTGTGGCCTCCCTACCCTGCTGTTGATCTATAGAAATCTACTTAAAATAGGTTAAGATCTCAGAAATTTCCAACATTAATAGTTTAGACTTCAAATTGTACCTTTGACAAGTAGAATGTTAAAAATTTACTTAATGTTTTTATAACATAAGTAGTCTCCGCAGCACGGTTCCGCCGTACAGCTAGAATTATATTAAACAAAAACACAACTCCTAGACGGCTCTAAATATTGTGATATGTCCTTAGCTCATGAATAGTGAAAGGAAACTTTGACTTGTTATCATCTATAATCGAGCCGAAACTTAGCAGATAAATTCGTTGTGGATGACAATGTATTCAATCAAGTTTTGAGGGTAAAAAAAGTTAGTAAACAGTTTGGAATACATGTTTTCTTCGTAGTGGTGAAGTGGTTTTTAACACTACGAAAACTCGATTGAGCGTAATAAGTTGCGATTTCACATAAAAATTGGCAATGCGTATAAAGAATTTATTTTACATTTGAACACATGTAACGAATATATTTAATGAAATAATAAATGGTACAAACAGAAAAATATGTTAGCATACAATGCATACAAAGGATTTATAATAAAATTTTTGCTTTTTATAAATAATAATTAAACAAGTTGTCAGTGTGTCTATGGATCTATAGAAAGCTACTTAAAATTGGAGTAGAGCTCTGAAATTTTCAACGTAAGTAGTTTTGTCCTTCTATTTGTACCTATGACATGCAGAATGTTAAAATTTTAGTTAGTTCTTTTTTAATTTTTTTTTAATTATTATCATTATTATTATTATTATTACTACTTTTTTTTTTTTTAGAAAATGATTTCAAATAAAGCACAGCTGTGAAGCATATGAGCATATGTACAGCTATGAAATTTTCAACAAAAGTAGTTTTAGCCTTCTAATTGGACTTTTAACAAACAGAATTTTAAAATTTTGATAAGTTTTTTAATTAATTAATAAATATTGCACAAAACGATTTCTAATAGGGCTACAGCTCTAAAGATGAATATTATAAACTATTCATAAAAACAATTAAACGAATTTTTTACGTTACTATTGAAATTACTAAAAAAATACATTTGCATACAGGGGAAAACATTTAAGGACATTTAAATTTTTAACCGTAACCCCCCCCCCCCCCCCCGTGTTCCATATATGTTTCGTCCAATTCTTGAGACAGTTAAGAAATTTTAATTTTCTCAGTTTCATAAGACAACGATAAAAGAAATTTCTTCAATCAATTTCAGTTATCAAAAATAATAAGATTCATATTTAATCTTGTAGTTATTTCATTTCGGGGAGGTCCAAGTCACTAAAAATGACAACCGCTCACCTCACTCTGAATTTTTTTTACTAATACATTAATTTCTTCATCAGTATCAAAATCAGTTATAATCTTTTGCTATATTTTTTTCTTTTTTGAGTTATTAATAAAAGTCTGTGGTACACACTATTTTAAGACAATATCAAGTGTTCATAAAGCTCTTTCATTTCGTAACGATAAACGTAAAAAAAGTTAAATGATCATTAAAAATCTGCATCAACAGTAAATTATAAATATATCGCGTTTTAACTCTCTGTTAGTTTGCGCGGTTGACAAATGTCCCCTACAATCAATTTATAAATCTATTGATAAATTGATTGTAGGGCAGCACATAATCAAAGCATTCGTACAATTTTTTTTCAAGTTATTTCAAAAATATTTTTTAATTCTTACTTTTTTCTGCTCATTAATGTTGTGTTTTTAATTAAAATACCACTTACTTTGATATTTGGTCACGAATTGAATGGTATGCACGAAAATTTGAATTTGGGGGAAATTTGTCCCCCACGCGACTAACCGCAAGACAAAAGATTGCGCGTCTAACCAAGGGTTAATTTGGAAAAAAAAATATTCATTATAATATTCTGCTCTCTCTCCTCTCTAGAGAGAGAGAGAGAGATCTTGTATCTTTCTTAGTCATCATATGAGAAATTTGTGTTTTGTATTGTAACTTGAAATTTAATACATAAAAACAAAAGCTTTCACTCAATTCTGTTCATTTCTATACGTCTGGGAATGTGCCACATTGCGGCATCACGGGTAGTCCTAATTAACAGTAATGCCGCAGTGGCTCATGCAAAATGTGTGAATTTATTCATTGGTGAGGAACAAGGCCGCAGACAGGAGGGTTCCCCCCCCCCCCCCCGCGAAATTGTGGGAAATCTTATTTTTCCACTTCCCCTTCTTTTTTATTTGTGTAACTTGTTATGAGTATGTAATCAAATCTTCGACCATAACCTCCTCCCCCGCCCCCCCCCCCCCCGAAAAGAAAACCTGACTGCTAGCTTGGTGAGAGAAGGCAACGCGCATTGGTAAAGCGCCCTCTCGAATGTTGGTGCACCGCCCTCAGAGGTGACCCAGGCCGACCCTGACTCTATGTCAGGAGAGATATTGTTCAGCGCCCCTCTCAAGCTAATAAACATGAAGTTGTGGACTTTACAATACTTGGAAGTCACATCTTTATGAAAAAGATATCACATTTATAACATAGACTTCTACTGCATGAAGTAAACTTGATTGAAAGAAGCATTTAATTATATATTTTTTTTACTTTTAAAAATTTATAATTAAAATTTTGTCTAATATTCGTTTTACGGAATCTAATATTCGTATATGGGAAATCTTAAATTATCTTTTTTGGCAATGCAATTCATAAAGAATTTGATTTCAGGATCAATTAGATTTTTGTCCCGCGGGGGGGGTCCAATAGATCCCATTGTAATATATATTCCCATAGAAACACACCAGCACGTGATCTCGAGGGTTAAGATGTAAATAAAATGTAGAACTTATTTTTCTGTCTTCAATATTGAAAATATACTATAAAAATCCATCGATCTTTTAAAATATTTTAAATAATATTGTTACTATTTACATTTGAACTACTAAATTAATTTCAATTTTAAATGAGTAGTTAATTATTAGTGCTAAAAATTGCAATTAATATTAGTGTTTATTTATAACAGAACAGTAAGTAAATTGTGCTTAAGTTTCATCTATATCAGAATAAATAAAATTAAAGTATAAAATATAAATTAGCAATTATAAAGGTATATATTCGTAATTATCAAGGTAGAAAGTTTTTACATAAAGGTTACAAATTCACTCTGGTTAAAAATAAATATTTGTTAAATAATTAAAAAGGACTCATTTTATAACAATCTCAAATTTTTAACATAACATACTCTTAATGACCAATTAAAAAATCATACATCTTTAAATTGTTATACTTTCTGTAGGAAAAGTTATTTATCAAAATTGTGCGAAGCAAAGTAATAACATATACAAAGTCTTTATTCAATTGAAATTTTGTTTCAATATGAATAGAATGAAGTAGTAAACATGATTGTATTTTTAAGATATTTTTTTTTATGATTTTATAGAGGATAATGTCCTAATATGTGCTTGTAGAGTGTAGGAATTTGAAAGATCACTTTTCTTCTGACAGGAAATATTGCCGTATGTTTAATGTAAAAGAACACCAATACGTTCTGATAACAGAAAATGTAAACAATAATATTGTTCCGTTGCGAAATTATTTGCTGTTTCTATTTTTAGTTATGTTTACTACTTAATTATGTTTTGGTAGCCGGCCAGATAAAAGATGCGGCTATCTTTTTAAAATCAAGCAGTATTATATCTTCAAAACATCACATTAAAAAACAATGTGCTACTATAACAAGTACTAATGGCGATTGCTGCCTGTTGTCAGATCCCGTTCGTGACATTTCCAGAAGGTAGGATCGGGCCCGGTGAAAAACGTTAGAAACGTGAAATGCGCTCTCGACTAGGTTTCTGCCCCTCCCCGGGCAATAAAATGCAATTAACTTCTTGTCAGTGTGACCTTTGGGGTCAAATGGGGACCATCTCTTCACTATGTACCCCTTTTGCTGACCATGTAAATCAACCACTGCTGTCCACAAAAGCCAATTGTCAAGAGCTTCACGCTTCAGACAATTGCCACAGGGTGGGTAAGGGCGTCTTGGGATTGGGACTTGTGTTTCTTGACTTATCCTCCTATAGGGTTGCTATATTCTGAACAACGATCTTCGTTTTGCCATGGAAAAACCCAAGAATCTAACTAAATATAGGTTTGATCAAAGAAATATTGTTAAGATATGTTTAAATAGTAATAGATGAATTTATTAACACTAAAGAATTGGGAATAATTAGCCCAAAATTAAGGAATTAGTCGAAAATAAACCACTTCTGAAGTGATCCAGGAGATAATGGTGCTAGTGACGCCATCTGGTTATAGCTAGGGAACTAAATGAGCAAAAAATATCAAAGTTTAAAATTAAATTTAAAAAAATTGAAAATGAATATCAATAAATAAATTACGTAGCATAAAATAACGAAGTAATATATATTATAGAAAAAAATAGGGTAAAGATCTGTGCGATAGGAAATTCTGTGGAATGATTTTGGTGGAGTGCTAATAAACAAAATGAATAAAAAATGCGAAAGTTTAAAATTAAATTAAAAAAAATGGAAAACAAATATCACAAAAAAAATTACGTAGCGTAAGAGAAACAAGTCATATCTATTATAGAAAAAAATATGGAAAAGATCCGAGCAATAGCAAATTCGATAGAGTGATTTTTAAATTTAACATTAGGAGCATAGGCCAAGGAATGACTGCCGATCACTCTTAATTCTATCCCCTTTCGTGGCTTTGCACATTTACAAATCAAGTTTGTGGCGTCATCTGGTATTCATTGGAGGAAATAATAGTTCTTGACGACGTTAGAGAGGAATACCAAGAATTCCAACCAAAAAATTAAATTTTATTAATTTTGTCTTGGTCTTTAATTGTTAAAAAATTTAGTAGTTTCTTAAGGTTAGAAACCATGGTACTACAATTGAGTACTTGTTGGAGATAAAGCTTAAACTATTGAAGTATATCAATATAAACTTGCAATATACCCAATTCTTTGGGCCATATAAAATTCATTATATGTTATGTTTATCGAATTATTACGTTTTATTCAACTTATTTTGGTCATTGAATGATTGGTTAAATCTAAATGACCTCTACAATTTCGATAGGGTTCGAGTTGCTAGTTTTTATGAAAAGTGTTGGAATTATTTTATTTAATAAAACATTCTTCCATTTTCACTATGGGAGATACATTTTTTTAACCTCCAATGAAAATAATTTTAGATTGTTTATTATTATTATTATTATTATTATTATTATTTTTATTTTTTTTTCATCTTGGAACATTAGACTATTTCAGTGAGCTATTTAATTTTCTACGAATGTGTTTTTAGAGTTAATTCTTACGTGAATTCAGCTTATAAGCTTAAAACATTATTATCTGGATATTTACATCTATAAATTTTGGATATATTGTAGAAAACAAACGAATACTTATAGGGGAAAAAAATTTGCTCCATTTTGCTCTTAAGAAGCCGAAATTAAAATGGGGCGAATAACATATTTAGAAAACGCGAGATATGCTTTTATATAAAATAAGTTAATTAAACTCTCTTGTGATGGAAAAAATCAACATTACTTGAAAAATTGTATAAGTGTTAATTATTAAAATAGGCAGAATTTCGAACCGAAGCACAGATTGAATCAGCTCGTTTAAACATGTGGACTAACTCATAATGCTGTCGTAAGATGGGGAAAAAAGGAGAAAAAAAATAGCGAAGTAAACACAAAAACTAAAATAATCTAATTATTTTGTAATTTAATGTCAGTGCAGATATGATGTAAAAATTCCATGTTTTAAAGAAAAAACTGGCAATATTTTTCATTATATAAAAGAAAACATAATTTTATTAAATAATACAGACAAAAATACAAATTTTTTCAATCCTTGAGCGCCGTTATGACTGTTAAGAATCACCAAACAAGGATTTTTTTTTTATGTGCAGTGATTAAACACGTCTTTATTCCTTTGCTAAAAAATGAAAATCTCGATGCACCATCTCGTTACCACAATGTATGTCATTCATTTTTCAAATTTTTGAAATAACTAAAACGTATTTCCCCATTAAGTCCCAGAAATACTAATTGGTGATGGAAGGATAAATTTAAAGAGAATTCTTTAAAATGTGACTGTTAACTGTTTACTATTGCAAATATTAAAAGTATTAGGATTTTTTTTTATCAAAGAAATGATGACACAGGCTTAGTAAATAACTTCTTTTATTATTCTTCAATAATTCTACAATTCTTGAAACAGCAACAGCGAGTCAGTAAAAAACTTCCGGATTCATAAGCAGCAAACAACACAAGCTTACTACTATTAAGCTGAGCTTCATTCACTGCAGTTCAATCATCTCGGGTAAATATTTCTCAGATAATTGTTATGTATTTATTAATGGAAAAAATAAAGTGGTAGGTATAACATTTAATAGTCTTCTTAAAAGCTTCGTTTTTTAGAAAGTATAATAAAATATATATATATATATATTTATTCCAATGTATTTGAAGAAAAACCTATTGTAAAATATTTTTCATAAAAATAACAGTCTATTTGTGGGTCACAAAACACTATCTTCCAATGCACAAAGAAGTCTGAAATTTTAAACTTAAGTACTATTTAACAAAAATATTGCAGATTTTGACAAGCTTTGATGACTCACTCTCTCACTTCCAAATGACTCATGGAATTTGAATGCTTTGAAGCATGATATTAGCAAAACTCGGGACACACATGTAATAGACTACGTAATATCTTTATCATGAGAAGCAACTGTGATTTAATAAACTTTCTAATAATTTGTAGGCTTAGTAAGTAATCACTATTTAATTTTTTTTTTTTTTTTTTTTTTTTTTTTTTGTGACAATCAAGCCAATCTATAGCAATCATGAACAGGAAGGTTCACAATTGATTTTTAGATGAATACGAGGGTACTGCCACGGAGGTACCATAGGAAGCACTTGCATCCTCCCCCCCCCCCCCCTCACCCACACACAAAAGATAAAAAGTAAATATGGAGAAAAGTGGCAAGATTCACTGGAAAGTATGATATAGATACTAAAATATTCAAAATGGATAGGAAACTTAATATATTTATTAAATTAACTATAAATAAAAATTTCACTAGCATAAGCTATTATAAGATCAAAGATAAACAAAACAAAAAGTAACTGCATTTGCACCCTCTTCCTAGGGTATCATCTGCACCCCTTGAAAATGATTCTGTCGTTGCCCATGAATGATTACTAAAATTATGAGAAATGGAGGATATTTGTTTTTTAAAAAGTAACACATCGCTCCATGACCCTTATTCTTTAACTGCAACTTCAAAACCAAATTATATTTTTTTTTCCTACTCAATTCACAATTAAACTTTCAAAACGAAATCGAATAAAATTTAATTAAAACTAAGCATACTGCCGCTTGGCGCCAAAACAGAGTGCTAAACCAACTGACGCATGGTTGGTTATTATTTGATAACTGTGACTATGTCATGCAATGTTAAAGGTGCAAAGACAGTCTAGATCGCTTTCGGGTGAAATGGCAGTGTGCAGCTATCTTGTCAAGTTTTATATAATTAAACATCAATTTATACTGGCAGATGAACATTTTTTCACTGTTCTTGGACCTGTAAAATAGGCCGAAGAGGATCATTTTTCAGTCTAATAGAATACGACAGATTAATATTTGAATACAAAACAATACGTGGGAGTTGTTTACAAATAGCATAATTCTCCACGTAATTTTTACACGAACATATTTTAAGTTGCTTCTTTTATGTAGAAGAATATCGACCCCATGAAGTGGGTTGAACTAGAATCTATCTATATTAAAAAAAAGTTAGTAGTAAAAAAAAAAAGCAAACTAAAATTATCTTTGGGTTTTGTAGGAAATAAAAACATTTATTGCTTTATTTATAAATATAAAAAGTCTAAAAATTCTTAAGTTAGTATTTTACAATACGTGCATCAACATTTAGAAGATGAGCATACCTAAGACTTTTTAATTTTTATAGTAGAAAATTTTATAGCACTTTGGTAAATTTTTTCCCTTAGTAAAATAATGATCATGATCTTATGTTAGCGTTACCTTACCTTTTTTATACCTGGATGGAAATCAATTTTCATAATTTTTGGAATTTTATATATATATTCAAAAATCTATTTAAACTACTCTCCTCAATACCGGGTTTCGTTTTTTTTTTTTTTTTTTTTTTTTTTTTTTTTCTTCAGCTCCAAAAGCTTTTCTTTTGTTTTCTCACGCATTGATTTTCTTCGGATCTTCAGTAGACATCATAATAAGTACTAGCATTTGTTTTCCCAAATGATTCTTTGACTTTTATTGTAATAAGAAAGAGAGAAATTGGCTTGTATTTTCGAGCCAAATAACAGAATTTAAAAGAAAAATAATATTTTTCGTATTGGGGTGAGTAGAAATTTTTATATTTATTCACAGATAACATTTCAGTCAATATAATTATCTGAACAAATTCAAAGAAACGTTTTAAAATGTTGACTAAATTTGTAACAACGCCTCCTATGCAGTAGTCAGCATGCCTATTTTCCCTGTACTAAAAGTTTCTTTTTACTTTCAAACCTTATGCACCAGTAAAATAAATTTACAAAATAACAACAATTTTCAATTTCTGAAGGGTGAGTAACATAATGCAAGTTTAAGTTTCACAAGGGGAACATTTAAGTAATTTTTTTGATTTTTGGTACACTTTTTAGGTGCGTAAAAAGACTTTTCAGAATATTTGTTTCTAATTCATCCACTTTGATATTTAAAGATTGCTGAAAAAAAACACACAAATATTCTGATTAAATAGTTTCTGAAAAATAAAGAAACTTATCTCACAGTCATACTTACCACTGAGTAACAACAGCTGAGAAATACTAGCCATGGTATTTGTCCTAAGAGAAAAGCCTATTTACAAAGGGCTAGTCTCAGAGGATTCATACCGGGCTAAATATGTTCGCGCCCGGGCACAGTGTGCTAGCCTGAAAGTAGAACAATTCAATAGTCAATATGTTTGAAAGTGAGGGTTATTTGTATCGCATATGTTAATCGCTATTAACTAGTTTACGATAATTTATAAGAGCCTGCTCAAAAATAATTACTTTTACCGGCAACACTAAATTTTACTTAACATCTCGTAATGCGTACATACATTTTGGTTTACAGATATTCTCCAAATAATTTTATTTGGTGACTTCCAATTTTTAATTTATTGATACTTGTATTATATCTATCGACTAAAATGATCTACCATAGCATTTTAGGGTGGTCTATCCAGCTAACGTTACAATTTTACTACGTACTTTTCAAAATTATACAATAAGCATGCTATTTTCTTATTTATTCTCCCTGAATATTCATCCAATTCCTCCCACAAATCATACATACTAACGCCAGGTGTGGTATTATATCTGAATTATATAATTTAAATATTGTTATAATGCAGAGACAAATCGCGTTTTAATGTTGTTTTTCAACTAACATTTCAATAATTTTCGAAATTATTCATTTTTTTAAAAAAAAATTTTGTATAAAATTTAACTTAAGTTAACTAACATAATTCATGTTTCAAGAAGGTATAAAATTATGTAATTTCGTTATGCGTAATTTTAAATTACGTATCTAATTTTTTAATGAACAGATAATACATAATTTTTAATGACCCCAAGCAGCCACTCGAATTTTCTAACAGATGACATACGGTGACACAAGAAGTGCCATTAAGCTTAATAAGAAATTATAAATTTAAACGGTGGTTATATTCTAGTCTAACAGAAACAGTATTTTATGATGGTCTAAAATAAAAAGTTAAAGTATTCTACTTTATTAACTATAAGCTGTCTTATTTTTTATTTTGAAATACCATGATTAAATAGCCATACGAATCCTTCCACAAATTATGTATGCTGACGCAAGGGTTGCCATCAAATCTTATTTTGATTATCTAACTTAAATAATCTTTTTTGGCGAACTAACATAAATAGCGTTTTAAGATGGTCAACAACCAACGTTCTAAGTATTCTACATTTTTCTGACATACTATCTTTAACCTTGTGTCCTTTTGAATGGCCTCCGTCCTCCACAAATAGACATCCAAATCCTCCCACAAATTATGTTAACTGGCGAAAAGTATGTAATAAAATTTTATTTTTTATCTAATAAAAATTTTCTTTTTGGTGAACTAATATAAATCACGTTTCAGGTCTACAACTAACATTCCAAGTATTATACATTTTCCGAGATACTGTCTATTACGGTCTTTTTGAAAAGCATCCATAACTTCTAAATAGATATCGCAATCATCTTACAAACTATATATGCTAAAGCAAAATATGTGATAATTTTTATTATATTAAAAAAAAATTTATCTTTCTAGTGAACTAACATAAATCACGTTTTAGGTCTACAACCAACATTCCAAGTATTCTATATTTTTCTTACAATTTGTGTCGTTTTGAATGGCCTCCATCCTCCCCAAAATAGCCATCCGAATCCTCCCACAAATTATGTTAACGACGCAAAGTATATAATCAAATCTTATGTTTTTTAATTATCTAATTAAAATTATCTATTTGGTGAACTCACATAAATAGAGCTCTAGACCTACAACTAACATTCTAAGTATTATATATTTTCCAACATACTATCTATTACGGTCTTTTTGAACGGCATCCATCACTTCTAAATAGCCATCGTAATCATCTCACAAACTATGTATGCTAATGCAAAATATGTGATCAAATCTTATTTTTTTTAATATAAAAATTATCTTTCTAGTGAACTAACATAAATCACGTTTTAGGTCTACAACCAACATTCCAAGTATTCTATATTTTTCTTACAAACTATCTATTATTTTGTGTCGTTTTGAATGGCCTCCATCCTCCCCAAAATAGCCATCCGAATCCTCCCACAAATTATGTTAACGGACGTAAAGTATTTAATCAAATCTTATGTTTTTTAATTATCTAATTAAAATTATCTATTTGGTGAACTCACATAAATAGAGCTCTAGACCTACAACTAACATTCTAAGTATTATATATTTTCCAACATACTGTCTATTACGGTCTTTTTGAACGGCATCCATCACTTCTAAATAGTCATCGTAATCATCTCACAAACTATGTATACTAATGCAAAATATGTGATCAAATCTTATTTTTTTTTTTTTTTTAATATAAAAATTACCTTTCGAGTGAACTAACATAAATCGCGTTTTAGGTTTATAACCAACATTCCAAGTATTCTACATTTTTCTGGCATACTATCTATCATTTACGTGTCCGTTTAAATGGCCTCCATCCTCCCCAAAATAGCCATTCGAATCCTCCCACAAATTACGTAAACTGACGCAAAGTATGTAATCAAATCTTATTCATTTTATTATCTAATTAAAATTACCTTTTTGGTGAACTAACATAAATCGAGTTTTAGGTCTACAAATAACATTCCAAGTATTATACATTTTCCAAATAGTCTATAACGGTTATTTTGAACGGCATCCAAAGTTTCTAAATAGCCATCTTAATTATCTTACAAATTATGTCTGCTAATGCAAAATATGTGATCAAATCTTTTTTATTTATACATATATATATGTATATGAATATATAATCTAATAAAAAATTATATTTTTGGTGAAATAATATAAATCACGTTTTAGGTCTACAACCAATATTCCAAGTATTCTACATTTTTCTGACATACTATTACTGCTTGTCCTTTTGAATAGCCTCCAACCTCCCCAAATAGACATCCGAATCCTCCAACTAATTATGTAAACTGACGCCAAGTATGCAATCAAATCTTTTTTTTTTTTTTTATTATCCAAATAAAATAATCTTTTTGGTGAACTAACATAAATAGTGTACGAGTAATAGTAAACGAATCCTCCAACTAATTATGTAAACTGACGCCAAGTATGCAATCAAATCTTTTTTTTATTTTTTATTATCCAAATAAAATAATCTTTTTGGTGAACTAACATAAATAGTGTTTGAGGTCTACAACCAACATTCGCTATCATAAACAATACTTCGTTCATTATATTTGAAATAAAATCGAAGGTATCGTTGAAATATTTGAAAATAATCAGGAGTCAATCATTCTCGTACCTTTTATTAACCCACTCTAAATTGAGGAGTCACATATATACCAAATAATTCTATACTAATCTTACACGAATTTTTCAACTAAATGCTTATAATAGGAAAGAGTTCACACACTTATTTCGTTACCTTCTACGTTATAAAAATTCTATTTCGTGCGTAAAATGTTCAAACAATATAGAAATTTCGTTGATTTATTTTACTAAATCAAGTCTAATTCCTTCCCATAACTTTAATAAATAATCAACTCGGAATACAGGGGTCACTATTATACCAAATCTATTCGCAATGCCGATGCCAGCTTTAAACCAAATATTCAACTTCTAACCAAGACCACTTATTCAAAATATCCATAGATTGGTTAGTTGTTTTCAGATTATCTGGCGCCGTCAGCAACACGAGGGCTATAATGCGCCGAAGCATTCGTTATTTGACAAGCCAACATTCATTTACAAACACCCATGCCTTACACGGGACTCGAACCCGCAACCTCGCGGTCTAGAAGCTAGCATGTTAACCACCATACCGTTTGGTCGGCCCATCAATAGGAAGCCAGAAAATTCACTTAAGTTAAAAAGAAAGCATTTCAAACTTTGACCAGGCACGTCTTAAAACCAAATAAAAATTCAAAAGAGAAGGGGGCTCATTTGCTCATTCAACTTAGCCTCATGGAGATGTACTAAACGTGTTAAATTAGTAATTTATTTTACCAAATTTTATCACTAAAATTACCTCGATAAATTTCATATATTACTGCTCCAAACTGTTTCAATTAAATATAAAGACACACCTTTAAAAATATCAAAACGAAGAAAATAATAAATGATTTCAGGATCAGAATATCTAGTATCGAAGAGCATTTCAATTTCGATATTACTTCTAAGGGTCTAACCATTACAGTCAAATACTCTATTGCCTTCATGTCAGGAATCCAAATCAAGAAAGGGAAATTTAAACTACTAGAATCAATTCTTTCATTTAAATTGGGATAAAGGACTACAACTCGTCAATTTCACAATTACGATGATTCTAGACCATTACAGCAACCGCAGCAATTAGGCTGGAATTACCAGAATATATTTTCAAATTTTTTACCGTGTTTGTGAAAATTCAAGGGTAAACCATAAAATTAATTTCATAATCGATTCTGTGATAAGGGGTCACACAATACCACATGTATTCGCAATGCACTATCCATATATTACCCAAATACACACACTATGTTGCTTTAACTTCAACGTAATGACAATTCTACTTCTTTCTTTAAATTTTAATATGAATACGTTAATTTAATTGAAATATTTTTAAATATTAAGGAGTCACAACCGCATATACCTTTTATTAATCGTGTTTAAATTGAGGGGTCACAAAAATACCAAATATCATCGTAATACTCTGTTTTATCCTCTCACCAATTATTCAACGAACTGCTTTTAGTAGAAAAGGGTTAACAGACCATATTTCTTTAACTTCTACGTAGTGGTAAACTGTAGTTTATTAATAAATTTAGAATAAATTTTGAAATTTCATTGAAAATTTTTTAAATAATTAAGGGATTTAAAGTAAGGGATAAATGAAATATATTTAAATATTATCTTCTCATAACACCAAGGATCACACTTTATTATACCATTTTTAAATCGACTCTCAATTGAGGGGTCACACATAGACCAAACATCATCGAAATACTATATGCCAATCTTGCACAAATATTCAACTAACATCTTATTAGAATGGGTTATCACATTATGGTTCTTTAACTTCATCATTATGATAATTCTATTCCATTCATCAAACCTAGAATAAACACTGCTATTTCGTAGACATATTTGAAAAAATGAGAGGTCACACCTTCTCATAACCTTCATGAAATAATCTACTCTCAATATAAAAGGGTGACACATATACCAAATATAATCATAACATTAATTTCTTTCCCTTCTACGATATGGTCATTCTACTTCATTCATTAAATTTAGAATCAATTTTGAATTTTCATTGAAATATTTTTATATAATCAGGAGTCACACCTTCACATATAATTTATCAATACTTTAAATTGAGGGGTCACACAAAAACCAAATATCATCGTGACGGTCTATAACGATCTTACACCAATTATTCCAATAACAACTTATATTAAAATGAATTATCACACAATGGTTCTTTCACTTCGACGCTATGATAATTCTATTTTGTTCATTAAATTTAGAATTTATTACTGTAATTTCTTAGACATATTTGAAAAAATGAGGGGTCACACTTTCTCATAATCTTAATTCAATAACCGACTCTTAATTGAAGGGTCACACATATACCATATGTATTCTTATGCACTATCCATATTTTACCCTAATACACACACAATGTTTCTTTAACTTCAACGTTATGACGATTCAACTGGGTACATCAAATTTTACTATGAATACGGGAAATTTAAGGAAATATTTTCAAACAATCAGGGGTCACACCTTCACATACCTTTTAGGAATTAAGTTTAAATTGAGGGGTCATACAAATATTTAGCATCATCGTAGCACTCTTAGTCAAATCTTACTTCAATTATTCAACTAATTGCTTATATTAGAAACGGATTCATACACTTATCTCGTTACTTTAAACGTTGTGATAATTCAATTACGTTTATTAGATGCGATAACCAGTGTTGAACTTTTGCTGAAGCGTTTCGAAAAAATCAGGGGTCTAACCATTTATCAATAGTTTAAATTGAGGGTTCACACAAAAACCAAACATTATCGTGACGTTCTATAACGATCTTACACCAATTATTCAACTAACAACTTATACTATAATGGGTCACACAATGGTTCTCTAACTTCGACATTATGATAATTCTATTTTGTTCATCAAATTTAGAATAAATACTGTACTTTTGTAGACATATTTGAAGAAATGAAGGGTCATACCTTCTCATAAAATTCAAGAAATAATCTACTCTGAATATATAAGGGTCACACATATACCAAATTTAATCGTAACATTAATTTCTTTACTTTCTACGATATGGTCACTCTACTTCATTCATTAAATTTAGAATCAATTTTGAATTTCCATCGAAATATTTTTAAATAATCAGGGGTCACACCTTCACATACCATTTATCATTAGTTTAAATTGAGGGGTCACACAAAAACCAAACATCATCGTGTCGTTCTATAACGATCTTACACCAATTATTCAACTAATAGCTTATATTAGAATGGGTCACACAATGGTTCTTTAACTTCAACGTTATGACAATTCAAATGCGTTCATTAAAATTTACTAGGAAAACGGAAATTTCATGGAAATATTTTTAAACAATCAGGGGTCACACCTTCACATAACTTTTAGGAATCGAGTTTAAAGTGAGGGGTCACACAAATATCTAGTATCATCGTAAAACTCTTTGTCAAATCTTACTCCAATTATTCAACGGATTTCTTATATTAGAAACGTGTTCATACACTAATTTCGTTACCTTAAACGTTGTGATAATTGTATTCCTTTTTTTAAATGCAAGAACCAATGTTGAATTTTTTTTTAAAGTTTTAATAAAAAACAGGGGTCACACCTTTTCATAACCTTCATGAAATAATCGACTCTGAATATATAAGGGTCACACATATACCAAATTTAATCGTAATACACTATTCAAATTTTACTTCTATATTCCACTGACCGCTTAAAGTAGAAAAGGGATCACACATTAATTTCTTTACCTTCTACGATATGATCATTCTAATTCATTCATTAAATTTATAATTAATTTTGAATTTTCATCGAAATATTTTTAAATAATCAGGGGTCACACCTTCACATACCATTTATCAATAGTTTACATTGAGGTGTCACACAAAAACCAAATATCATCATGACGTTCTATTCCTATCTTACACAAATTATTCAACTAAAATCTATTAGTAAAAAAAGGGGTTAACACACCATATTTCTTTGACTTCTACGCAGTGGTAATTCGTATTTTAATATTAAATTTAGAATAAATTTGGAAATTTCATTGAATTTTTTTTAAATAATTAAGGAATTTGAATTAAGGGAACATTAAAACATTTTTAAAAACTACCTTCTCATCACACCAAGGATCACACTCTCTTATACTATTCTTTAATCGACTCTTAATTGAGGGGTCACACATAGACCAAACATCATCGTAATAATCTATGCCAATATTACACAAATTATTCAACTAAAATCTTATATTAGAATGGGTTATCACACAAGAGTTGTTTAACTTCGACGTTATGTTAATTCTTAGACCATTAATGTTAGATTAAACACTGCAATTTCATGGACATATTGGAAAAAAATCAGGCGTCACACCTTCTCATACCTTTCTTTAATCGACTCTAAATTGAGGGGTCACACATACACCAAATATAGACATAATACTCTATTCCAATCTTATACCAATTTTTCAACGGCTTATGGTTCTTTAATACATACATTATGATTAACTGTAATTCGTTCATTTAAATTGAAAAAAATACGGAAGTATCGTTGAAATATTTAAAAATAACCAGGGGTTCAACTATCTCGTATCTTTTACTAATCCAACCTTATTTGAGGGGTCACATGTATACCAAACAACTCTATGGCAATCTTAGCCAATTATTCTACTAAGTGCTTATAATAGGAAGGGGTACAAATACTTCTTTCTTTGCCTTCTACGTTATGATAAATCTGCTTCAGTAATAATATTTCGAATTAAAATTGAAATTCCGTTGAAATATTTAAAATAATCAGGGGTCAAACATCGTTTCTTTTATTAATCCACTCTAAATTAAGGGGTCACGCATATACCAAATAACTCCATGCTAATCTTACACGAACTTTTCAACCAACTGATTTCGTTGCATTCGACGTTACGACAATTCTATTTCGACCGTATAATTTTGAATCAATATTCTAATTTTGTTGTCATATTTAAAAGAAATCGAGAATCACACCTTCCCATAACTGTCAGGAATCCCCAACTCCAAAACAGGGATCACAATTATACCAATCTTTTCGCAATACCAATGCAAATTAAACAAATTTTTCAACTTCTAACCAAGACCGCTTAATCAAACTAGCAATAGGAAGCCAAATTTCTCACTTAAGTTGAATTGAAAGCATTTCAAACTTTTACCAGGCACGTCTTAAAACCAAATAAAGGTTGAAAAGGAAGGGGAAACACATTTGCTCATACAACTGAACCTCATGAAGAACTATTAATCACATGCAATTCGTAATTTTATTACGAAATATTACCACTCAAATTACCTCTATAAATTTCATGTATTATCATTCCAAACTTTTCCAGTTCAATATAATGACACACCTTTAAAAATAATACAACGAACAACAGCGTAAATTAATTCGGGAACAAAAGATCTAAATTCGAAGAGCATTTCAATTTCGATATTACTACTGGAGGTCTAACCATTATGGTCAAATACTCTATTGCCTTCATGTCAGGAATCCAAATCAAGAAAGGGAAATTTAAACTACTAGAAACAATTCTTTCATTTAAAGTGGGAGAAAGGACTACAATTCGTCAATTTCACAATTACGATGATTCTAGACCATTACAACAACCGCAGCACTAAGGCTGGAATTACCAGAATATATTTTCAAATTTTTTACCGCGTTTGTGAAAATTCAAGGGTAAACCATAAAATTAATTTATAATCGACTCTGTTATAAGGGGTCACACATATACCAAATGAGTTCGCAATGCACCATCCAAATTTTACATAAATACACACACTATGATGCTTTAACTTCAACGTAATGACAATTCTACTTCTTTCTTTAAATTTTAATATGAATACGTTAATTTAATTGAAATATTTTTAAATATTAAGGGGTCACAATTGCACATACATTTTATTAATCGTGTTTAAATTGAGGGGTCACAAAATACCAAACATTATCGTGATGTTCTATAACGATCTTACACCAATTATTCAACTAACAACTTATACTATAATGGGTCAAACAATGATTCGCTAACTTCGACATTATGATAATTCTATTTTGCTAATCAAATTTAGAATAAATACTGTACTTTCGTAGACATATTTGAAAAAATGAGGGGTCGTACCTTCTCATAACCTTCATGAAATAATCTACTCTGAATATTTAAGGGTCACACATATACCAAAGTTAATCGTAACATTAATTTCTTTACCTTCTACGATATGGTCAGTCTACTTCATTCATTAAATTTAGAACTAATTTTGAATTTTCATTGAAATATTTTTAAATAATCAGGGGTCACACCTTCACATACCATTTATCAATAGTTTAAATTGAGGGGTCACACAATAACCAAATATCATTGTGATTTTATATTCTGAGCTTACACCAATTATTCAACTAACAAGTTATATTAAAATGGGTTATCACACAATGGTTCTTTAACTTCAACGTTATGACAATTCAAATGCGTTCATCAAATTTTACTAGGAATACGGAAATTTCATGGAAATATTTTTAAACAATCAGGGGTTACACCTTCATATAACTTTTAGGAATCGAGTTTAAATTGAGGGGTCACACAAATATCTAGTATCATCGTATCACTCTTTGTCATATCTTACTCCAATTATTCAACTGATATCTTATATTAGAAACGGATTCATACACAAATTTCGTTACCTTAAACGTTGTGATAATTAAATTCCATTTATTAGATGCAAGAACCAATCAATGTTGAATTTTTTTAAAACGTTTTGAAAAATTGAGGGGTCACACCTTTCATAACCTTTATGAATTAATCCACTCTGAATATATAAGGGTCACACATATACCAAATTTAATCGTAATACACTACTCAAATTTTACTTATATATTCCACTGACCGCTTAAAGTAGAAAAGGATCACACTTCCTTTCTTTACCTTCTACGATATGATCAATCTAATTCATTCATTAAATTTATAATTAATTTTGAATTTTCATCGGGTTTTTTAAATAACCAGGGGTCACACTTTCACATACCATTTATCAATAGTTTAAATTGAGGGGTCACATAAATACCAAATATCATCGCAATACTCTATTTTATCTTTACACTAATTATTCAACCATCTGCTTTTATTAGAAAAGGGTTAACACACCATGTTTATTTAACTTCTTCGTAGTGGTAAACTGTACTTTAATATTAAATTTAAAATAAATTTGGAAATTTCATTCAAATATGATAAAATAATTAAGGGATTTGAATTAAGGGGGAACATTGAAATATTTTTAATTACTACCTTCTCATCACACCAAGGATCACACTTTCTCATACCCTTCTTTAATCGACTCTTAATTGAGGGGTCACACAGACCAAACATCATCGAAATACTCTATGCCAATCTTGCACCAAATATTCAACTAACATCTTATTAGAATGGGTTATCTCATTAAGGTTCATTAACTTCGACATTATAATTCTATTCATCAAATTTAGAATAAACATTGCTATTTCGTAGACATATTTGAAAAAATGAGGGGTCATACCTTCTCATAACCTTCATGAAATAATCTACTCTGAATATTTAAGGGTCACACATATACCAAATTTAATCGTAATACACTTCTCAAATTTTACTTATATATTCCACTGACCGCTTAAAGTAAAAAAGGGATCACACATTAATTTCTTTACCTTCTACGATATGATCATTTTACTTCATTCATTAAATTTAGAATCAATTTTGAATTTTCATTGAAATTTTTTTAAACAATCAGGAGTCACACCTTCACATAACTTTTAGGAATGGAGTTTAAATTGAGGGTTCACACAAATATCTAGTATCATCGTAACCCTCTTTGTCAAATCTTACTCCAATTATTCAACTAATTGCTAATATTAGTAACAGATTCATACACTAATCTCGTTACCTTAAACTTTGTGATAATTCTATTCCGTTTATTAGATGCAAGAACCAATGTTGAACTTTTGTTGAAACGTTTTGAAAAAAATCAGGGGTCACACCGTCTCATAACATTCATGAAATAATTGAGTTTGAATATATAAGGGTCACACATATACAAAATTTAATCGTAATACACTATTCAAATTTTACTTATATATTCCACTGACCTCTTAAAGTAGAAAAGGGATCACACATTAATTTCTTTACCTTCTACGATATGATCATTCTACTTCATTCATTAAATTTAGAATCAATTTTAAATTTTCATTGAAATATTTTTTAAATAATCAGGGGTCACACCTTCACATACCATTTATCAATAGTTTAAATTGAGGTGTCACACAAAAACCAAATATCTTCATGACGATCTATTCCGATCTTACACCAATTATTAGACTAACATCTATTAGCAAAAAAGGGGTTAACACATCATATTTTTTTGACTTCTACGCAGTGGTGAATCGTATTTTAATATTAAATTTAGAATAAATTTGGAAATTTCATTAAATTTTTTTTAAATAATTAAGGAATTTGAATTAAGGGAACATTAAAACATTTTTAAAAACTACCTTCTCATCACACCAAGGATCACACTCTCTTATACTATTCTTTAATCGACTCTTAATTGAGGGGTCACACATAGACTAAACATCATCGTAATAATCTATGCCAATATTACACAAATTATTCAACTAAAATCTTATATTAGAATGGGTTATCACACAAGAGTTGTTTAACTTCGACGTTATGTTAATTCTTAGACCATTAATGTTAGATTAAATACTGCAATTTCGTGGACATATTGGAAAAAAATCAGGCGTCACACCTTCTCATATCTTTCTTTAATCGACTCTTAACTTGAGGGGTCACACATACACCAAATATAGACGTAATTACTCTATTCCAATCTTATACCTATTATTCAACAGCTTAAGGTTCTTTAATACATACGTTATGATTAACTGTAATTCGTTCATTTAAATTGAAACAAATACGGAAGTATCGTTGAAATATTTAAAAATAATCAGGGGTTCAACTATCTCGTATGTTTTACTAATCCAATCTTAATTGAGGAGTCACATGTATACCAAACAACTCTATGGCAATCTATGCCAATTATTCTACTAACTGCTTATAATAGGAAGGGGTACAAACACTTCTTTCGTTGCCTTCTACGTTATGATAAATCTGCTTCAGAAATCATATTTCGAATTAAAATTGAAATTCCGTTGAAATATTTAAAATAATCAGGGGTCAAACCTCGTTTCTTTTATTAATCCACTCTAAATTAAGGGGTCACGCATATACAAAATAACACCATGCTAATCTTAAACGAATTTTTCAACCAACTGATTTCGTTGCATTCGACGTTACGACAATTCTATTTCGACCGTAAAATTTTGAATCAATATTGTAATTTTGCTGTCGTATTTTAAAAAAATCGAGGGTCACACCTTCCCATAACTGTCAGGAATCCACAACTCTAAATACAGGGGTCACAATTATACCAATCTTTTCGCAATACCAATGCAAATTAAACAAAATTTTCAACTTCTAACCAAGACCGCTTAATCAAACCAGCAATAGGAAGCCAAACTCCTCACTTAAGTTGAATTGAAAGCATTTCAAACTTTTACCAGGCACGTCTGAAAACCAAATAAAGGTTGAAAAGGAAGGGGACACATTTGTTCATACAACTGAACCTCATGGAGAAGTATTAATCCCATGCAATTCGTAATTTTATTACCAAATATTACCACTCAAATTACCTCTATAAATTTCATGTATTATCACTCAAACTTTTCCAGTTCAATATAATGACACACCTTTAAAAATAACACAACTAACAACATAGTAAATTAATTCGGAATCAGAAGATCTAAATTCGAAGAGCATTTCAATTTCGATATTACTACTGGAGGTCTAACCATTATGGTTAAATACTCTATTGCCTTCATGTCAGGAATCCAAATCAAGAAAGGGAAATTTAAACTACTAGAATCAATTCTTTCATTTAAATTGGGATAAAGGACTACAACTCGTCAATTTCACAATTACGATGATTCTAGACCATTACAGCAACCGCAGCAATTAGGCTGGAATTACCAGAATATATTTTCAAATTTTTTACCGCGTTTGTGAAAATTCAAGGGTAAACCATAAAATTAATTTCATAATCGATTCTGTGATAAGGGGTCACACAATACCACATGTATTCGCAATGCACTATCCATATATTACCCAAATACACACACTATGTTGCTTTAACTTCAACGTAATGACAATTCTACTTCTTTCTTTAAATTTTAATATGAATACGTTAATTTAATTGAAATATTTTTAAATATTAAGGAGTCACAACTGCATATACCTTTTATTAATCGTGTTTAAATTGAGGGGTCACAAAAATACCAAATATCATCGTAATACTCTATTTTATCCTATCACCAATTATTCAACGAACTGCTTTTAGTAGAAAAGGGTTAACAGACCATATTTCTTTAACTTCTACGTAGTGGTAAACTGTAGTTTATTAATAAATTTAGAATAAATTTTGAAATTTCATTGAAACATTTTTAAATAATTAAGGGATTTAAAGTAAGGGATCAATGAAATATATTTAAATATTATCTTCTCATAACACCAAGGATCACACTTTATTATACCATTTTTAAATCGACTCTTAATTGAGGGGTCACACATAGACCAAACATCATCGAAATACTATATGCCAATCTTGCACAAATATTCAACTAACATCTTATTAGAATTGGTTATCACATTATGGTTCTTTAACTTCATCATTATGATAATTCTATTCCATTCATCAAATTTAGAATAAACACTGCTATTTCGTAGACATATTTGAAAAAATCAGGTATCACTTCTTTTCATAACCTTCATGAAATAATCTACTCTGAATATAAAAGGGTAACACATATACCAAATATAATCATAACATTAATTTCTTTACCTTCTACGATATGGTCATTCTACTTCATTCATTAAATTTAGAATCAATTTTGAATTTTCATTGAAATATTTTTATATAATCAGGGGTCACACCTTCACATATAATTTATCAATACTTTAAATTGAGGGGTCACACAAAAACCAAATATCGTCGTGACGTTCTATAACGATCTTACACCAATTATTCCAATAACAACTTATATTAAAATGAATTATCACACAATGGTTCTTTCACTTCGACGCTATGATAATTCTATTTTGTTCATTAAATTTAGAATTTATTACTGTAATTTCTTAGACATATTTGAAAAAATGAGGGGTCACACTTTCTCATAATCTTAATTCAATAACCGACTCTTAATTGAAGGGTCACACATATACCATATGTATTCTTAATGCACTATCCATATTTTATCCTAATACACACATAATGTTTCTTTAACTTCAACGTTATGACGATTCAACTGGGTACATCAAATTTTACTATGAATATGGAAATTTTAAGGAAATATTTTCAAACAATCAGGTGTCACACCTTCACATACCTTTTAGGAATTAAATTTAAATTGAGGGGTCATACAAATATTTAGCATCATCGTAACACTCTTAGTCAAATCTTACTTCAATTATTCAACTAATTGCTTATATTAGAAACGGATTCATACACTAATCTCGTTACTTTAAACGTTGTGATAATTCAATTACGTTTATTAGATGCGATAACCAATGTTGAACTTTTGCTGAAACGTTTCGAAAAAATCAGGGGTCTAACCATTTATCAATAGTTTAAATTGAGGGTTCACACAAAAACCAAACATTATCTTGACGTTCTATAATGATCTTAGACCAATTATTCAACTAACAAGTTATACTATAATGGGTCACACAATGGTTCTCTAACTTCGACATAATGATAATTCAATTTTGTTCATCAAATTTAGAATAAATACTGTACTTTTGTAGACATATTTGAAGAAATGAAGGGTCATACCTTCTCATAACATTCATGAAATAATTGAGTTTGGATATATAAGGGTCACACATATACAAAATTTAATCGTAATACACTATTCAAATTTTACTTATATATTCCACTGACCTCTTAAAGTAGAAAAGGGATCACACATTAATTTCTTTACCTTCTACGATATGATCATTCTACTTCATTCATTAAATTTAGAATCAATTTTAAATTTTCATTGAAATATTTTTTAAATAATCAGGGGTCACACCTTCACATACCATTTATCAATAGTTTAAATTGAGGTGTCACACAAAAACCAAATATCTTCATGACGATCTATTCCGATCTTACACCAATTATTAGACTAACATCTATTAGCAAAAAAGGGGTTAACACATCATATTTTTTTGACTTCTACGCAGTGGTGAATCGTATTTTAATATTAAATTTAGAATAAATTTGGAAATTTCATTAAATTTTTTTTAAATAATTAAGGAATTTGAATTAAGGGAACATTAAAACATTTTTAAAAACTACCTTCTCATCACACCAAGGATCACACTCTCTTATACTATTCTTTAATCGACTCTTAATTGAGGGGTCACACATAGACTAAACATCATCGTAATAATCTATGCCAATATTACACAAATTATTCAACTAAAATCTTATATTAGAATGGGTTATCACACAAGAGTTGTTTAACTTCGACGTTATGTTAATTCTTAGACCATTAATGTTAGATTAAATACTGCAATTTCGTGGACATATTGGAAAAAAATCAGGCGTCACACCTTCTCATATCTTTCTTTAATCGACTCTTAACTTGAGGGGTCACACATACACCAAATATAGACGTAATTACTCTATTCCAATCTTATACCTATTATTCAACAGCTTAAGGTTCTTTAATACATACGTTATGATTAACTGTAATTCGTTCATTTAAATTGAAACAAATACGGAAGTATCGTTGAAATATTTAAAAATAATCAGGGGTTCAACTATCTCGTATGTTTTACTAATCCAATCTTAATTGAGGAGTCACATGTATACCAAACAACTCTATGGCAATCTATGCCAATTATTCTACTAACTGCTTATAATAGGAAGGGGTACAAACACTTCTTTCGTTGCCTTCTACGTTATGATAAATCTGCTTCAGAAATCATATTTCGAATTAAAATTGAAATTCCGTTGAAATATTTAAAATAATCAGGGGTCAAACCTCGTTTCTTTTATTAATCCACTCTAAATTAAGGGGTCACGCATATACAAAATAACACCATGCTAATCTTAAACGAATTTTTCAACCAACTGATTTCGTTGCATTCGACGTTACGACAATTCTATTTCGACCGTATAATTTTGAATCAATATTGTAATTTTGTTGTCATATTTAAAAGAAATCGAGAATCACACCTTCCCATAACTGTCAGGAATCCCCAACTCCAAAACAAGGATCACAATTATACCAATCTTTTCGCAATACCAATGCAAATTAAACAAATTTTTCAACTTCTAACCAAGACCGCTTAATCAAACTAGCAATAGGAAGCCAAATTTCTCACTTAAGTTGAATTGAAAGCATTTCAAACTTTTACCAGGCACGTCTTAAAACCAAATAAAGGTTGAAAAGGAAGGGGAAACACATTTGCTCATACAACTGAACCTCATGAAGAACTATTAATCACATGCAATTCGTAATTTTATTACGAAATATTACCACTCAAATTACCTCTATAAATTTCATGTATTATCATTCCAAACTTTTCCAGTTCAATATAATGACACACCTTTAAAAATAATACAACGAACAACAGCGTAAATTAATTCGGGAACAAAAGATCTAAATTCGAAGAGCATTTCAATTTCGATATTACTACTGGAGGTCTAACCATTATGGTCAAATACTCTATTGCCTTCATGTCAGGAATCCAAATCAAGAAAGGGAAATTTAAACTACTAGAATCAATTCTTTCATTTAAAGTGGGAGAAAGGACTACAATTCGTCAATTTCACAATTACGATGATTCTAGACCATTACAACAACCGCAGCACTAAGGCTGGAATTACCAGAATATATTTTCAAATTTTTTACCGCGTTTGTGAAAATTCAAGGGTAAACCATAAAATTAATTTATAATCGACTCTGTTATAAGGGGTCACACATATACCAAATGAGTTCGCAATGCACCATCCAAATTTTACATAAATACACACACTATGATGCTTTAACTTCAACGTAATGACAATTTAACTTCTTTCTTTAAATTTTAATATGAATACGTTAATTTAATTGAAATATTTTTAAATATTAAGGGGTCACAATTGCACATACCTTTTATTAATCGTGTTTAAATTGAGGGGTCACAAAATACCAAACATTATCGTGATGTTCTATAACGATCTTACACCAATTATTCAACTAACAACTTATACTATAATGGGTCAAACAATGATTCGCTAACTTCGACATTATGATAATTCTATTTTGCTAATCAAATTTAGAATAAATACTGTACTTTCGTAGACATATTTGAAAAAATGAGGGGTCGTACCTTCTCATAACCTTCATGAAATAATCTACTCTGAATATTTAAGGGTCACACATATACCAAAGTTAATCGTAACATTAATTTCTTTACCTTCTACGATATGGTCAGTCTACTTCATTCATTAAATTTAGAACTAATTTTGAATTTTCATTGAAATATTTTTAAATAATCAGGGGTCACACCTTCACATACCATTTATCAATAGTTTAAATTGAGGGGTCACACAATAACCAAATATCATCGTGATTTTATATTCTGAGCTTACACCAATTATTCAACTAACAAGTTATATTAAAATGGGTTATCACACAATGGTTCTTTAACTTCAACGTTATGACAATTCAAATGCGTTCATCAAATTTTACTAGGAATACGGAAATTTCATGGAAATATTTTTAAACAATCAGGGGTTACACCTTCATATAACTTTTAGGAATCGAGTTTAAATTGAGGGGTCACACAAATATCTAGTATCATCGTATCACTCTTTGTCATATCTTACTCCAATTATTCAACTGATATCTTATATTAGAAACGGATTCATACACAAATTTCGTTACCTTAAACGTTGTGATAATTAAATTCCATTTATTAGATGCAAGAACCAATCAATGTTGAATTTTTTTAAAACGTTTTGAAAAATTGAGGGGTCACACCTTTCATAACCTTTATGAATTAATCCACTCTGAATATATAAGGGTCACACATATACCAAATTTAATCGTAATACACTACTCAAATTTTACTTATATATTCCACTGACCGCTTAAAGTAGAAAAGGATCACACTTCCTTTCTTTACCTTCTACGATATGATCAATCTAATTCATTCATTAAATTTATAATTAATTTTGAATTTTCATCGGGTTTTTTAAATAACCAGGGGTCACACTTTCACATACCATTTATCAATAGTTTAAATTGAGGGGTCACATAAATACCAAATATCATCGCAATACTCTATTTTATCTTTACACTAATTATTCAACCATCTGCTTTTATTAGAAAAGGGTTAACACACCATGTTTATTTAACTTCTTCGTAGTGGTAAACTGTACTTTAATATTAAATTTAAAATAAATTTGGAAATTTCATTCAAATATGATAAAATAATTAAGGGATTTGAATTAAGGGGGAACATTGAAATATTTTTAATTACTACCTTCTCATCACACCAAGGATCACACTTTCTCATACCCTTCTTTAATCGACTCTTAATTGAGGGGTCACACAGACCAAACATCATCGAAATACTCTATGCCAATCTTGCACCAAATATTCAACTAACATCTTATTAGAATGGGTTATCTCATTAAGGTTCATTAACTTCGACATTATAATTCTATTCATCAAATTTAGAATAAACATTGCTATTTCGTAGATATATTTGAAAAAATGAGGGGTCATACCTTCTCATAACCTTCATGAAATAATCTACTCTGAATATTTAAGGGTCACACATATACCAAATTTAATCGTAATACACTTCTCAAATTTTACTTATATATTCCACTGACCGCTTAAAGTAAAAAAGGGATCACACATTAATTTCTTTACCTTCTACGATATGATCATTTTACTTCATTCATTAAATTTAGAATCAATTTTGAATTTTCATTGAAATTTTTTTAAACAATCAGGAGTCACACCTTCACATAACTTTTAGGAATGGAGTTTAAATTGAGGGTTCACACAAATATCTAGTATCATCGTAACCCTCTTTGTCAAATCTTACTCCAATTATTCAACTAATTGCTTATATTAGTAACAGATTCATACACTAATCTCGTTACCTTAAACTTTGTGATAATTCTATTCCGTTTATTAGATGCAAGAACCAATGTTGAACTTTTGTTGAAACGTTTTGAAAAAAATCAGGGGTCACACCGTCTCATAACATTCATGAAATAATTGAGTTTGGATATATAAGGGTCACACATATACAAAATTTAATCGTAATACACTATTCAAATTTTACTTATATATTCCACTGACCTCTTAAAGTAGAAAAGGGATCACACATTAATTTCTTTACCTTCTACGATATGATCATTCTACTTCATTCATTAAATTTAGAATCAATTTTAAATTTTCATTGAAATATTTTTTAAATAATCAGGGGTCACACCTTCACATACCATTTATCAATAGTTTAAATTGAGGTGTCACACAAAAACCAAATATCTTCATGACGATCTATTCCGATCTTACACCAATTATTAGACTAACATCTATTAGCAAAAAAGGGGTTAACACATCATATTTTTTTGACTTCTACGCAGTGGTGAATCGTATTTTAATATTAAATTTAGAATAAATTTGGAAATTTCATTAAATTTTTTTTAAATAATTAAGGAATTTGAATTAAGGGAACATTAAAACATTTTTAAAAACTACCTTCTCATCACACCAAGGATCACACTCTCTTATACTATTCTTTAATCGACTCTTAATTGAGGGGTCACACATAGACTAAACATCATCGTAATAATCTATGCCAATATTACACAAATTATTCAACTAAAATCTTATATTAGAATGGGTTATCACACAAGAGTTGTTTAACTTCGACGTTATGTTAATTCTTAGACCATTAATGTTAGATTAAATACTGCAATTTCGTGGACATATTGGAAAAAAATCAGGCGTCACACCTTCTCATATCTTTCTTTAATCGACTCTTAACTTGAGGGGTCACACATACACCAAATATAGACGTAATTACTCTATTCCAATCTTATACCTATTATTCAACAGCTTAAGGTTCTTTAATACATACGTTATGATTAACTGTAATTCGTTCATTTAAATTGAAACAAATACGGAAGTATCGTTGAAATATTTAAAAATAATCAGGGGTTCAACTATCTCGTATGTTTTACTAATCCAATCTTAATTGAGGAGTCACATGTATACCAAACAACTCTATGGCAATCTATGCCAATTATTCTACTAACTGCTTATAATAGGAAGGGGTACAAACACTTCTTTCGTTGCCTTCTACGTTATGATAAATCTGCTTCAGAAATCATATTTCGAATTAAAATTGAAATTCCGTTGAAATATTTAAAATAATCAGGGGTCAAACCTCGTTTCTTTTATTAATCCACTCTAAATTAAGGGGTCACGCATATACAAAATAACACCATGCTAATCTTAAACGAATTTTTCAACCAACTGATTTCGTTGCATTCGACGTTACGACAATTCTATTTCGACCGTAAAATTTTGAATCAATATTGTAATTTTGCTGTCGTATTTTAAAAAAATCGAGGGTCACACCTTCCCATAACTGTCAGGAATCCACAACTCTAAATACAGGGGTCACAATTATACCAATCTTTTCGCAATACCAATGCAAATTAAACAAAATTTTCAACTTCTAACCAAGACCGCTTAATCAAACCAGCAATAGGAAGCCAAACTCCTCACTTAAGTTGAATTGAAAGCATTTCAAACTTTTACCAGGCACGTCTGAAAACCAAATAAAGGTTGAAAAGGAAGGGGACACATTTGTTCATACAACTGAACCTCATGGAGAAGTATTAATCCCATGCAATTCGTAATTTTATTACCAAATATTACCACTCAAATTACCTCTATAAATTTCATGTATTATCACTCAAACTTTTCCAGTTCAATATAATGACACACCTTTAAAAATAACACAACTAACAACATAGTAAATTAATTCGGAATCAGAAGATCTAAATTCGAAGAACATTTCAATTTCGATATTACTACTGGAGGTCTAACCATTATGGTCAAATACTCTATTGCCTTCATGTCAGGAATCCAAATCAAGAAAGGGAAATTTAAACTACTAGAATCAATTCTTTCATTTAAATTGGGATAAAGGACTACAACTCGTCAATTTCACAATTACGATGATTCTAGACCATTACAACAACCGCAGCACTAAGGCTGGAATTACCAGAATATATTTTCAAATTTTTTACCGCGTTTGTGAAAATTCAAGGGTAAACCATAAAATTAATTTATAATCGACTCTGTTATAAGGGGTCACACATATACCAAATGAGTTCGCAATGCACCATCCAAATTTTACATAAATACACACACTATGATGCTTTAACTTCAACGTAATGACAATTTAACTTCTTTCTTTAAATTTTAATATGAATACGTTAATTTAATTGAAATATTTTTAAATATTAAGGGGTCACAATTGCACATACCTTTTATTAATCGTGTTTAAATTGAGGGGTCACAAAATACCAAACATTATCGTGATGTTCTATAACGATCTTACACCAATTATTCAACTAACAACTTATACTATAATGGGTCAAACAATGATTCGCTAACTTCGACATTATGATAATTCTATTTTGCTAATCAAATTTAGAATAAATACTGTACTTTCGTAGACATATTTGAAAAAATGAGGGGTCGTACCTTCTCATAACCTTCATGAAATAATCTACTCTGAATATTTAAGGGTCACACATATACCAAAGTTAATCGTAACATTAATTTCTTTACCTTCTACGATATGGTCAGTCTACTTCATTCATTAAATTTAGAACTAATTTTGAATTTTCATTGAAATATTTTTAAATAATCAGGGGTCACACCTTCACATACCATTTATCAATAGTTTAAATTGAGGGGTCACACAATAACCAAATATCATCGTGATTTTATATTCTGAGCTTACACCAATTATTCAACTAACAAGTTATATTAAAATGGGTTATCACACAATGGTTCTTTAACTTCAACGTTATGACAATTCAAATGCGTTCATCAAATTTTACTAGGAATACGGAAATTTCATGGAAATATTTTTAAACAATCAGGGGTTACACCTTCATATAACTTTTAGGAATCGAGTTTAAATTGAGGGGTCACACAAATATCTAGTATCATCGTATCACTCTTTGTCATATCTTACTCCAATTATTCAACTGATATCTTATATTAGAAACGGATTCATACACAAATTTCGTTACCTTAAACGTTGTGATAATTAAATTCCATTTATTAGATGCAAGAACCAATCAATGTTGAATTTTTTTAAAACGTTTTGAAAAATTGAGGGGTCACACCTTTCATAACCTTTATGAATTAATCCACTCTGAATATATAAGGGTCACACATATACCAAATTTAATCGTAATACACTACTCAAATTTTACTTATATATTCCACTGACCGCTTAAAGTAGAAAAGGATCACACTTCCTTTCTTTACCTTCTACGATATGATCAATCTAATTCATTCATTAAATTTATAATTAATTTTGAATTTTCATCGGGTTTTTTAAATAACCAGGGGTCACACTTTCACATACCATTTATCAATAGTTTAAATTGAGGGGTCACATAAATACCAAATATCATCGCAATACTCTATTTTATCTTTACACTAATTATTCAACCATCTGCTTTTATTAGAAAAGGGTTAACACACCATGTTTATTTAACTTCTTCGTAGTGGTAAACTGTACTTTAATATTAAATTTAAAATAAATTTGGAAATTTCATTCAAATATGATAAAATAATTAAGGGATTTGAATTAAGGGGGAACATTGAAATATTTTTAATTACTACCTTCTCATCACACCAAGGATCACACTTTCTCATACCCTTCTTTAATCGACTCTTAATTGAGGGGTCACACAGACCAAACATCATCGAAATACTCTATGCCAATCTTGCACCAAATATTCAACTAACATCTTATTAGAATGGGTTATCTCATTAAGGTTCATTAACTTCGACATTATAATTCTATTCATCAAATTTAGAATAAACATTGCTATTTCGTAGATATATTTGAAAAAATGAGGGGTCATACCTTCTCATAACCTTCATGAAATAATCTACTCTGAATATTTAAGGGTCACACATATACCAAATTTAATCGTAATACACTTCTCAAATTTTACTTATATATTCCACTGACCGCTTAAAGTAAAAAAGGGATCACACATTAATTTCTTTACCTTCTACGATATGATCATTTTACTTCATTCATTAAATTTAGAATCAATTTTGAATTTTCATTGAAATTTTTTTAAACAATCAGGAGTCACACCTTCACATAACTTTTAGGAATGGAGTTTAAATTGAGGGTTCACACAAATATCTAGTATCATCGTAACCCTCTTTGTCAAATCTTACTCCAATTATTCAACTAATTGCTTATATTAGTAACAGATTCATACACTAATCTCGTTACCTTAAACTTTGTGATAATTCTATTCCGTTTATTAGATGCAAGAACCAATGTTGAACTTTTGTTGAAACGTTTTGAAAAAAATCAGGGGTCACACCGTCTCATAACATTCATGAAATAATTGAGTTTGGATATATAAGGGTCACACATATACAAAATTTAATCGTAATACACTATTCAAATTTTACTTATATATTCCACTGACCTCTTAAAGTAGAAAAGGGATCACACATTAATTTCTTTACCTTCTACGATATGATCATTCTACTTCATTCATTAAATTTAGAATCAATTTTAAATTTTCATTGAAATATTTTTTAAATAATCAGGGGTCACACCTTCACATACCATTTATCAATAGTTTAAATTGAGGTGTCACACAAAAACCAAATATCTTCATGACGATCTATTCCGATCTTACACCAATTATTAGACTAACATCTATTAGCAAAAAAGGGGTTAACACATCATATTTTTTTGACTTCTACGCAGTGGTGAATCGTATTTTAATATTAAATTTAGAATAAATTTGGAAATTTCATTAAATTTTTTTTAAATAATTAAGGAATTTGAATTAAGGGAACATTAAAACATTTTTAAAAACTACCTTCTCATCACACCAAGGATCACACTCTCTTATACTATTCTTTAATCGACTCTTAATTGAGGGGTCACACATAGACTAAACATCATCGTAATAATCTATGCCAATATTACACAAATTATTCAACTAAAATCTTATATTAGAATGGGTTATCACACAAGAGTTGTTTAACTTCGACGTTATGTTAATTCTTAGACCATTAATGTTAGATTAAATACTGCAATTTCGTGGACATATTGGAAAAAAATCAGGCGTCACACCTTCTCATATCTTTCTTTAATCGACTCTTAACTTGAGGGGTCACACATACACCAAATATAGACGTAATTACTCTATTCCAATCTTATACCTATTATTCAACAGCTTAAGGTTCTTTAATACATACGTTATGATTAACTGTAATTCGTTCATTTAAATTGAAACAAATACGGAAGTATCGTTGAAATATTTAAAAATAATCAGGGGTTCAACTATCTCGTATGTTTTACTAATCCAATCTTAATTGAGGAGTCACATGTATACCAAACAACTCTATGGCAATCTATGCCAATTATTCTACTAACTGCTTATAATAGGAAGGGGTACAAACACTTCTTTCGTTGCCTTCTACGTTATGATAAATCTGCTTCAGAAATCATATTTCGAATTAAAATTGAAATTCCGTTGAAATATTTAAAATAATCAGGGGTCAAACCTCGTTTCTTTTATTAATCCACTCTAAATTAAGGGGTCACGCATATACAAAATAACACCATGCTAATCTTAAACGAATTTTTCAACCAACTGATTTCGTTGCATTCGACGTTACGACAATTCTATTTCGACCGTAAAATTTTGAATCAATATTGTAATTTTGCTGTCGTATTTTAAAAAAATCGAGGGTCACACCTTCCCATAACTGTCAGGAATCCACAACTCTAAATACAGGGGTCACAATTATACCAATCTTTTCGCAATACCAATGCAAATTAAACAAAATTTTCAACTTCTAACCAAGACCGCTTAATCAAACCAGCAATAGGAAGCCAAACTCCTCACTTAAGTTGAATTGAAAGCATTTCAAACTTTTACCAGGCACGTCTGAAAACCAAATAAAGGTTGAAAAGGAAGGGGACACATTTGTTCATACAACTGAACCTCATGGAGAAGTATTAATCCCATGCAATTCGTAATTTTATTACCAAATATTACCACTCAAATTACCTCTATAAATTTCATGTATTATCACTCAAACTTTTCCAGTTCAATATAATGACACACCTTTAAAAATAACACAACTAACAACATAGTAAATTAATTCGGAATCAGAAGATCTAAATTCGAAGAGCATTTCAATTTCGATATTACTACTGGAGGTCTAACCATTATGGTCAAATACTCTATTGCCTTCATGTCAGGAATCCAAATCAAGAAAGGGAAATTTAAACTACTAGAATCAATTCTTTCATTTAAATTGGGATAAAGGACTACAACTCGTCAATTTCACAATTACGATGATTCTAGACCATTACAGCAACCGCAGCAATTAGGCTGGAATTACCAGAATATATTTTCCAATTTTTTACCGCGTTTGTGAAAATTCAAGGGTAAACCATAAAATTAATTTCATAATCGATTCTGTGATAAGGGGTCACACAATACCACATGTATTCGCAATGCACTATCCATATATTACCCAAATACACACACTATGTTGCTTTAACTTCAACGTAATGACAATTCTACTTCTTTCTTTAAATTTTAATATGAATACGTTAATTTAATTGAAATATTTTTAAATATTAAGGAGTCACAACTGCATATACCTTTTATTAATCGTGTTTAAATTGAGGGGTCACAAAAATACCAAATATCATCGTAATACTCTATTTTATCCTTTCACCAATTATTCAACGAACTGCTTTTAGTAGAAAAGGGTTAACAGACCATATTTCTTTAACTTCTACGTAGTGGTAAACTGTAGTTTATTAATAAATTTAGAATAAATTTTGAAATTTCATTGAAACATTTTTAAATAATTAAGGGATTTAAAGTAAGGGATCAATGAAATATATTTAAATATTATCTTCTCATAACACCAAGGATCACACTTTATTATACCATTTTTAAATCGACTCTTAATTGAGGGGTCACACATAGACCAAACATCATCGAAATACTATATGCCAATCTTGCACAAATATTCAACTAACATCTTATTAGAATTGGTTATCACATTATGGTTCTTTAACTTCATCATTATGATAATTCTATTCCATTTATCAAATTTAGAATAAACACTGCTATTTCGTAGACATATTTGAAAAAATCAGGTATCACTTCTTTTCATAACCTTCATGAAATAATCTACTCTGAATATAAAAGGGTAACACATATACCAAATATAATCATAACATTAATTTCTTTACCTTCTACGATATGGTCATTCTACTTCATTCATTAAATTTAGAATCAATTTTGAATTTTCATTGAAATATTTTTATATAATCAGGGGTCACACCTTCACATATAATTTATCAATACTTTAAATTGAGGGGTCATACAAAAACCAAATATCGTCGTGACGTTCTATAACGATCTTACACCAATTATTCCAATAACAACTTATATTAAAATGGATTATCACACAATGGTTCTTTCACTTCGACGCTATGATAATTCTATTTTGTTCATTAAATTTAGAATTTATTACTGTAATTTCTTAGACATATTTGAAAAAATGAGGGGTCACACTTTCTCATAATCTTAATTCAATAACCGACTCTTAATTGAAGGGTCACACATATACCATATGTATTCTTAATGCACTATCCATATTTTATCCTAATACACACATAATGTTTCTTTAACTTCAACGTTATGACGATTCAACTGGGTACATCAAATTTTACTATGAATATGGAAATTTTAAGGAAATATTTTCAAACAATCAGGGGTCACACCTTCACATACCTTTTAGGAATTAAATTTAAATTGAGGGGTCATACAAATATTTAGCATCATCGTAACAATCTTAGTCAAATCTTACTTCAATTATTCAACTAATTGCTTATATTAGAAACGGATTCATACACTAATCTCGTTACTTTAAACGTTGTGATAATTCAATTACGTTTATTAGATGCGATAACCAATGTTGAACTTTTGCTGAAACGTTTCGAAAAAATCAGGGGTCTAACCATTTATCAATAGTTTAAATTGAGGGTTCACACAAAAACCAAACATTATCTTGACGTTCTATAATGATCTTAGACCAATTATTCAACTAACAAGTTATACTTTAATGGGTCACACAATGGTTCTCTAACTTCGACATTATGATAATTCAATTTTGTTCATCAAATTTAGAATAAATACTGTACTTTTGTAGACATATTTGAAGAAATGAAGGGTCATACCTTCTCATAAAATTCAAGAAATAATCTACTCTGAATATATAATTGTCACAAATATACCAAATTTAATCGTAACATTAATTTCTTTACTTTCTACGATATGGTCATTCTACTTCATTCATTAAATTTATAATCAATTTTGAATTTGCATCGAAATATTTTTAAATAATCAGGGGTCACACCTTCACATACCATTTATCATTAGTTTAAATTGAGGGGTCACAAAAAAACCAAACATCATCATTACGTTCTATAGGGGTCTAACACCAATTATTCAACTAACAACTTATATTAGAATGGGTCACACAATGGTTCTTTAACTCTTGACGTTATGATAATTCTATTTTGTTCAAATTTAGAATAAATACTGTAACTTCATTGACATATTTGCAAAAATGAGGCGTCATACCTTCTCATAACCTTCATGAAATAATATACTCTGAATATTTAAGGGTCACACATATAGAAAAGTTAATCGTAACATTAATTTCGTTACCTTCTACGATATGGTCAGTCTACTTCATTCATTAAATTTAGAACCAATTTTGAATTTTCATTGAAATATTTTTAAATAATCAGGGGTCACACCTTCACATACCATTTATCAATAGTTTAAATTGAGGGGTCACACAATAACCAAATATCATCGTGATTTTCTATTCTGATCTTACACCAATTATTCAACTAACAAGTTATATTAAAATGGGTTATCACATAATGGTTCTTTAACTTCAACGTTATGACAATTCAACTGCGTTCATCAAATTTTACTAGGAATACGGAAATTTCATGGAAATATTTTTAAACAATCAGGGGTCACACCTTCACATACCATTTATCAATAGTTTAAATTGAGGGGTCACACAAAAACCAAACATCATCATGACGTTCTATAACGGTCTTAAACCAATTATTCAACTAACAACTTATATTAGAATGGTTCACACCATGGTTCTTTAACTTTTGACGTTATGATAATTCTATTTTGTTCAAATTTAGAATAAATACTGTAACTTCGTTGACATATTTGAAAAAATGAGGGGTCATACCTTCTCATAACCTTCATGAAATAATCTACTCTGAATATTTAAGGGTCACACATATACCAAAGTTAATCGTATCATTAATTTCTTTACCTTCTACGATACGGTCAATCTACTTCATTCATTAAATTTAGAACCAATTTGGAATTTTCATTGAAATATTTTTAAATAATCAGGGGTCACACCTTCACATACCATTTATCAATAGTTTAAATTGAGGGGACACACAATAACCAAATATCATCGTGATTTTCTATTTTGATCTTACACCAATTATTCAACTAACAAGTTATATTAAAATGGGTTATCACATAATGGTTCTTTAACTTCAACGTTATGACAATTCTACTGCGTTCATCAAATTTTACTAGGAATACGGAAATTTCATGGAAATATTTTTAAACAATCAGGGGTCACACCTTCACATAATTTTTAGGAATCGAGTTTATATTGAGGGGTCACACAAATATCTAGTATCATCGTATCACTCTTTGTCATATCTTACTCCAATTATTTAACTGATATCTTATATTAGAAACGGATTCCTACACTAATTTTGTTACCTTAAACGTTGTGATAATTCTATTCCATTTATTAGATGCAAGAACCAATCAATGTTGAATTTTTCTTAAACGTTTTTAAAAATTGAGGGGTCACACCTTTCATACCCTTCATGAAATAATCGACTCTGAATATATAAGGGTCACACATATACCAAATTTAATCGTTATTCACTACTCAAATTTTACTTATATATTCCACTGACCGCTTAAAGTAGAAAAGGAATCACACATTAATTTCTTTACCTTCTACGATATGATCATTCTAATTCATTCATTAAATTTATAATTAATTTTGAATTTTCATCGGGATTTTTTTAAATAACCAGGGGTCACACTTTCACATACCATTTATCATTAGTTTAAATTGAGGGGTCACACAAATACCAAATATCATCGCAATTACTCTATTTTATCCTTACACCAATTACTCAACCAACTGTTTTTATTAGAAAAGGGTTAACACACCATGTTTTTTTAACTTCTTCGTAGTGGTAAACTGTACTTTAATATTAAATTTAGAATAAATTTGGAAATTTCATTCAAATATGATAAAATAATTAAGGGATTTGAATTAGGGGGGGAAACATTGAAATATTTTTAATTACTACTTTCTCATCAAACTTTCTCATACCCTTCTTTAATCGACTCTTAATTGAGGGGTCACACAGACCAAACATCATCGAAATACTCTATGCCAATCTTGCACCAAATATTCAACTAACATCTTATTAGAATGGGTTATCTCATTAAGGTTCATTAACTTCGACATTATAATTCTATTCATCAAATTTAGAATAAACATTGCTATTTCGTAGACATATTTGAAAAAATGAGGGGTCATACCTTCTCATAACCTTCATGAAATAATCTACTCTGAATATTTAAGGGTCACACATATACCAAATTTAATCGTAATACACTACTCAAATTTTACTTATATTTTCCACTGACCGTTTAAAGTAAAAAAGGGATCACACATTAATTTCTTTACCTTCTACGATATGATCATTCTACTTCATTCATTAAATTTAGAATCAATTTTGAATTTTCATTGAAATTTTTTTAAACAATCAGGAGTCACACCTTCACATAACTTTTAGGAGTGGAGATTAAATTGAGGGTTCACACAAATATCTAGTATCATCATAACACTCTTTGTCAAATCTTACTTTAATTATTCAACTAATTGCTTATATTAGTAACAGATTCATACACTAATTTCGTTACCTTAAACGTTGTGATAATTCTATTCCATTTATTAGATGCAAGAACCAATCAATGTTGAATTTTTTTTAAACGTTTTGAAAAAATGAGGGGTCACACCTTTCATACCCTTCATGAAATAACCGACTCTGAATATATAAGGGTCACACATATACAAAATTTAATCGTAATACACTACTCAAATTTTACTTATATATTCCACTGACCGCTTAAAGTAGAAAAGGAATCACACATTAATTTCTTTACCTTCTACGATATGATCATTCTAATTCATTCATTAAATTTATAATTAATTTTGAATTTTCATCGGGATTTTTTTAAATAACCAGGAGTCACACTTTCACATACCATTTATCAATAGTTTAAATTGAGGGGTCACACAAATACCAAATATCATCGCAATTACTCTATTTTATCCTTACACCAATTACTCAACCGTTTTTATTAGAAAAGGGTTAACACACCATGTTTTTTTAACTTCTTCGTAGTGGTAAACTGTACTTTAATATTAAATTTAGAATAAATTTGGAAATTCATTGAAATATGATAAAATAATTAAGGGATTTGAATTAAGGGGGAACATTTAAATATTTTAGTTACTACCTTCTCTTCACACCAAGGATCACACTTTCTCATACCCTTCTTTAATCGACTCTTAATTGAGGGGTCACATATAGACCAAACATCATCGAAATACTCTATGCCAATCTTGCACCAAATATTCAACTAACATCTTATAAGAATGGGTTATCACATTATGGTTCAATAACTTCGACATTATGATAATTCTATTCATCAAATTTAGAATAAACACTGCTATTTAGAAGACATATTTGAAAACATCAGGGGTCACACCTTCTCATAACCATTACCAAATAATCGACTCTGAATGTATAAGGGTCACACATATGCCAAATTTAATCGTAACATCAATTTCTTTACCTTCTTTGATATGGTCATTCTACTTCATTCATTAAATTTAGAATCAATTTTGAATTTATATTGAAATATTTTTAAATAATCAGGGGCCACACCTTCACATACCATTTATCAATAGTTTAAATTGAGGGGTCACACAAAAACCAAACATCATCATGACGTTCTATAACGGTCTTACACCAATTATTCAACTAACAACTTATATTAGAATGGGTCACACCATGGTTCTTTAACTTTTGACGTTATGATAATTCTATTTTGTTCAAATTTAGAATAAATACTGTAACTTCGTTGACATATTTGAAAAAATGAGGGGTCATACCTTCTCATAACCTTCATGAAATAATCTACTCTGAATATTTAAGGGTCACACATATACAAAAGTTAATCGTAACATTAATTTCTTTACCTTCTACGATATGGTCAGTCTACTTCATTCATTAAATTTAGAACCAATTTTGAATTTTCATTGAAATATTTTTAAATAATCAGGGGTCACACCTTCACATACCATTTATCAATAGTTTAAATTGAGGGGTCACACAATAACCAAATATCATCGTGATTTTCTATTCTGATCTTACACCAATTATTCAACTAACGAGTTATATTAAAATGGGTTATCACATAATGGTTCTTTAACTTCAAAGTTATGACAATTCTACTGCGTTCATCAAATTTTACTAGGAATACGGAAATTTCAAGGAAATATTTTTAAACAATCAGGGGTCACACCTTCACATAACTTTTAGGAATCGAGTTTATATTGAGGGGTCACACAAATATCTAGTATCATCGTATCACTCTTTGTCATATCTTACTCCAATTATTTAACTGATATCTTATATTAGAAACGGATTCATACACTAATTTCGTTACCTTAAACGTTGTGATAATTCTATTCCATTTATTACATGCAAGAACCAATCAATGTTGAATTTTTTTTAAACGTTTTGAAAATTTGAGGGGTCACACCTTTCATACCCTTCATGAAATAATCGACTCTGAATATATAAGGGTCACACATATACCAAATTTAATCGTAATGCACTACTCAAATTTTACTTATATATTCCACTGACCGCTTAAAGTAGAAAAGGAATCACACATTAATTTGTTACCTTCTACGATATGATCATTCTAATTCATTCATTAAATTTATAATTAATTTTGAATTTTCATCGGGATTTTTTTAAATAACCAGGGGTCACACTTTCACATACCATTTATCAATAGTTTAAATTGAGGGGTCACACAAATACCAAATATCATCGCAATTACTCTATTTTATCCTTACACCAATTACTCAACCAACTGTTTTTATTAGAAAAGGGTTAACACACCATGTTTTTTTAACTTCTTCGTAGTGGTAAACTGTACTTTAATATTAAATTTAGAATAAATTTGGAAATTCATTGAAATATGATAAAATAATTAAGGGATTTGAATTAAGGGGGAACATTTAAATATTTTAATTACTACCTTCTCTTCACACCAAGGATCACACTTTCTCATACCCTTCTTTAATCGACTCTTAATTGAGGGGTCACATATAGACCAAACATCATCGAAATACTCTATGCCAATCTTGCACCAAATATTCAACTAACATCTTATAAGAATGGGTTATCACATTATGGTTCATTAACTTCGACATTATGATAATTCTATTCATCAAATTTAGAATAAACACTGATATTTAGTAGACATATTTGAAAACACCAGGGGTCACACCTTCTCATAACCATTACCAAATAATCGACTCTGAATATATAAGGGTCACACATATGCCAAATTTAATCGTAACATCAATTTCTTTACCTTCTTTGATATGGTCATTCTACTTCATTCATTAAATTTAGAATCAATTTTGAATTTATATTGAAATATTTTTAAATAATCAGGGGCCACACCTTCACATACCATTTATCAATAGTTTAAATTGAGGGGTCACACAAAATCCAAACATCATCATGACGTTCTATAACGGTCTTACACCAATTATTCAACTAACAACTTATATTAGAATGGGTCACACCATGGTTCTTTAACTTTTGACGTTATGATAATTCTATTTTGTTCAAATTTAGAATAAATACTGTAACTTCGTTGACATATTTGAAAAAATGAGGGGTCATACCTTCTCATAACCTTCATGAAATAATCTACTCTGAATATTTAAGGGTCACACATATACAAAAGTTAATCGTAACATTAATTTCTTTACCTTCTACGATATGGTCAGTCTACTTCATTCATTAAATTTAGAACCAATTTCGAATTTTCATTGAAATATTTTTAAATAATCAGGGGTCACACCTTTACATACCATTTATCAATAGTTTAAATTGAGGGGTCACACAATAACCAAATATCATCGTGATTTTCTATTCTGATCTTACACCAATTATTCAACTAACAAGTTATATTAAAATGGGTTATCACATAATGGTTCTTTAACTTCAAAGTTATGACAATTCTACTGCGTTCATCAAATTTTACTAGGAATACGGAAATTTCAAGGAAATATTTTTAAACAATCAGGGGTCACACCTTCACATAACTTTTAGGAATCGAGTTTATATTGAGGGGTCACACAAATATCTAGTATCATCGTATCACTCTTTGTCATATCTTACTCCAATTATTTAACTGATATCTTATATTAGAAACGGATTCATACACTAATTTCGTTACCTTAAATGTTGTGATAATTCTATTCCATTTATTAGATGCAAGAACCAATCAATGTTGAATTTTTTTTAAACTTTTTGAAAATTTGAGGGGTCACACCTTTCATACCCTTCATGAAATAATCGACTCTGAATATATAAGGGTCACACATATACCAAATTTAATCGTAATGCACTACTCAAATTTTACTTATATATTCCACTGACCGCTTAAAGTAGAAAAGGAATCACACATTAATTTTTTACCTTCTACGATATGATCATTCTAATTCATTCATTAAATTTATAATTAATTTTGAATTTTCATCGGGATTTTTTTAAATAACCAGGGGTCACACTTTCACATACCATTTATCAATAGTTTAAATTGAGGGGTCACACAAATACCAAATATCATCGCAATTACTCTATTTTATCCTTACACCAATTACTCAACCAACTGTTTTTATTAGAAAAGGGTTAACACACCATGTTTTTTTAACTTCTTCGTAGTGGTAAACTGTACTTTAATATTAAATTTAGAATAAATTTGGAAATTCATTGAAATATGATAAAATAATTAAGGGATTTGAATTAAGGGGGAACATTTAAATATTTTAATTACTACCTTCTCTTCACACCAAGGATCACACTTTCTCATACCCTTCTTTAATCGACTCTTAATTGAGGGGTCACATATAGACCAAACATCATCGAAATACTCTATGCCAATCTTGCACCAAATATTCAACTAACATCTTATAAGAATGGGTTATCACATTATGGTTCATTAACTTCGACATTATGATAATTCTATTCATCAAATTTAGAATAAACACTGATATTTAGTAGACATATTTGAAAACACCAGGGGTCACACCTTCTCATAACCATTACCAAATAATCGACTCTGAATATATAAGGGTCACATATATGCCAAATTTAATCGTAACATCAATTTCTTTACCTTCTTTGATATGGTCATTCTACTTCATTCATTAAATTTAGAATCAATTTTGAATTTATATTGAAATATTTTTAAATAATCAGGGGCCACACCTTCACATACCATTTATCAATAGTTTAAATTGAGGGGTCACACAAAAACCAAACATCATCATGACGTTCTATAACGGTCTTACACCAATTATTCAACTAACAACTTATATTAGAATGGGTCACACCATGGTTCTTTAACTTTTGACGTTATGATAATTCTATTTTGTTCAAATTTAGAATAAATACTGTAACTTCGTTGACATATTTGAAAAAATGAGGGGTCATACCTTCTCATAACCTTCATGAAATAATCTACTCTGAATATTTAAGGGTCACACATATACAAAAGTTAATCGTAACATTAATTTCTTTACCTTCTACGATATGGTCAGTCTACTTCATTCATTAAATTTAGAACCAATTTCGAATTTTCATTGAAATATTTTTAAATAATCAGGGGTCACACCTTCACATACCATTTATCAATAGTTTAAATTGAGGGGTCACACAATAACCAAATATCATCGTGATTTTCTATTCTGATCTTACACCAATTATTCAACTAACAAGTTATATTAAAATGGGTTATCACATAATGGTTCTTTAACTTCAAAGTTATGACAATTCTACTGCGTTCATCAAATTTTACTAGGAATACGGAAATTTCAAGGAAATATTTTTAAACAATCAGGGGTCACACCTTCACATAACTTTTAGGAATCGAGTTTATATTGAGGGGTCACACAAATATCTAGAATCATCGTATCACTCTTTGTCATATCTTACTCCAATTATTTAACTGATATCTTATATTAGAAACGGATTCATACACTAATTTCGTTACCTTAAACGTTGTGATAATTCTATTCCATTTATTAGATGCAAGAACCAATCAATGTTGAATTTTTTTTAAACGTTTTGAAAATTTGAGGGGTCACACCTTTCATACCCTTCATGAAATAATCGACTCTGAATATATAAGGGTCACACATATACCAAATTTAATCGTACACTACTCAAATTTTACTTATATATTCCACTGACCGCTTAAAGTAGAAAAGGAATCACACATTAATTTTTTACCTTCTACGATATGATCATTCTAATTCATTCATTAAATTTATAATTAATTTTGAATTTTCATCGGGATTTTTTTAAATAACCAGGGGTCACACTTTCACATACCATTTATCAATAGTTTAAATTGAGGGGTCACACAAATACCAAATATCATCGCAATTACTCTATTTTATCCTTACACCAATTACTCAACCAACTGTTTTTATTAGAAAAGGGTTAACACACCATGTTTTTTTAACTTCTTCGTAGTGGTAAACTGTACTTTAATATTAAATTTAGAATAAATTTGGAAATTCATTGAAATATGATAAAATAATTAAGGGATTTGAATTAAGGGGGAACATTTAAATATTTTAATTACTACCTTCTCTTCACACCAAGGATCACACTTTCTCATACCCTTCTTTAATCGACTCTTAATTGAGGGGTCACATATAGACCAAACATCATCGAAATACTCTATGCCAATCTTGCACCAAATATTCAACTAACATCTTATAAGAATGGGTTATCACATTATGGTTCATTAACTTCGACATTATGATAATTCTATTCATCAAATTTAGAATAAACACTGCTATTTAGAAGACATATTTGAAAACATCAGGGGTCACACCTTCTCATAACCATTACCAAATAATCGACTCTGAATGTATAAGGGTCACACATATGCCAAATTTAATCGTAACATCAATTTCTTTACCTTCTTTGATATGGTCATTCTACTTCATTCATTAAATTTAGAATCAATTTTGAATTTATATTGAAATATTTTTAAATAATCAGGGGCCACACCTTCACATACCATTTATCAATAGTTTAAATTGAGGGGTCACACAAAAACCAAACATCATCATGACGTTCTATAACGGTCTTACACCAATTATTCAACTAACAACTTATATTAGAATGGGTCACACCATGGTTCTTTAACTTTTGACGTTATGATAATTCTATTTTGTTCAAATTTAGAATAAATACTGTAACTTCGTTGACATATTTGAAAAAATGAGGGGTCATACCTTCTCATAACCTTCATGAAATAATCTACTCTGAATATTTAAGGGTCACACATATACAAAAGTTAATCGTAACATTAATTTCTTTACCTTCTACGATATGGTCAGTCTACTTCATTCATTAAATTTAGAACCAATTTCGAATTTTCATTGAAATATTTTTAAATAATCAGGGGTCACACCTTCACATACCATTTATCAATAGTTTAAATTGAGGGGTCACACAATAACCAAATATCATCGTGATATTCTATTCTGATCTTACACCAATTATTCAACTAACAAGTTATATTAAAATGGGTTATCACATAATGGTTCTTTAACTTCAAAGTTATGACAATTCTACTGCGTTCATCAAATTTTACTAGGAATACGGAAATTTCAAGGAAATATTTTTAAACAATCAGGGGTCACACCTTCACATAACTTTTAGGAATCGAGTTTATATTGAGGGGTCACACAAATATCTAGTATCATCGTATCACTCTTTGTCATATCTTACTCCAATTATTTAACTGATATCTTATATTAGAAACGGATTCATACACTAATTTCGTTACCTTAAACGTTGTGATAATTCTATTCCATTTATTACATGCAAGAACCAATCAATGTTGAATTTTTTTTAAACGTTTTGAAAATTTGAGGGGTCACACCTTTCATACCCTTCATGAAATAATCGACTCTGAATATATAAGGGTCACACATATACCAAATTTAATCGTAATGCACTACTCAAATTTTACTTATATATTCCACTGACCGCTTAAAGTAGAAAAGGAATCACACATTAATTTTTTACCTTCTACGATATGATCATTCTAATTCATTCATTAAATTTATAATTAATTTTGAATTTTCATCGGGATTTTTTTAAATAACCAGGGGTCACACTTTCACATACCATTTATCAATAGTTTAAATTGAGGGGTCACACAAATACCAAATATCATCGCAATTACTCTATTTTATCCTTACACCAATTACTCAACCAACTGTTTTTATTAGAAAAGGGTTAACACACCATGTTTTTTTAACTTCTTCGTAGTGGTAAACTGTACTTTAATATTAAATTTAGAATAAATTTGGAAATTCATTGAAATATGATAAAATAATTAAGGGATTTGAATTAAGGGGGAACATTTAAATATTTTAATTACTACCTTCTCTTCACACCAAGGATCACACTTTCTCATACCCTTCTTTAATCGACTCTTAATTGAGGGGTCACATATAGACCAAACATCATCGAAAAACTCTATGCCAATCTTGCACCAAATATTCAACTAACATCTTATAAGAATGGGTTATCACATTATGGTTCATTAACTTCGACATTATGATAATTCTATTCATCAAATTTAGAATAAACACTGCTATTTAGAAGACATATTTGAAAACATCAGGGGTCACACCTTCTCATAACCATTACCAAATAATCGACTCTGAATGTATAAGGGTCACACATATGCCAAATTTAATCGTAACATCAATTTCTTTACCTTCTTTGATATGGTCATTCTACTTCATTCATTAAATTTAGAATCAATTTTGAATTTATATTGAAATATTTTTAAATAATCAGGGGCCACACCTTCACATACCATTTATCAATAGTTTAAATTGAGGGGTCACACAAAAACCAAACATCATCATGACGTTCTATAACGGTCTTACACCAATTATTCAACTAACAACTTATATTAGAATGGGTCACACCATGGTTCTTTAACTTTTGACGTTATGATAATTCTATTTTGTTCAAATTTAGAATAAATACTGTAACTTCGTTGACATATTTGAAAAAATGAGGGGTCATACCTTCTCATAACCTTCATGAAATAATCTACTCTGAATATTTAAGGGTCACACATATACAAAAGTTAATCGTAACATTAATTTCTTTACCTTCTACGATATGGTCAGTCTACTTCATTCATTAAATTTAGAACCAATTTCGAATTTTCATTGAAATATTTTTAAATAATCAGGGGTCACACCTTCACATACCATTTATCAATAGTTTAAATTGAGGGGTCACACAATAACCAAATATCATCGTGATTTTCTATTCTGATCTTACACCAATTATTCAACTAACAAGTTATATTAAAATGGGTTATCACATAATGGTTCTTTAACTTCAAAGTTATGACAATTCTACTGCGTTCATCAAATTTTACTAGGAATACGGAAATTTCAAGGAAATATTTTTAAACAATCAGGGGTCACACCTTCACATAACTTTTAGGAATCGAGTTTATATTGAGGGGTCACACAAATATCTAGTATCATCGTATCACTCTTTGTCATATCTTACTCCAATTATTTAACTGATATCTTATATTAGAAACGGATTCATACACTAATTTCGTTACCTTAAACGTTGTGATAATTCTATTCCATTTATTACATGCAAGAACCAATCAATGTTGAATTTTTTTTAAACGTTTTGAAAATTTGAGGGGTCACACCTTTCATACCCTTCATGAAATAATCGACTCTGAATATATAAGGGTCACACATATACCAAATTTAATCGTAATGCACTACTCAAATTTTACTTATATATTCCACTGACCGCTTAAAGTAGAAAAGGAATCACACATTAATTTTTTACCTTCTACGATATGATCATTCTAATTCATTCATTAAATTTATAATTAATTTTGAATTTTCATCGGGATTTTTTTAAATAACCAGGGGTCACACTTTCACATACCATTTATCAATAGTTTAAATTGAGGGGTCACACAAATACCAAATATCATCGCAATTACTCTATTTTATCCTTACACCAATTACTCAACCAACTGTTTTTATTAGAAAAGGGTTAACACACCATGTTTTTTTAACTTCTTCGTAGTGGTAAACTGTACTTTAATATTAAATTTAGAATAAATTTGGAAATTCATTGAAATATGATAAAATAATTAAGGGATTTGAATTAAGGGGGAACATTTAAATATTTTAATTACTACCTTCTCTTCACACCAAGGATCACACTTTCTCATACCCTTCTTTAATCGACTCTTAATTGAGGGGTCACATATAGACCAAACATCATCGAAATACTCTATGCCAATCTTGCACCAAATATTCAACTAACATCTTATAAGAATGGGTTATCACATTATGGTTCATTAACTTCGACATTATGATAATTCTATTCATCAAATTTAGAATAAACACTGATATTTAGTAGACATATTTGAAAACACCAGGGGTCACACCTTCTCATAACCATTACCAAATAATCGACTCTGAATAGATAAGGGTCACACATATGCCAAATTTAATCGTAACATCAATTTCTTTACCTTCTTTGATATGGTCATTCTACTTCATTCATTAAATTTAGAATCAATTTTGAATTTATATTGAAATATTTTTAAATAATCAGGGGCCACACCTTCACATACCATTTATCAATAGTTTAAATTGAGGGGTCACACAAAAACCAAACATCATCATGACGTTCTATAACGGTCTTACACCAATTATTCAACTAACAACTTATATTAGAATGGGTCACACCATGGTTCTTTAACTTTTGACGTTATGATAATTCTATTTTGTTCAAATTTAGAATAAATACTGTAACTTCGTTGACATATTTGAAAAAATGAGGGGTCATACCTTCTCATAACCTTCATGAAATAATCTACTCTGAATATTTAAGGGTCACACATATACAAAAGTTAATCGTAACATTAATTTCTTTACCTTCTACGATATGGTCAGTCTACTTCATTCATTAAATTTAGAACCAATTTCGAATTTTCATTGAAATATTTTTAAATAATCAGGGGTCACACCTTCACATACCATTTATCAATAGTTTAAATTGAGGGGTCACACAATAACCAAATATCATCGTGATTTTCTATTCTGATCTTACACCAATTATTCAACTAACAAGTTATATTAAAATGGGTTATCACATAATGGTTCTTTAACTTCAAAGTTATGACAATTCTACTGCGTTCATCAAATTTTACTAGGAATACGGAAATTTCAAGGAAATATTTTTAAACAATCAGGGGTCACACCTTCACATAACTTTTAGGAATCGAGTTTATATTGAGGGGTCACACAAATATCTAGTATCATCGTATCACTCTTTGTCATATCTTACTCCAATTATTTAACTGATATCTTATATTAGAAACGGATTCATACACTAATTTCGTTACCTTAAACGTTGTGATAATTCTATTCCATTTATTACATGCAAGAACCAATCAATGTTGAATTTTTTTTAAACGTTTTGAAAATTTGAGGGGTCACACCTTTCATACCCTTCATGAAATAATCGACTCTGAATATATAAGGGTCACACATATACCAAATTTAATCGTAATGCACTACTCAAATTTTACTTATATATTCCACTGACCGCTTAAAGTAGAAAAGGAATCACACATTAATTTTTTACCTTCTACGATATGATCATTCTAATTCATTCATTAAATTTATAATTAATTTTGAATTTTCATCGGGATTTTTTTAAATAACCAGGGGTCACACTTTCACATACCATTTATCAATAGTTTAAATTGAGGGGTCACACAAATACCAAATATCATCGCAATTACTCTATTTTATCCTTACACCAATTACTCAACCAACTGTTTTTATTAGAAAAGGGTTAACACACCATGTTTTTTTAACTTCTTCGTAGTGGTAAACTGTACTTTAATATTAAATTTAGAATAAATTTGGAAATTCATTGAAATATGATAAAATAATTAAGGGATTTGAATTAAGGGGGAACATTTAAATATTTTAATTACTACCTTCTCTTCACACCAAGGATCACACTTTCTCATACCCTTCTTTAATCGACTCTTAATTGAGGGGTCACATATAGACCAAACATCATCGAAATACTCTATGCCAATCTTGCACCAAATATTCAACTAACATCTTATAAGAATGGGTTATCACATTATGGTTCATTAACTTCGACATTATGATAATTCTATTCATCAAATTTAGAATAAACACTGATATTTAGTAGACATATTTGAAAACACCAGGGGTCACACCTTCTCATAACCATTACCAAATAATCGACTCTGAATAGATAAGGGTCACACATATGCCAAATTTAATCGTAACATCAATTTCTTTACCTTCTTTGATATGGTCATTCTACTTCATTCATTAAATTTAGAATCAATTTTGAATTTATATTGAAATATTTTTAAATAATCAGGGGCCACACCTTCACATACCATTTATCAATAGTTTAAATTGAGGGGTCACACAAAAACCAAACATCATCATGACGTTCTATAACGGTCTTACACCAATTATTCAACTAACAACTTATATTAGAATGGGTCACACCATGGTTCTTTAACTTTTGACGTTATGATAATTCTATTTTGTTCAAATTTAGAATAAATACTGTAACTTCGTTGACATATTTGAAAAAATGAGGGGTCATACCTTCTCATAACCTTCATGAAATAATCTACTCTGAATATTTAAGGGTCACACATATACAAAAGTTAATCGTAACATTAATTTCTTTACCTTCTACGATATGGTCAGTCTACTTCATTCATTAAATTTAGAACCAATTTCGAATTTTCATTGAAATATTTTTAAATAATCAGGGGTCACACCTTCACATACCATTTATCAATAGTTTAAATTGAGGGGTCACACAATAACCAAATATCATCGTGATTTTCTATTCTGATCTTACACCAATTATTCAACTAACAAGTTATATTAAAATGGGTTATCACATAATGGTTCTTTAACTTCAAAGTTATGACAATTCTACTGCGTTCATCAAATTTTACTAGGAATACGGAAATTTCAAGGAAATATTTTTAAACAATCAGGGGTCACACCTTCACATAACTTTTAGGAATCGAGTTTATATTGAGGGGTCACACAAATATCTAGTATCATCGTATCACTCTTTGTCATATCTTACTCCAATTATTTAACTGATATCTTATATTAGAAACGGATTCATACACTAATTTCGTTACCTTAAACGTTGTGATAATTCTATTCCATTTATTACATGCAAGAACCAATCAATGTTGAATTTTTTTTAAACGTTTTGAAAATTTGAGGGGTCACACCTTTCATACCCTTCATGAAATAATCGACTCTGAATATATAAGGGTCACACATATACCAAATTTAATCGTAATGCACTACTCAAATTTTACTTATATATTCCACTGACCGCTTAAAGTAGAAAAGGAATCACACATTAATTTTTTACCTTCTACGATATGATCATTCTAATTCATTCATTAAATTTATAATTAATTTTGAATTTTCATCGGGATTTTTTTAAATAACCAGGGGTCACACTTTCACATACCATTTATCAATAGTTTAAATTGAGGGGTCACACAAATACCAAATATCATCGCAATTACTCTATTTTATCCTTACACCAATTACTCAACCAACTGTTTTTATTAGAAAAGGGTTAACACACCATGTTTTTTTAACTTCTTCGTAGTGGTAAACTGTACTTTAATATTAAATTTAGAATAAATTTGGAAATTCATTGAAATATGATAAAATAATTAAGGGATTTGAATTAAGGGGGAACATTTAAATATTTTAATTACTACCTTCTCTTCACACCAAGGATCACACTTTCTCATACCCTTCTTTAATCGACTCTTAATTGAGGGGTCACATATAGACCAAACATCATCGAAATACTCTATGCCAATCTTGCACCAAATATTCAACTAACATCTTATAAGAATGGGTTATCACATTATGGTTCATTAACTTCGACATTATGATAATTCTATTCATCAAATTTAGAATAAACACTGATATTTAGTAGACATATTTGAAAACACCAGGGGTCACACCTTCTCATAACCATTACCAAATAATCGACTCTGAATGTATAAGGGTCACACATATGCCAAATTTAATCGTAACATCAATTTCTTTACCTTCTTTGATATGGTCATTCTACTTCATTCATTAAATTTAGAATCAATTTTGAATTTATATTGAAATATTTTTAAATAATCAGGGGCCACACCTTCACATACCATTTATCAATAGTTTAAATTGAGGGGTCACACAAAAACCAAACATCATCATGACGTTCTATAACGGTCTTACACCAATTATTCAACTAACAACTTATATTAGAATGGGTCACACCATGGTTCTTTAACTTTTGACGTTATGATAATTCTATTTTGTTCAAATTTAGAATAAATACTGTAACTTCGTTGACATATTTGAAAAAATGAGGGGTCATACCTTCTCATAACCTTCATGAAATAATCTACTCTGAATATTTAAGGGTCACACATATACAAAAGTTAATCGTAACATTAATTTCTTTACCTTCTACGATATGGTCAGTCTACTTCATTCATTAAATTTAGAACCAATTTCGAATTTTCATTGAAATATTTTTAAATAATCAGGGGTCACACCTTCACATACCATTTATCAATAGTTTAAATTGAGGGGTCACACAATAACCAAATATCATCGTGATTTTCTATTCTGATCTTACACCAATTATTCAACTAACAAGTTATATTAAAATGGGTTATCACATAATGGTTCTTTAACTTCAAAGTTATGACAATTCTACTGCGTTCATCAAATTTTACTAGGAATACGGAAATTTCAAGGAAATATTTTTAAACAATCAGGGGTCACACCTTCACATAACTTTTAGGAATCGAGTTTATATTGAGGGGTCACACAAATATCTAGTATCATCGTATCACTCTTTGTCATATCTTACTCCAATTATTTAACTGATATCTTATATTAGAAACGGATTCATACACTAATTTCGTTACCTTAAACGTTGTGATAATTCTATTCCATTTATTACATGCAAGAACCAATCAATGTTGAATTTTTTTTAAACGTTTTGAAAATTTGAGGGGTCACACCTTTCATACCCTTCATGAAATAATCGACTCTGAATATATAAGGGTCACACATATACCAAATTTAATCGTAATGCACTACTCAAATTTTACTTATATATTCCACTGACCGCTTAAAGTAGAAAAGGAATCACACATTAATTTTTTACCTTCTACGATATGATCATTCTAATTCATTCATTAAATTTATAATTAATTTTGAATTTTCATCGGGATTTTTTTAAATAACCAGGGGTCACACTTTCACATACCATTTATCAATAGTTTAAATTGAGGGGTCACACAAATACCAAATATCATCGCAATTACTCTATTTTATCCTTACACCAATTACTCAACCAACTGTTTTTATTAGAAAAGGGTTAACACACCATGTTTTTTTAACTTCTTCGTAGTGGTAAACTGTACTTTAATATTAAATTTAGAATAAATTTGGAAATTCATTGAAATATGATAAAATAATTAAGGGATTTGAATTAAGGGGGAACATTTAAATATTTTAATTACTACCTTCTCTTCACACCAAGGATCACACTTTCTCATACCCTTCTTTAATCGACTCTTAATTGAGGGGTCACATATAGACCAAACATCATCGAAATACTCTATGCCAATCTTGCACCAAATATTCAACTAACATCTTATAAGAATGGGTTATCACATTATGGTTCATTAACTTCGACATTATGATAATTCTATTCATCAAATTTAGAATAAACACTGATATTTAGTAGACATATTTGAAAACACCAGGGGTCACACCTTCTCATAACCATTACCAAATAATCGACTCTGAATGTATAAGGGTCACACATATGCCAAATTTAATCGTAACATCAATTTCTTTACCTTCTTTGATATGGTCATTCTACTTCATTCATTAAATTTAGAATCAATTTTGAATTTATATTGAAATATTTTTAAATAATCAGGGGCCACACCTTCACATACCATTTATCAATAGTTTAAATTGAGGGGTCACACAAAAACCAAACATCATCATGACGTTCTATAACGGTCTTACACCAATTATTCAACTAACAACTTATATTAGAATGGGTCACACCATGGTTCTTTAACTTTTGACGTTATGATAATTCTATTTTGTTCAAATTTAGAATAAATACTGTAACTTCGTTGACATATTTGAAAAAATGAGGGGTCATACCTTCTCATAACCTTCATGAAATAATCTACTCTGAATATTTAAGGGTCACACATATACAAAAGTTAATCGTAACATTAATTTCTTTACCTTCTACGATATGGTCAGTCTACTTCATTCATTAAATTTAGAACCAATTTCGAATTTTCATTGAAATATTTTTAAATAATCAGGGGTCACACCTTCACATACCATTTATCAATAGTTTAAATTGAGGGGTCACACAATAACCAAATATCATCGTGATTTTCTATTCTGATCTTACACCAATTATTCAACTAACAAGTTATATTAAAATGGGTTATCACATAATGGTTCTTTAACTTCAAAGTTATGACAATTCTACTGCGTTCATCAAATTTTACTAGGAATACGGAAATTTCAAGGAAATATTTTTAAACAATCAGGGGTCACACCTTCACATAACTTTTAGGAATCGAGTTTATATTGAGGGGTCACACAAATATCTAGTATCATCGTATCACTCTTTGTCATATCTTACTCCAATTATTTAACTGATATCTTATATTAGAAACGGATTCATACACTAATTTCGTTACCTTAAACGTTGTGATAATTCTATTCCATTTATTACATGCAAGAACCAATCAATGTTGAATTTTTTTTAAACGTTTTGAAAATTTGAGGGGTCACACCTTTCATACCCTTCATGAAATAATCGACTCTGAATATATAAGGGTCACACATATACCAAATTTAATCGAAATGCACTACTCAAATTTTACTTATATATTCCACTGACCGCTTAAAGTAGAAAAGGAATCACACATTAATTTTTTACCTTCTACGATATGATCATTCTAATTCATTCATTAAATTTATAATTAATTTTGAATTTTCATCGGGATTTTTTTAAATAACCAGGGGTCACACTTTCACATACCATTTATCAATAGTTTAAATTGAGGGGTCACACAAATACCAAATATCATCGCAATTACTCTATTTTATCCTTACACCAATTACTCAACCAACTGTTTTTATTAGAAAAGGGTTAACACACCATGTTTTTTTAACTTCTTCGTAGTGGTAAACTGTACTTTAATATTAAATTTAGAATAAATTTGGAAATTCATTGAAATATGATAAAATAATTAAGGGATTTGAATTAAGGGGGAACATTTAAATATTTTAATTACTACCTTCTCTTCACACCAAGGATCACACTTTCTCATACCCTTCTTTAATCGACTCTTAATTGAGGGGTCACATATAGACCAAACATCATCGAAATACTCTATGCCAATCTTGCACCAAATATTCAACTAACATCTTATAAGAATGGGTTATCACATTATGGTTCATTAACTTCGACATTATGATAATTCTATTCATCAAATTTAGAATAAACACTGCTATTTAGAAGACATATTTGAAAACATCAGGGGTCACACCTTCTCATAACCATTACCAAATAATCGACTCTGAATGTATAAGGGTCACACATATGCCAAATTTAATCGTAACATCAATTTCTTTACCTTCTTTGATATGGTCATTCTACTTCATTCATTAAATTTAGAATCAATTTTGAATTTATATTGAAATATTTTTAAATAATCAGGGGCCACACCTTCACATACCATTTATCAATAGTTTAAATTGAGGGGTCACACAAAAACCAAACATCATCATGACGTTCTATAACGGTCTTACACCAATTATTCAACTAACAACTTATATTAGAATGGGTCACACCATGGTTCTTTAACTTTTGACGTTATGATAATTCTATTTTGTTCAAATTTAGAATAAATACTGTAACTTCGTTGACATATTTGAAAAAATGAGGGGTCATACCTTCTCATAACCTTCATGAAATAATCTACTCTGAATATTTAAGGGTCACACATATACAAAAGTTAATCGTAACATTAATTTCTTTACCTTCTACGATATGGTCAGTCTACTTCATTCATTAAATTTAGAACCAATTTCGAATTTTCATTGAAATATTTTTAAATAATCAGGGGTCACACCTTCACATACCATTTATCAATAGTTTAAATTGAGGGGTCACACAATAACCAAATATCATCGTGATTTTCTATTCTGATCTTACACCAATTATTCAACTAACAAGTTATATTAAAATGGGTTATCACATAATGGTTCTTTAACTTCAAAGTTATGACAATTCTACTGCGTTCATCAAATTTTACTAGGAATACGGAAATTTCAAGGAAATATTTTTAAACAATCAGGGGTCACACCTTCACATAACTTTTAGGAATCGAGTTTATATTGAGGGGTCACACAAATATCTAGTATCATCGTATCACTCTTTGTCATATCTTACTCCAATTATTTAACTGATATCTTATATTAGAAACGGATTCATACACTAATTTCGTTACCTTAAACGTTGTGATAATTCTATTCCATTTATTACATGCAAGAACCAATCAATGTTGAATTTTTTTTAAACGTTTTGAAAATTTGAGGGGTCACACCTTTCATACCCTTCATGAAATAATCGACTCTGAATATATAAGGGTCACACATATACCAAATTTAATCGTAATGCACTACTCAAATTTTACTTATATATTCCACTGACCGCTTAAAGTAGAAAAGGAATCACACATTAATTTTTTACCTTCTACGATATGATCATTCTAATTCATTCATTAAATTTATAATTAATTTTGAATTTTCATCGGGATTTTTTTAAATAACCAGGGGTCACACTTTCACATACCATTTATCAATAGTTTAAATTGAGGGGTCACACAAATACCAAATATCATCGCAATTACTCTATTTTATCCTTACACCAATTACTCAACCAACTGTTTTTATTAGAAAAGGGTTAACACACCATGTTTTTTTAACTTCTTCGTAGTGGTAAACTGTACTTTAATATTAAATTTAGAATAAATTTGGAAATTCATTGAAATATGATAAAATAATTAAGGGATTTGAATTAAGGGGGAACATTTAAATATTTTAATTACTACCTTCTCTTCACACCAAGGATCACACTTTCTCATACCCTTCTTTAATCGACTCTTAATTGAGGGGTCACATATAGACCAAACATCATCGAAATACTCTATGCCAATCTTGCACCAAATATTCAACTAACATCTTATAAGAATGGGTTATCACATTATGGTTCATTAACTTCGACATTATGATAATTCTATTCATCAAATTTAGAATAAACACTGCTATTTAGAAGACATATTTGAAAACATCAGGGGTCACACCTTCTCATAACCATTACCAAATAATCGACTCTGAATGTATAAGGGTCACACATATGCCAAATTTAATCGTAACATCAATTTCTTTACCTTCTTTGATATGGTCATTCTACTTCATTCATTAAATTTAGAATCAATTTTGAATTTATATTGAAATATTTTTAAATAATCAGGGGCCACACCTTCACATACCATTTATCAATAGTTTAAATTGAGGGGTCACACAAAAACCAAACATCATCATGACGTTCTATAACGGTCTTACACCAATTATTCAACTAACAACTTATATTAGAATGGGTCACACCATGGTTCTTTAACTTTTGACGTTATGATAATTCTATTTTGTTCAAATTTAGAATAAATACTGTAACTTCGTTGACATATTTGAAAAAATGAGGGGTCATACCTTCTCATAACCTTCATGAAATAATCTACTCTGAATATTTAAGGGTCACACATATACAAAAGTTAATCGTAACATTAATTTCTTTACCTTCTACGATATGGTCAGTCTACTTCATTCATTAAATTTAGAACCAATTTCGAATTTTCATTGAAATATTTTTAAATAATCAGGGGTCACACCTTCACATACCATTTATCAATAGTTTAAATTGAGGGGTCACACAATAACCAAATATCATCGTGATATTCTATTCTGATCTTACACCAATTATTCAACTAACAAGTTATATTAAAATGGGTTATCACATAATGGTTCTTTAACTTCAAAGTTATGACAATTCTACTGCGTTCATCAAATTTTACTAGGAATACGGAAATTTCAAGGAAATATTTTTAAACAATCAGGGGTCACACCTTCACATAACTTTTAGGAATCGAGTTTATATTGAGGGGTCACACAAATATCTAGTATCATCGTATCACTCTTTGTCATATCTTACTCCAATTATTTAACTGATATCTTATATTAGAAACGGATTCATACACTAATTTCGTTACCTTAAACGTTGTGATAATTCTATTCCATTTATTACATGCAAGAACCAATCAATGTTGAATTTTTTTTAAACGTTTTGAAAATTTGAGGGGTCACACCTTTCATACCCTTCATGAAATAATCGACTCTGAATATATAAGGGTCACACATATACCAAATTTAATCGTAATGCACTACTCAAATTTTACTTATATATTCCACTGACCGCTTAAAGTAGAAAAGGAATCACACATTAATTTTTTACCTTCTACGATATGATCATTCTAATTCATTCATTAAATTTATAATTAATTTTGAATTTTCATCGGGATTTTTTTAAATAACCAGGGGTCACACTTTCACATACCATTTATCAATAGTTTAAATTGAGGGGTCACACAAATACCAAATATCATCGCAATTACTCTATTTTATCCTTACACCAATTACTCAACCAACTGTTTTTATTAGAAAAGGGTTAACACACCATGTTTTTTTAACTTCTTCGTAGTGGTAAACTGTACTTTAATATTAAATTTAGAATAAATTTGGAAATTCATTGAAATATGATAAAATAATTAAGGGATTTGAATTAAGGGGGAACATTTAAATATTTTAATTACTACCTTCTCTTCACACCAAGGATCACACTTTCTCATACCCTTCTTTAATCGACTCTTAATTGAGGGGTCACATATAGACCAAACATCATCGAAATACTCTATGCCAATCTTGCACCAAATATTCAACTAACATCTTATAAGAATGGGTTATCACATTATGGTTCATTAACTTCGACATTATGATAATTCTATTCATCAAATTTAGAATAAACACTGATATTTAGTAGACATATTTGAAAACACCAGGGGTCACACCTTCTCATAACCATTACCAAATAATCGACTCTGAATATATAAGGGTCACATATATGCCAAATTTAATCGTAACATCAATTTCTTTACCTTCTTTGATATGGTCATTCTACTTCATTCATTAAATTTAGAATCAATTTTGAATTTATATTGAAATATTTTTAAATAATCAGGGGCCACACCTTCACATACCATTTATCAATAGTTTAAATTGAGGGGTCACACAAAAACCAAACATCATCATGACGTTCTATAACGGTCTTACACCAATTATTCAACTAACAACTTATATTAGAATGGGTCACACCATGGTTCTTTAACTTTTGACGTTATGATAATTCTATTTTGTTCAAATTTAGAATAAATACTGTAACTTCGTTGACATATTTGAAAAAATGAGGGGTCATACCTTCTCATAACCTTCATGAAATAATCTACTCTGAATATTTAAGGGTCACACATATACAAAAGTTAATCGTAACATTAATTTCTTTACCTTCTACGATATGGTCAGTCTACTTCATTCATTAAATTTAGAACCAATTTCGAATTTTCATTGAAATATTTTTAAATAATCAGGGGTCACACCTTCACATACCATTTATCAATAGTTTAAATTGAGGGGTCACACAATAACCAAATATCATCGTGATTTTCTATTCTGATCTTACACCAATTATTCAACTAACAAGTTATATTAAAATGGGTTATCACATAATGGTTCTTTAACTTCAAAGTTATGACAATTCTACTGCGTTCATCAAATTTTACTAGGAATACGGAAATTTCAAGGAAATATTTTTAAACAATCAGGGGTCACACCTTCACATAACTTTTAGGAATCGAGTTTATATTGAGGGGTCACACAAATATCTAGTATCATCGTATCACTCTTTGTCATATCTTACTCCAATTATTTAACTGATATCTTATATTAGAAACGGATTCATACACTAATTTCGTTACCTTAAACGTTGTGATAATTCTATTCCATTTATTACATGCAAGAACCAATCAATGTTGAATTTTTTTTAAACGTTTTGAAAATTTGAGGGGTCACACCTTTCATACCCTTCATGAAATAATCGACTCTGAATATATAAGGGTCACACATATACCAAATTTAATCGTAATGCACTACTCAAATTTTACTTATATATTCCACTGACCGCTTAAAGTAGAAAAGGAATCACACATTAATTTTTTACCTTCTACGATATGATCATTCTAATTCATTCATTAAATTTATAATTAATTTTGAATTTTCATCGGGATTTTTTTAAATAACCAGGGGTCACACTTTCACATACCATTTATCAATAGTTTAAATTGAGGGGTCACACAAATACCAAATATCATCGCAATTACTCTATTTTATCCTTACACCAATTACTCAACCAACTGTTTTTATTAGAAAAGGGTTAACACACCATGTTTTTTTAACTTCTTCGTAGTGGTAAACTGTACTTTAATATTAAATTTAGAATAAATTTGGAAATTCATTGAAATATGATAAAATAATTAAGGGATTTGAATTAAGGGGGAACATTTAAATATTTTAATTACTACCTTCTCTTCACACCAAGGATCACACTTTCTCATACCCTTCTTTAATCGACTCTTAATTGAGGGGTCACATATAGACCAAACATCATCGAAATACTCTATGCCAATCTTGCACCAAATATTCAACTAACATCTTATAAGAATGGGTTATCACATTATGGTTCATTAACTTCGACATTATGATAATTCTATTCATCAAATTTAGAATAAACACTGATATTTAGTAGACATATTTGAAAACACCAGGGGTCACACCTTCTCATAACCATTACCAAATAATCGACTCTGAATATATAAGGGTCACACATATGCCAAATTTAATCGTAACATCAATTTCTTTACCTTCTTTGATATGGTCATTCTACTTCATTCATTAAATTTAGAATCAATTTTGAATTTATATTGAAATATTTTTAAATAATCAGGGGCCACACCTTCACATACCATTTATCAATAGTTTAAATTGAGGGGTCACACAAAAACCAAACATCATCATGACGTTCTATAACGGTCTTACACCAATTATTCAACTAACAACTTATATTAGAATGGGTCACACCATGGTTCTTTAACTTTTGACGTTATGATAATTCTATTTTGTTCAAATTTAGAATAAATACTGTAACTTGGTTGACATATTTGAAAAAATGAGGGGTCATACCTTCTCATAACCTTCATGAAATAATCTACTCTGAATATTTAAGGGTCACACATATACAAAAGTTAATCGTAACATTAATTTCTTTACCTTCTACGATATGGTCAGTCTACTTCATTCATTAAATTTAGAACCAATTTTGAATTTTCATTGAAATATTTTTAAATAATCAGGGGTCACACCTTCACATACCATTTATCAATAGTTTAAATTGAGGGGTCACACAATAACCAAATATCATCGTGATTTTCTATTCTGATCTTACACCAATTATTCAAATAACAAGTTATATTAAAATGGGTTATCACATAATGGTTCTTTAACTTCAACGTTATGACAATTCTACTGCGTTCATCAAATTTTACTAGGAATACGGAAATTTCAAGGAAATATTTTTAAACAATCAGGGGTCACACCTTCACATAACTTTTAGGAATCGAGTTTATATTGAGGGGTCACACAAATATCTAGTATCATCGTATCACTCTTTGTCATATCTTACTCCAATTATTTAACTGATATCTTATATTAGAAACGGATTCATACACTAATTTCGTTACCTTAAACGTTGTGATAATTCTATTCCATTTATTACATGCAAGAACCAATCAATGTTGAATTTTTTTTAAACGTTTTGAAAATTTGAGGGGTCACACCTTTCATACCCTTCATGAAATAATCGACTCTGAATATATAAGGGTCACACATATACCAAATTTAATCGTAATGCACTACTCAAATTTTACTTATATATTCCACTGACCGCTTAAAGTAGAAAAGGAATCACACATTAATTTTTTACCTTCTACGATATGATCATTCTAATTCATTCATTAAATTTATAATTAATTTTGAATTTTCATCGGGATTTTTTTAAATAACCAGGGGTCACACTTTCACATACCATTTATCAATAGTTTAAATTGAGGGGTCACACAAATACCAAATATCATCGCAATTACTCTATTTTATCCTTACACCAATTACTCAACCAACTGTTTTTATTAGAAAAGGGTTAACACACCATGTTTTTTTAACTTCTTCGTAGTGGTAAACTGTACTTTAATATTAAATTTAGAATAAATTTGGAAATTCATTGAAATATGATAAAATAATTAAGGGATTTGAATTAAGGGGGAACATTTAAATATTTTAATTACTACCTTCTCTTCACACCAAGGATCACACTTTCTCATACCCTTCTTTAATCGACTCTTAATTGAGGGGTCACATATAGACCAAACATCATCGAAAAACTCTATGCCAATCTTGCACCAAATATTCAACTAACATCTTATAAGAATGGGTTATCACATTATGGTTCATTAACTTCGACATTATGATAATTCTATTCATCAAATTTAGAATAAACACTGCTATTTAGAAGACATATTTGAAAACATCAGGGGTCACACCTTCTCATAACCATTACCAAATAATCGACTCTGAATGTATAAGGGTCACACATATGCCAAATTTAATCGTAACATCAATTTCTTTACCTTCTTTGATATGGTCATTCTACTTCATTCATTAAATTTAGAATCAATTTTGAATTTATATTGAAATATTTTTAAATAATCAGGGGCCACACCTTCACATACCATTTATCAATAGTTTAAATTGAGGGGTCACACAAAAACCAAACATCATCATGACGTTCTATAACGGTCTTACACCAATTATTCAACTAACAACTTATATTAGAATGGGTCACACCATGGTTCTTTAACTTTTGACGTTATGATAATTCTATTTTGTTCAAATTTAGAATAAATACTGTAACTTCGTTGACATATTTGAAAAAATGAGGGGTCATACCTTCTCATAACCTTCATGAAATAATCTACTCTGAATATTTAAGGGTCACACATATACAAAAGTTAATCGTAACATTAATTTCTTTACCTTCTACGATATGGTCAGTCTACTTCATTCATTAAATTTAGAACCAATTTCGAATTTTCATTGAAATATTTTTAAATAATCAGGGGTCACACCTTCACATACCATTTATCAATAGTTTAAATTGAGGGGTCACACAATAACCAAATATCATCGTGATTTTCTATTCTGATCTTACACCAATTATTCAACTAACAAGTTATATTAAAATGGGTTATCACATAATGGTTCTTTAACTTCAAAGTTATGACAATTCTACTGCGTTCATCAAATTTTACTAGGAATACGGAAATTTCAAGGAAATATTTTTAAACAATCAGGGGTCACACCTTCACATAACTTTTAGGAATCGAGTTTATATTGAGGGGTCACACAAATATCTAGTATCATCGTATCACTCTTTGTCATATCTTACTCCAATTATTTAACTGATATCTTATATTAGAAACGGATTCATACACTAATTTCGTTACCTTAAACGTTGTGATAATTCTATTCCATTTATTACATGCAAGAACCAATCAATGTTGAATTTTTTTTAAACGTTTTGAAAATTTGAGGGGTCACACCTTTCATACCCTTCATGAAATAATCGACTCTGAATATATAAGGGTCACACATATACCAAATTTAATCGTAATGCACTACTCAAATTTTACTTATATATTCCACTGACCGCTTAAAGTAGAAAAGGAATCACACATTAATTTTTTACCTTCTACGATATGATCATTCTAATTCATTCATTAAATTTATAATTAATTTTGAATTTTCATCGGGATTTTTTTAAATAACCAGGGGTCACACTTTCACATACCATTTATCAATAGTTTAAATTGAGGGGTCACACAAATACCAAATATCATCGCAATTACTCTATTTTATCCTTACACCAATTACTCAACCAACTGTTTTTATTAGAAAAGGGTTAACACACCATGTTTTTTTAACTTCTTCGTAGTGGTAAACTGTACTTTAATATTAAATTTAGAATAAATTTGGAAATTCATTGAAATATGATAAAATAATTAAGGGATTTGAATTAAGGGGGAACATTTAAATATTTTAATTACTACCTTCTCTTCACACCAAGGATCACACTTTCTCATACCCTTCTTTAATCGACTCTTAATTGAGGGGTCACATATAGACCAAACATCATCGAAATACTCTATGCCAATCTTGCACCAAATATTCAACTAACATCTTATAAGAATGGGTTATCACATTATGGTTCATTAACTTCGACATTATGATAATTCTATTCATCAAATTTAGAATAAACACTGCTATTTAGAAGACATATTTGAAAACATCAGGGGTCACACCTTCTCATAACCATTACCAAATAATCGACTCTGAATGTATAAGGGTCACACATATGCCAAATTTAATCGTAACATCAATTTCTTTACCTTCTTTGATATGGTCATTCTACTTCATTCATTAAATTTAGAATCAATTTTGAATTTATATTGAAATATTTTTAAATAATCAGGGGCCACACCTTCACATACCATTTATCAATAGTTTAAATTGAGGGGTCACACAAAAACCAAACATCATCATGACGTTCTATAACGGTCTTACACCAATTATTCAACTAACAACTTATATTAGAATGGGTCACACCATGGTTCTTTAACTTTTGACGTTATGATAATTCTATTTTGTTCAAATTTAGAATAAATACTGTAACTTCGTTGACATATTTGAAAAAATGAGGGGTCATACCTTCTCATAACCTTCATGAAATAATCTACTCTGAATATTTAAGGGTCACACATATACAAAAGTTAATCGTAACATTAATTTCTTTACCTTCTACGATATGGTCAGTCTACTTCATTCATTAAATTTAGAACCAATTTCGAATTTTCATTGAAATATTTTTAAATAATCAGGGGTCACACCTTCACATACCATTTATCAATAGTTTAAATTGAGGGGTCACACAATAACCAAATATCATCGTGATATTCTATTCTGATCTTACACCAATTATTCAACTAACAAGTTATATTAAAATGGGTTATCACATAATGGTTCTTTAACTTCAAAGTTATGACAATTCTACTGCGTTCATCAAATTTTACTAGGAATACGGAAATTTCAAGGAAATATTTTTAAACAATCAGGGGTCACACCTTCACATAACTTTTAGGAATCGAGTTTATATTGAGGGGTCACACAAATATCTAGTATCATCGTATCACTCTTTGTCATATCTTACTCCAATTATTTAACTGATATCTTATATTAGAAACGGATTCATACACTAATTTCGTTACCTTAAACGTTGTGATAATTCTATTCCATTTATTACATGCAAGAACCAATCAATGTTGAATTTTTTTTAAACGTTTTGAAAATTTGAGGGGTCACACCTTTCATACCCTTCATGAAATAATCGACTCTGAATATATAAGGGTCACACATATACCAAATTTAATCGTAATGCACTACTCAAATTTTACTTATATATTCCACTGACCGCTTAAAGTAGAAAAGGAATCACACATTAATTTTTTACCTTCTACGATATGATCATTCTAATTCATTCATTAAATTTATAATTAATTTTGAATTTTCATCGGGATTTTTTTAAATAACCAGGGGTCACACTTTCACATACCATTTATCAATAGTTTAAATTGAGGGGTCACACAAATACCAAATATCATCGCAATTACTCTATTTTATCCTTACACCAATTACTCAACCAACTGTTTTTATTAGAAAAGGGTTAACACACCATGTTTTTTTAACTTCTTCGTAGTGGTAAACTGTACTTTAATATTAAATTTAGAATAAATTTGGAAATTCATTGAAATATGATAAAATAATTAAGGGATTTGAATTAAGGGGGAACATTTAAATATTTTAATTACTACCTTCTCTTCACACCAAGGATCACACTTTCTCATACCCTTCTTTAATCGACTCTTAATTGAGGGGTCACATATAGACCAAACATCATCGAAATACTCTATGCCAATCTTGCACCAAATATTCAACTAACATCTTATAAGAATGGGTTATCACATTATGGTTCATTAACTTCAACATTATGATAATTCTATTCATCAAATTTAGAATAAACACTGATATTTAGTAGACATATTTGAAAACACCAGGGGTCACACCTTCTCATAACCATTACCAAATAATCGACTCTGAATATATAAGGGTCACACATATGCCAAATTTAATCGTAACATCAATTTCTTTACCTTCTTTGATATGGTCATTCTACTTCATTCATTAAATTTAGAATCAATTTTGAATTTATATTGAAATATTTTTAAATAATCAGGGGCCACACCTTCACATACCATTTATCAATAGTTTAAATTGAGGGGTCACACAAAAACCAAACATCATCATGACGTTCTATAACGGTCTTACACCAATTATTCAACTAACAACTTATATTAGAATGGGTCACACCATGGTTCTTTAACTTTTGACGTTATGATAATTCTATTTTGTTCAAATTTAGAATAAATACTGTAACTTGGTTGACATATTTGAAAAAATGAGGGGTCATACCTTCTCATAACCTTCATGAAATAATCTACTCTGAATATTTAAGGGTCACACATATACAAAAGTTAATCGTAACATTAATTTCTTTACCTTCTACGATATGGTCAGTCTACTTCATTCATTAAATTTAGAACCAATTTTGAATTTTCATTGAAATATTTTTAAATAATCAGGGGTCACACCTTCACATACCATTTATCAATAGTTTAAATTGAGGGGTCACACAATAACCAAATATCATCGTGATTTTCTATTCTGATCTTACACCAATTATTCAAATAACAAGTTATATTAAAATGGGTTATCACATAATGGTTCTTTAACTTCAACGTTATGACAATTCTACTGCGTTCATCAAATTTTACTAGGAATACGGAAATTTCAAGGAAATATTTTTAAACAATCAGGGGTCACACCTTCACATAACTTTTAGGAATCGAGTTTATATTGAGGGGTCACACAAATATCTAGTATCATCGTATCACTCTTTGTCATATCTTACTCCAATTATTTAACTGATATCTTATATTAGAAACGGATTCATACACTAATTTCGTTACCTTAAACGTTGTGATAATTCTATTCCATTTATTACATGCAAGAACCAATCAATGTTGAATTTTTTTTAAACGTTTTGAAAATTTGAGGGGTCACACCTTTCATACCCTTCATGAAATAATCGACTCTGAATATATAAGGGTCACACATATACCAAATTTAATCGTAATGCACTACTCAAATTTTACTTATATATTCCACTGACCGCTTAAAGTAGAAAAGGAATCACACATTAATTTTTTACCTTCTACGATATGATCATTCTAATTCATTCATTAAATTTATAATTAATTTTGAATTTTCATCGGGATTTTTTTAAATAACCATGGGTCACACTTTCACATACCATTTATCAATAGTTTAAATTGAGGGGTCACACAAATACCAAATATCATCGCAATTACTCTATTTTATCCTTACACCAATTACTCAACCAACTGTTTTTATTAGAAAAGGGTTAACACACCATGTTTTTTTAACTTCTTCGTAGTGGTAAACTGTACTTTAATATTAAATTTAGAATAAATTTGGAAATTCATTGAAATATGATAAAATAATTAAGAGATTTGAATTAAGGGGGAACATTTTAATATTTTAATTACTACCTTCTCTTCACACCAAGGATCACACTTTCTCATACCCTTCTTTAATCGACTCTTAATTGAGGGGTCACATATAGACCAAACATCATCGAAATACTCTATGCCAATCTTGCACCAAATATTCAACTAACATCTTATAAGAATGGGTTATCACATTATGGTTCATTAACTTCGACATTATGATAATTCTATTCATCAAATTTAGAATAAACACTGCTATTTAGAAGACATATTTGAAAACATCAGGGGTCACACCTTCTCATAACCATTACCAAATAATCGACTCTGAATGTATAAGGGTCACACATATGCCAAATTTAATCGTAACATCAATTTCTTTACCTTCTTTGATATGGTCATTCTACTTCATTCATTAAATTTAGAATCAATTTTGAATTTATATTGAAATATTTTTAAATAATCAGGGGCCACACCTTCACATACCATTTATCAATAGTTTAAATTGAGGGGTCACACAAAAACCAAACATCATCATGACGTTCTATAACGGTCTTACACCAATTATTCAACTAACAACTTATATTAGAATGGGTCACACCATGGTTCTTTAACTTTTGACGTTATGATAATTCTATTTTGTTCAAATTTAGAATAAATACTGTAACTTCGTTGACATATTTGAAAAAATGAGGGGTCATACCTTCTCATAACCTTCATGAAATAATCTACTCTGAATATTTAAGGGTCACACATATACAAAAGTTAATCGTAACATTAATTTCTTTACCTTCTACGATATGGTCAGTCTACTTCATTCATTAAATTTAGAACCAATTTCGAATTTTCATTGAAATATTTTTAAATAATCAGGGGTCACACCTTCACATACCATTTATCAATAGTTTAAATTGAGGGGTCACACAATAACCAAATATCATCGTGATTTTCTATTCTGATCTTACACCAATTATTCAACTAACAAGTTATATTAAAATGGGTTATCACATAATGGTTCTTTAACTTCAAAGTTATGACAATTCTACTGCGTTCATCAAATTTTACTAGGAATACGGAAATTTCAAGGAAATATTTTTAAACAATCAGGGGTCACACCTTCACATAACTTTTAGGAATCGAGTTTATATTGAGGGGTCACACAAATATCTAGTATCATCGTATCACTCTTTGTCATATCTTACTCCAATTATTTAACTGATATCTTATATTAGAAACGGATTCATACACTAATTTCGTTACCTTAAACGTTGTGATAATTCTATTCCATTTATTACATGCAAGAACCAATCAATGTTGAATTTTTTTTAAACGTTTTGAAAATTTGAGGGGTCACACCTTTCATACCCTTCATGAAATAATCGACTCTGAATATATAAGGGTCACACATATACCAAATTTAATCGTAATGCACTACTCAAATTTTACTTATATATTCCACTGACCGCTTAAAGTAGAAAAGGAATCACACATTAATTTTTTACCTTCTACGATATGATCATTCTAATTCATTCATTAAATTTATAATTAATTTTGAATTTTCATCGGGATTTTTTTAAATAACCAGGGGTCACACTTTCACATACCATTTATCAATAGTTTAAATTGAGGGGTCACACAAATACCAAATATCATCGCAATTACTCTATTTTATCCTTACACCAATTACTCAACCAACTGTTTTTATTAGAAAAGGGTTAACACACCATGTTTTTTTAACTTCTTCGTAGTGGTAAACTGTACTTTAATATTAAATTTAGAATAAATTTGGAAATTCATTGAAATATGATAAAATAATTAAGGGATTTGAATTAAGGGGGAACATTTAAATATTTTAATTACTACCTTCTCTTCACACCAAGGATCACACTTTCTCATACCCTTCTTTAATCGACTCTTAATTGAGGGGTCACATATAGACCAAACATCATCGAAATACTCTATGCCAATCTTGCACCAAATATTCAACTAACATCTTATAAGAATGGGTTATCACATTATGGTTCATTAACTTCGACATTATGATAATTCTATTCATCAAATTTAGAATAAACACTGCTATTTAGAAGACATATTTGAAAACATCAGGGGTCACACCTTCTCATAACCATTACCAAATAATCGACTCTGAATGTATAAGGGTCACACATATGCCAAATTTAATCGTAACATCAATTTCTTTACCTTCTTTGATATGGTCATTCTACTTCATTCATTAAATTTAGAATCAATTTTGAATTTATATTGAAATATTTTTAAATAATCAGGGGCCACACCTTCACATACCATTTATCAATAGTTTAAATTGAGGGGTCACACAAAAACCAAACATCATCATGACGTTCTATAACGGTCTTACACCAATTATTCAACTAACAACTTATATTAGAATGGGTCACACCATGGTTCTTTAACTTTTGACGTTATGATAATTCTATTTTGTTCAAATTTAGAATAAATACTGTAACTTCGTTGACATATTTGAAAAAATGAGGGGTCATACCTTCTCATAACCTTCATGAAATAATCTACTCTGAATATTTAAGGGTCACACATATACAAAAGTTAATCGTAACATTAATTTCTTTACCTTCTACGATATGGTCAGTCTACTTCATTCATTAAATTTAGAACCAATTTCGAATTTTCATTGAAATATTTTTAAATAATCAGGGGTCACACCTTCACATACCATTTATCAATAGTTTAAATTGAGGGGTCACACAATAACCAAATATCATCGTGATTTTCTATTCTGATCTTACACCAATTATTCAACTAACAAGTTATATTAAAATGGGTTATCACATAATGGTTCTTTAACTTCAAAGTTATGACAATTCTACTGCGTTCATCAAATTTTACTAGGAATACGGAAATTTCAAGGAAATATTTTTAAACAATCAGGGGTCACACCTTCACATAACTTTTAGGAATCGAGTTTATATTGAGGGGTCACACAAATATCTAGTATCATCGTATCACTCTTTGTCATATCTTACTCCAATTATTTAACTGATATCTTATATTAGAAACGGATTCATACACTAATTTCGTTACCTTAAACGTTGTGATAATTCTATTCCATTTATTACATGCAAGAACCAATCAATGTTGAATTTTTTTTAAACGTTTTGAAAATTTGAGGGGTCACACCTTTCATACCCTTCATGAAATAATCGACTCTGAATATATAAGGGTCACACATATACCAAATTTAATCGTAATGCACTACTCAAATTTTACTTATATATTCCACTGACCGCTTAAAGTAGAAAAGGAATCACACATTAATTTTTTACCTTCTACGATATGATCATTCTAATTCATTCATTAAATTTATAATTAATTTTGAATTTTCATCGGGATTTTTTTAAATAACCAGGGGTCACACTTTCACATACCATTTATCAATAGTTTAAATTGAGGGGTCACACAAATACCAAATATCATCGCAATTACTCTATTTTATCCTTACACCAATTACTCAACCAACTGTTTTTATTAGAAAAGGGTTAACACACCATGTTTTTTTAACTTCTTCGTAGTGGTAAACTGTACTTTAATATTAAATTTAGAATAAATTTGGAAATTCATTGAAATATGATAAAATAATTAAGGGATTTGAATTAAGGGGGAACATTTAAATATTTTAATTACTACCTTCTCTTCACACCAAGGATCACACTTTCTCATACCCTTCTTTAATCGACTCTTAATTGAGGGGTCACATATAGACCAAACATCATCGAAATACTCTATGCCAATCTTGCACCAAATATTCAACTAACATCTTATAAGAATGGGTTATCACATTATGGTTCATTAACTTCGACATTATGACAATTCTATTCATCAAATTTAGAATAAACACTGCTATTTAGAAGACATATTTGAAAACATCAGGGGTCACACCTTCTCATAACCATTACCAAATAATTGACTCTGAATGTATAAGGGTCACACATATGCCAAATTTAATCGTAACATCAATTTCTTTACCTTCTTTGATATGGTCATTCTACTTCATTCATTAAATTTAGAATCAATTTTGAATTTATATTGAAATATTTTTAAATAATCAGGGGCCACACCTTCACATACCATTTATCAATAGTTTAAATTGAGGGGTCACACAAAAACCAAACATCATCATGACGTTCTATAACGGTCTTACACCAATTATTCAACTAACAACTTATATTAGAATGGGTCACACCATGGTTCTTTAACTTTTGACGTTATGATAATTCTATTTTGTTCAAATTTAGAATAAATACTGTAACTTCGTTGACATATTTGAAAAAATGAGGGGTCATACCTTCTCATAACCTTCATGAAATAATCTACTCTGAATATTTAAGGGTCACACATATACAAAAGTTAATCGTAACATTAATTTCTTTACCTTCTACGATATGGTCAGTCTACTTCATTCATTAAATTTAGAACCAATTTCGAATTTTCATTGAAATATTTTTAAATAATCAGGGGTCACACCTTCACATACCATTTATCAATAGTTTAAATTGAGGGGTCACACAATAACCAAATATCATCGTGATTTTCTATTCTGATCTTACACCAATTATTCAACTAACAAGTTATATTAAAATGGGTTATCACATAATGGTTCTTTAACTTCAAAGTTATGACAATTCTACTGCGTTCATCAAATTTTACTAGGAATACGGAAATTTCAAGGAAATATTTTTAAACAATCAGGGGTCACACCTTCACATAACTTTTAGGAATCGAGTTTATATTGAGGGGTCACACAAATATCTAGTATCATCGTATCACTCTTTGTCATATCTTACTCCAATTATTTAACTGATATCTTATATTAGAAAAGGATTCATACACTAATTTCGTTACCTTAAACGTTGTGATAATTCTATTCCATTTATTACATGCAAGAACCAATCAATGTTGAATTTTTTTTAAACGTTTTGAAAATTTGAGGGGTCACACCTTTCATACCCTTCATGAAATAATCGACTCTGAATATATAAGGGTCACACATATACCAAATTTAATCGTAATGCACTACTCAAATTTTACTTATATATTCCACTGACCGCTTAAAGTAGAAAAGGAATCACACATTAATTTTTTACCTTCTACGATATGATCATTCTAATTCATTCATTAAATTTATAATTAATTTTGAATTTTCATCGGGATTTTTTTAAATAACCAGGGGTCACACTTTCACATACCATTTATCAATAGTTTAAATTGAGGGGTCACACAAATACCAAATATCATCGCAATTACTCTATTTTATCCTTACACCAATTACTCAACCAACTGTTTTTATTAGAAAAGGGTTAACACACCATGTTTTTTTAACTTCTTCGTAGTGGTAAACTGTACTTTAATATTAAATTTAGAATAAATTTGGAAATTCATTGAAATATGATAAAATAATTAAGGGATTTGAATTAAGGGGGAACATTTAAATATTTTAATTACTACCTTCTCTTCACACCAAGGATCACACTTTCTCATACCCTTCTTTAATCGACTCTTAATTGAGGGGTCACATATAGACCAAACATCATCGAAATACTCTATGCCAATCTTGCACCAAATATTCAACTAACATCTTATAAGAATGGGTTATCACATTATGGTTCATTAACTTCGACATTATGATAATTCTATTCATCAAATTTAGAATAAACACTGCTATTTAGAAGACATATTTGAAAACATCAGGGGTCACACCTTCTCATAACCATTACCAAATAATCGACTCTGAATGTATAAGGGTCACACATATGCCAAATTTAATCGTAACATCAATTTCTTTACCTTCTTTGATATGGTCATTCTACTTCATTCATTAAATTTAGAATCAATTTTGAATTTATATTGAAATATTTTTAAATAATCAGGGGCCACACCTTCACATACCATTTATCAATAGTTTAAATTGAGGGGTCACACAAAAACCAAACATCATCATGACGTTCTATAACGGTCTTACACCAATTATTCAACTAACAACTTATATTAGAATGGGTCACACCATGGTTCTTTAACTTTTGACGTTATGATAATTCTATTTTGTTCAAATTTAGAATAAATACTGTAACTTCGTTGACATATTTGAAAAAATGAGGGGTCATACCTTCTCATAACCTTCATGAAATAATCTACTCTGAATATTTAAGGGTCACACATATACAAAAGTTAATCGTAACATTAATTTCTTTACCTTCTACGATATGGTCAGTCTACTTCATTCATTAAATTTAGAACCAATTTCGAATTTTCATTGAAATATTTTTAAATAATCAGGGGTCACACCTTCACATACCATTTATCAATAGTTTAAATTGAGGGGTCACACAATAACCAAATATCATCGTGATATTCTATTCTGATCTTACACCAATTATTCAACTAACAAGTTATATTAAAATGGGTTATCACATAATGGTTCTTTAACTTCAAAGTTATGACAATTCTACTGCGTTCATCAAATTTTACTAGGAATACGGAAATTTCAAGGAAATATTTTTAAACAATCAGGGGTCACACCTTCACATAACTTTTAGGAATCGAGTTTATATTGAGGGGTCACACAAATATCTAGTATCATCGTATCACTCTTTGTCATATCTTACTCCAATTATTTAACTGATATCTTATATTAGAAACGGATTCATACACTAATTTCGTTACCTTAAACGTTGTGATAATTCTATTCCATTTATTACATGCAAGAACCAATCAATGTTGAATTTTTTTTAAACGTTTTGAAAATTTGAGGGGTCACACCTTTCATACCCTTCATGAAATAATCGACTCTGAATATATAAGGGTCACACATATACCAAATTTAATCGTAATGCACTACTCAAATTTTACTTATATATTCCACTGACCGCTTAAAGTAGAAAAGGAATCACACATTAATTTTTTACCTTCTACGATATGATCATTCTAATTCATTCATTAAATTTATAATTAATTTTGAATTTTCATCGGGATTTTTTTAAATAACCAGGGGTCACACTTTCACATACCATTTATCAATAGTTTAAATTGAGGGGTCACACAAATACCAAATATCATCGCAATTACTCTATTTTATCCTTACACCAATTACTCAACCAACTGTTTTTATTAGAAAAGGGTTAACACACCATGTTTTTTTAACTTCTTCGTAGTGGTAAACTGTACTTTAATATTAAATTTAGAATAAATTTGGAAATTCATTGAAATATGATAAAATAATTAAGGGATTTGAATTAAGGGGGAACATTTAAATATTTTAATTACTACCTTCTCTTCACACCAAGGATCACACTTTCTCATACCCTTCTTTAATCGACTCTTAATTGAGGGGTCACATATAGACCAAACATCATCGAAATACTCTATGCCAATCTTGCACCAAATATTCAACTAACATCTTATAAGAATGGGTTATCACATTATGGTTCATTAACTTCGACATTATGACAATTCTATTCATCAAATTTAGAATAAACACTGCTATTTAGAAGACATATTTGAAAACATCAGGGGTCACACCTTCTCATAACCATTACCAAATAATTGACTCTGAATGTATAAGGGTCACACATATGCCAAATTTAATCGTAACATCAATTTCTTTACCTTCTTTGATATGGTCATTCTACTTCATTCATTAAATTTAGAATCAATTTTGAATTTATATTGAAATATTTTTATATAATCAGGGGCCACACCTTCACATACCATTTATCAATAGTTTAAATTGAGGGGTCACACAAAAACCAAACATCATCATGACGTTCTATAACGGTCTTACACCAATTATTCAACTAACAACTTATATTAGAATGGGTCACACCATGGTTCTTTAACTTTTGACGTTATGATAATTCTATTTTGTTCAAATTTAGAATAAATACTGTAACTTCGTTGACATATTTGAAAAAATGAGGGGTCATACCTTCTCATAACCTTCATGAAATAATCTACTCTGAATATTTAAGGGTCACACATATACAAAAGTTAATCGTAACATTAATTTCTTTACCTTCTACGATATGGTCAGTCTACTTCATTCATTAAATTTAGAACCAATTTCGAATTTTCATTGAAATATTTTTAAATAATCAGGGGTCACACCTTCACATACCATTTATCAATAGTTTAAATTGAGGGGTCACACAATAACCAAATATCATCGTGATTTTCTATTCTGATCTTACACCAATTATTCAACTAACAAGTTATATTAAAATGGGTTATCACATAATGGTTCTTTAACTTCAAAGTTATGACAATTCTACTGCGTTCATCAAATTTTACTAGGAATACGGAAATTTCAAGGAAATATTTTTAAACAATCAGGGGTCACACCTTCACATAACTTTTAGGAATCGAGTTTATATTGAGGGGTCACACAAATATCTAGTATCATCGTATCACTCTTTGTCATATCTTACTCCAATTATTTAACTGATATCTTATATTAGAAACGGATTCATACACTAATTTCGTTACCTTAAACGTTGTGATAATTCTATTCCATTTATTACATGCAAGAACCAATCAATGTTGAATTTTTTTTAAACGTTTTGAAAATTTGAGGGGTCACACCTTTCATACCCTTCATGAAATAATCGACTCTGAATATATAAGGGTCACACATATACCAAATTTAATCGTAATGCACTACTCAAATTTTACTTATATATTCCACTGACCGCTTAAAGTAGAAAAGGAATCACACATTAATTTTTTACCTTCTACGATATGATCATTCTAATTCATTCATTAAATTTATAATTAATTTTGAATTTTCATCGGGATTTTTTAAATAACCAGGGGTCACACTTTCACATACCATTTATCAATAGTTTAAATTGAGGGGTCACACAAATACCAAATATCATCGCAATTACTCTATTTTATCCTTACACCAATTACTCAACCAACTGTTTTTATTAGAAAAGGGTTAACACACCATGTTTTTTTAACTTCTTCGTAGTGGTAAACTGTACTTTAATATTAAATTTAGAATAAATTTGGAAATTCATTGAAATATGATAAAATAATTAAGAGATTTGAATTAAGGGGGAACATTTAAATATTTTAATTACTACCTTCTCTTCACACCAAGGATCACACTTTCTCATACCCTTCTTTAATCGACTCTTAATTGAGGGGTCACATATAGACCAAACATCATCGAAATACTCTATGCCAATCTTGCACCAAATATTCAACTAACATCTTATAAGAATGGGTTATCACATTATGGTTCATTAACTTCGACATTATGATAATTCTATTCATCAAATTTAGAATAAACACTGCTATTTAGAAGACATATTTGAAAACATCAGGGGTCACACCTTCTCATAACCATTACCAAATAATCGACTCTGAATGTATAAGGGTCACACATATGCCAAATTTAATCGTAACATCAATTTCTTTACCTTCTTTGATATGGTCATTCTACTTCATTCATTAAATTTAGAATCAATTTTGAATTTATATTGAAATATTTTTAAATAATCAGGGGCCACACCTTCACATACCATTTATCAATAGTTTAAATTGAGGGGTCACACAAAAACCAAACATCATCATGACGTTCTATAACGGTCTTACACCAATTATTCAACTAACAACTTATATTAGAATGGGTCACACCATGGTTCTTTAACTTTTGACGTTATGATAATTCTATTTTGTTCAAATTTAGAATAAATACTGTAACTTCGTTGACATATTTGAAAAAATGAGGGGTCATACCTTCTCATAACCTTCATGAAATAATCTACTCTGAATATTTAAGGGTCACACATATACAAAAGTTAATCGTAACATTAATTTCTTTACCTTCTACGATATGGTCAGTCTACTTCATTCATTAAATTTAGAACCAATTTTGAATTTTCATTGAAATATTTTTAAATAATCAGGGGTCACACCTTCACATACCATTTATCAATAGTTTAAATTGAGGGGTCACACAATAACCAAATATCATCGTGATTTTCTATTCTGATCTTACACCAATTATTCAACTAACAAGTTATATTAAAATGGGTTATCACATAATGGTTCTTTAACTTCAAAGTTATGACAATTCTACTGCGTTCATCAAATTTTACTAGGAATACGGAAATTTCAAGGAAATATTTTTAAACAATCAGGGGTCACACCTTCACATAACTTTTAGGAATCGAGTTTATATTGAGGGGTCACACAAATATCTAGTATCATCGTATCACTCTTTGTCATATCTTACTCCAATTATTTAACTGATATCTTTTATTAGAAACGGATTCATACACTAATTTCGTTACCTTAAACGTTGTGATAATTCTATTCCATTTATTACATGCAAGAACCAATCAATGTTGAATTTTTTTTAAACGTTTTGAAAATTTGAGGGGTCACACCTTTCATACCCTTCATGAAATAATCGACTCTGAATATATAAGGGTCACACATATACCAAATTTAATCGTAATGCACTACTCAAATTTTACTTATATATTCCACTGACCGCTTAAAGTAGAAAAGGAATCACACATTAATTTTTTACCTTCTACGATATGATCATTCTAATTCATTCATTAAATTTATAATTAATTTTGAATTTTCATCGGGATTTTTTTAAATAACCAGGGGTCACACTTTCACATACCATTTATCAATAGTTTAAATTGAGGGGTCACACAAATACCAAATATCATCGCAATTACTCTATTTTATCCTTACACCAATTACTCAACCAACTGTTTTTATTAGAAAAGGGTTAACACACCATGTTTTTTTAACTTCTTCGTAGTGGTAAACTGTACTTTAATATTAAATTTAGAATAAATTTGGAAATTCATTGAAATATGATAAAATAATTAAGGGATTTGAATTAAGGGGGAACATTTAAATATTTTAATTACTACCTTCTCTTCACACCAAGGATCACACTTTCTCATACCCTTCTTTAATCGACTCTTAATTGAGGGGTCACATATAGACCAAACATCATCGAAATACTCTATGCCAATCTTGCACCAAATATTCAACTAACATCTTATAAGAATGGGTTATCACATTATGGTTCATTAACTTCGACATTATGATAATTCTATTCATCAAATTTAGAATAAACACTGATATTTAGTAGACATATTTGAAAACACCAGGGGTCACACCTTCTCATAACCATTACCAAATAATCGACTCTGAATATATAAGGGTCACACATATGCCAAATTTAATCGTAACATCAATTTCTTTACCTTCTTTGATATGGTCATTCTACTTCATTCATTAAATTTAGAATCAATTTTGAATTTATATTGAAATATTTTTAAATAATCAGGGGCCACACCTTCACATACCATTTATCAATAGTTTAAATTGAGGGGTCACACAAAAACCAAACATCATCATGACGTTCTATAACGGTCTTACACCAATTATTCAACTAACAACTTATATTAGAATGGGTCACACCATGGTTCTTTAACTTTTGACGTTATGATAATTCTATTTTGTTCAAATTTAGAATAAATACTGTAACTTCGTTGACATATTTGAAAAAATGAGGGGTCATACCTTCTCATAACCTTCATGAAATAATCTACTCTGAATATTTAAGGGTCACACATATACAAAAGTTAATCGTAACATTAATTTCTTTACCTTCTACGATATGGTCAGTCTACTTCATTCATTAAATTTAGAACCAATTTTGAATTTTCATTGAAATATTTTTAAATAATCAGGGGTCACACCTTCACATACCATTTATCAATAGTTTAAATTGAGGGGTCACACAATAACCAAATATCATCGTGATTTTCTATTCTGATCTTACACCAATTATTCAACTAACAAGTTATATTAAAATGGGTTATCACATAATGGTTCTTTAACTTCAAAGTTATGACAATTCTACTGCGTTCATCAAATTTTACTAGGAATACGGAAATTTCAAGGAAATATTTTTAAACAATCAGGGGTCACACCTTCACATAACTTTTAGGAATCGAGTTTATATTGAGGGGTCACACAAATATCTAGTATCATCGTATCACTCTTTGTCATATCTTACTCCAATTATTTAACTGATATCTTATATTAGAAACGGATTCATACACTAATTTCGTTACCTTAAACGTTGTGATAATTCTATTCCATTTATTACATGCAAGAACCAATCAATGTTGAATTTTTTTTAAACGTTTTGAAAATTTGAGGGGTCACACCTTTCATACCCTTCATGAAATAATCGACTCTGAATATATAAGGGTCACACATATACCAAATTTAATCGTAATGCACTACTCAAATTTTACTTATATATTCCACTGACCGCTTAAAGTAGAAAAGGAATCACACATTAATTTTTTACCTTCTACGATATGATCATTCTAATTCATTCATTAAATTTATAATTAATTTTGAATTTTCATCGGGATTTTTTTAAATAACCAGGGGTCACACTTTCACATACCATTTATCAATAGTTTAAATTGAGGGGTCACACAAATACCAAATATCATCGCAATTACTCTATTTTATCCTTACACCAATTACTCAACCAACTGTTTTTATTAGAAAAGGGTTAACACACCATGTTTTTTTAACTTCTTCGTAGTGGTAAACTGTACTTTAATATTAAATTTAGAATAAATTTGGAAATTCATTGAAATATGATAAAATAATTAAGGGATTTGAATTAAGGGGGAACATTTAAATATTTTAATTACTACCTTCTCTTCACACCAAGGATCACACTTTCTCATACCCTTCTTTAATCGACTCTTAATTGAGGGGTCACATATAGACCAAACATCATCGAAATACTCTATGCCAATCTTGCACCAAATATTCAACTAACATCTTATAAGAATGGGTTATCACATTATGGTTCATTAACTTCGACATTATGATAATTCTATTCATCAAATTTAGAATAAACACTGATATTTAGTAGACATATTTGAAAACACCAGGGGTCACACCTTCTCATAACCATTACCAAATAATCGACTCTGAATATATAAGGGTCACACATATGCCAAATTTAATCGTAACATCAATTTCTTTACCTTCTTTGATATGGTCATTCTACTTCATTCATTAAATTTAGAATCAATTTTGAATTTATATTGAAATATTTTTAAATAATCAGGGGCCACACCTTCACATACCATTTATCAATAGTTTAAATTGAGGGGTCACACAAAAACCAAACATTATCATGACGTTCTATAACGGTCTTACACCAATTATTCAACTAACAACTTATATTAGAATGGGTCACACCATGGTTCTTTAACTTTTGACGTTATGATAATTCTATTTTGTTCAAATTTAGAATAAATACTGTAACTTCGTTGACATATTTGAAAAAATGAGGGGTCATACCTTCTCATAACCTTCATGAAATAATCTACTCTGAATATTTAAGGGTCACACATATACAAAAGTTAATCGTAACATTAATTTCTTTACCTTCTACGATATGGTCAGTCTACTTCATTCATTAAATTTAGAACCAATTTTGAATTTTCATTGAAATATTTTTAAATAATCAGGGGTCACACCTTCACATACCATTTATCAATAGTTTAAATTGAGGGGTCACACAATAACCAAATATCATCGTGATTTTCTATTCTGATCTTACACCAATTATTCAACTAACAAGTTATATTAAAATGGGTTATCACATAATGGTTCTTTAACTTCAAAGTTATGACAATTCTACTGCGTTCATCAAATTTTACTAGGAATACGGAAATTTCAAGGAAATATTTTTAAACAATCAGGGGTCACACCTTCACATAACTTTTAGGAATCGAGTTTATATTGAGGGGTCACACAAATATCTAGTATCATCGTATCACTCTTTGTCATATCTTACTCCAATTATTTAACTGATATCTTATATTAGAAACGGATTCATACACTAATTTCGTTACCTTAAACGTTGTGATAATTCTATTCCATTTATTACATGCAAGAACCAATCAATGTTGAATTTTTTTTAAACGTTTTGAAAATTTGAGGGGTCACACCTTTCATACCCTTCATGAAATAATCGACTCTGAATATATAAGGGTCACACATATACCAAATTTAATCGTAATGCACTACTCAAATTTTACTTATATATTCCACTGACCGCTTAAAGTAGAAAAGGAATCACACATTAATTTTTTACCTTCTACGATATGATCATTCTAATTCATTCATTAAATTTATAATTAATTTTGAATTTTCATCGGGATTTTTTTAAATAACCAGGGGTCACACTTTCACATACCATTTATCAATAGTTTAAATTGAGGGGTCACACAAATACCAAATATCATCGCAATTACTCTATTTTATCCTTACACCAATTACTCAACCAACTGTTTTTATTAGAAAAGGGTTAACACACCATGTTTTTTTAACTTCTTCGTAGTGGTAAACTGTACTTTAATATTAAATTTAGAATAAATTTGGAAATTCATTGAAATATGATAAAATAATTAAGGGATTTGAATTAAGGGGGAACATTTAAATATTTTAATTACTACCTTCTCTTCACACCAAGGATCACACTTTCTCATACCCTTCTTTAATCGACTCTTAATTGAGGGGTCACATATAGACCAAACATCATCGAAATACTCTATGCCAATCTTGCACCAAATATTCAACTAACATCTTATAAGAATGGGTTATCACATTATGGTTCATTAACTTCGACATTATGATAATTCTATTCATCAAATTTAGAATAAACACTGATATTTAGTAGACATATTTGAAAACACCAGGGGTCACACCTTCTCATAACCATTACCAAATAATCGACTCTGAATATATAAGGGTCACACATATGCCAAATTTAATCGTAACATCAATTTCTTTACCTTCTTTGATATGGTCATTCTACTTCATTCATTAAATTTAGAATCAATTTTGAATTTATATTGAAATATTTTTAAATAATCAGGGGCCACACCTTCACATACCATTTATCAATAGTTTAAATTGAGGGGTCACACAAAAACCAAACATCATCATGACGTTCTATAACGGTCTTACACCAATTATTCAACTAACAACTTATATTAGAATGGGTCACACCATGGTTCTTTAACTTTTGACGTTATGATAATTCTATTTTGTTCAAATTTAGAATAAATACTGTAACTTCGTTGACATATTTGAAAAAATGAGGGGTCATACCTTCTCATAACCTTCATGAAATAATCTACTCTGAATATTTAAGGGTCACACATATACAAAAGTTAATCGTAACATTAATTTCTTTACCTTCTACGATATGGTCAGTCTACTTCATTCATTAAATTTAGAACCAATTTCGAATTTTCATTGAAATATTTTTAAATAATCAGGGGTCACACCTTCACATACCATTTATCAATAGTTTAAATTGAGGGGTCACACAATAACCAAATATCATCGTGATTTTCTATTCTGATCTTACACCAATTATTCAACTAACAAGTTATATTAAAATGGGTCACACCATGGTTCTTTAACTTTTGACGTTATGATAATTCTATTTTGTTCATATTTAGAATAAATACTGTAACTTCGTTGACATATTTGAAAAAATGAGGGGTCATACCTTCTCATAACCTTCATGAAATAATCTACTCTGAATATTTAAGGGTCACACATATACAAAAGTTAATCGTAACATTAATTTCTTTACCTTCTACGATATGGTCAGTCTACTTCATTCATTAAATTTAGAACCAATTTCGAATTTTCATTGAAATATTTTTAAATAATCAGGGGTCACACCTTCACATACCATTTATCAATAGTTTAAATTGAGGGGTCACACAATAACCAAATATCATCATGACGTTCTATAACGGTCTTACACCAATTATTCAACTAACAACTTATATTAGAATGGGTCACACCATGGTTCTTTAACTTTTGACGTTATGATAATTCTATTTTGTTCAAATTTAGAATAAATACTGTAACTTCGTTGACATATTTGAAAAAATGAGGGGTCATACCTTCTCATAACCTTCATGAAATAATCTACTCTGAATATTTAAGGGTCACACATATACAAAAGTTAATCGTAACATTAATTTCTTTACCTTCTACGATATGGTCAGTCTACTTCATTCATTAAATTTAGAACCAATTTCGAATTTTCATTGAAATATTTTTAAATAATCAGGGGTCACACCTTCACATACCATTTATCAATAGTTTAAATTGAGGGGTCACACAATAACCAAATATCATCGTGATTTTCTATTCTGATCTTACACCAATTATTCAACTAACAAGTTATATTAAAATGGGTTATCACATAATGGTTCTTTAACTTCAAAGTTATGACAATTCTACTGCGTTCATCAAATTTTACTAGGAATACGGAAATTTCAAGGAAATATTTTTAAACAATCAGGGGTCACACCTTCACATAACTTTTAGGAATCGAGTTTATATTGAGGGGTCACACAAATATCTAGTATCATCGTATCACTCTTTGTCATATCTTACTCCAATTATTTAACTGATATCTTATATTAGAAACGGATTCATACACTAATTTCGTTACCTTAAACGTTGTGATAATTCTATTCCATTTATTACATGCAAGAACCAATCAATGTTGAATTTTTTTTAAACGTTTTGAAAATTTGAGGGGTCACACCTTTCATACCCTTCATGAAATAATCGACTCTGAATATATAAGGGTCACACATATACCAAATTTAATCGTAATGCACTACTCAAATTTTACTTATATATTCCACTGACCGCTTAAAGTAGAAAAGGAATCACACATTAATTTTTTACCTTCTACGATATGATCATTCTAATTCATTCATTAAATTTATAATTAATTTTGAATTTTCATCGGGATTTTTTTAAATAACCAGGGGTCACACTTCCACATACCATTTATCAATAGTTTAAATTGAGGGGTCACACAATAACCAAATATCATCGTGATTTTCTATTCTGATCTTACACCAATTATTCAACTAACAAGTTATATTAAAATGGGTTATCACATAATGGTTCTTTAACTTCAAAGTTATGACAATTCTACTGCGTTCATCAAATTTTACTAGGAATACGGAAATTTCAAGGAAATATTTTTAAACAATCAGGGGTCACACCTTCACATAACTTTTAGGAATCGAGTTTATATTGAGGGGTCACACAAATATCTAGTATCATCGTATCACTCTTTGTCATATCTTACTCCAAATTATTTAACTGATATCTTATATTAGAAACGGATTCATACACTAATTTCGTTACCTTAAACGTTGTGATAATTCTATTCCATTTATTACATGCAAGAACCAATCAATGTTGAATTTTTTTTAAACGTTTTGAAAATTTGAGGGGTCACACCTTTCATACCCTTCATGAAATAATCGACTCTGAATATATAAGGGTCACACATATACCAAATTTAATCGTAATGCACTACTCAAATTTTACTTATATATTCCACTGACCGCTTAAAGTAGAAAAGGAATCACACATTAATTTTTTACCTTCTACGATATGATCATTCTAATTCATTCATTAAATTTATAATTAATTTTGAATTTTCATCGGGATTTTTTTAAATAACCAGGGGTCACACTTTCACATACCATTTATCAATAGTTTAAATTGAGGGGTCACACAAATACCAAATATCATCGCAATTACTCTATTTTATCCTTACACCAATTACTCAACCAACTGTTTTTATTAGAAAAGGGTTAACACACCATGTTTTTTTAACTTCTTCGTAGTGGTAAACTGTACTTTAATATTAAATTTAGAATAAATTTGGAAATTCATTGAAATATGATAAAATAATTAAGGGATTTGAATTAAGGGGGAACATTTAAATATTTTAATTACTACCTTCTCTTCACACCAAGGATCACACTTTCTCATACCCTTCTTTAATCGACTCTTAATTGAGGGGTCACATATAGACCAAACATCATCGAAATACTCTATGCCAATCTTGCACCAAATATTCAACTAACATCTTATAAGAATGGGTTATCACATTATGGTTCATTAACTTCGACATTATGATAATTCTATTCATCAAATTTAGAATAAACACTGATATTTAGTAGACATATTTGAAAACACCAGGGGTCACACCTTCTCATAACCATTACCAAATAATCGACTCTGAATATATAAGGGTCACACATATGCCAAATTTAATCGTAACATCAATTTCTTTACCTTCTTTGATATGGTCATTCTACTTCATTCATTAAATTTAGAATCAATTTTGAATTTATATTGAAATATTTTTAAATAATCAGGGGCCACACCTTCACATACCATTTATCAATAGTTTAAATTGAGGGGTCACACAAAAACCAAACATCATCATGACGTTCTATAACGGTCTTACACCAATTATTCAACTAACAACTTATATTAGAATGGGTCACACCATGGTTCTTTAACTTTTGACGTTATGATAATTCTATTTTGTTCAAATTTAGAATAAATACTGTAACTTCGTTGACATATTTGAAAAAATGAGGGGTCATACCTTCTCATAACCTTCATGAAATAATCTACTCTGAATATTTAAGGGTCACACATATACAAAAGTTAATCGTAACATTAATTTCTTTACCTTCTACGATATGGTCAGTCTACTTCATTCATTAAATTTAGAACCAATTTTGAATTTTCATTGAAATATTTTTAAATAATCAGGGGTCACACCTTCACATACCATTTATCAATAGTTTAAATTGAGGGGTCACACAATAACCAAATATCATCGTGATTTTCTATTCTGATCTTACACCAATTATTCAACTAACAAGTTATATTAAAATGGGTTATCACATAATGGTTCTTTAACTTCAAAGTTATGACAATTCTACTGCGTTCATCAAATTTTACTAGGAATACGGAAATTTCAAGGAAATATTTTTAAACAATCAGGGGTCACACCTTCACATAACTTTTAGGAATCGAGTTTATATTGAGGGGTCACACAAATATCTAGTATCATCGTATCACTCTTTGTCATATCTTACTCCAATTATTTAACTGATATCTTATATTAGAAACGGATTCATACACTAATTTCGTTACCTTAAACGTTGTGATAATTCTATTCCATTTATTACATGCAAGAACCAATCAATGTTGAATTTTTTTTAAACGTTTTGAAAATTTGAGGGGTCACACCTTTCATACCCTTCATGAAATAATCGACTCTGAATATATAAGGGTCACACATATACCAAATTTAATCGTAATGCACTACTCAAATTTTACTTATATATTCCACTGACCGCTTAAAGTAGAAAAGGAATCACACATTAATTTTTTACCTTCTACGATATGATCATTCTAATTCATTCATTAAATTTATAATTAATTTTGAATTTTCATCGGGATTTTTTTAAATAACCAGGGGTCACACTTTCACATACCATTTATCAATAGTTTAAATTGAGGGGTCACACAAATACCAAATATCATCGCAATTACTCTATTTTATCCTTACACCAATTACTCAACCAACTGTTTTTATTAGAAAAGGGTTAACACACCATGTTTTTTTAACTTCTTCGTAGTGGTAAACTGTACTTTAATATTAAATTTAGAATAAATTTGGAAATTCATTGAAATATGATAAAATAATTAAGGGATTTGAATTAAGGGGGAACATTTAAATATTTTAATTACTACCTTCTCTTCACACCAAGGATCACACTTTCTCATACCCTTCTTTAATCGACTCTTAATTGAGGGGTCACATATAGACCAAACATCATCGAAATACTCTATGCCAATCTTGCACCAAATATTCAACTAACATCTTATAAGAATGGGTTATCACATTATGGTTCATTAACTTCGACATTATGATAATTCTATTCATCAAATTTAGAATAAACACTGATATTTAGTAGACATATTTGAAAACACCAGGGGTCACACCTTCTCATAACCATTACCAAATAATCGACTCTGAATATATAAGGGTCACACATATGCCAAATTTAATCGTAACATCAATTTCTTTACCTTCTTTGATATGGTCATTCTACTTCATTCATTAAATTTAGAATCAATTTTGAATTTATATTGAAATATTTTTAAATAATCAGGGGCCACACCTTCACATACCATTTATCAATAGTTTAAATTGAGGGGTCACACAAAAACCAAACATCATCATGACGTTCTATAACGGTCTTACACCAATTATTCAACTAACAACTTATATTAGAATGGGTCACACCATGGTTCTTTAACTTTTGACGTTATGATAATTCTATTTTGTTCAAATTTAGAATAAATACTGTAACTTGGTTGACATATTTGAAAAAATGAGGGGTCATACCTTCTCATAACCTTCATGAAATAATCTACTCTGAATATTTAAGGGTCACACATATACAAAAGTTAATCGTAACATTAATTTCTTTACCTTCTACGATATGGTCAGTCTACTTCATTCATTAAATTTAGAACCAATTTTGAATTTTCATTGAAATATTTTTAAATAATCAGGGGTCACACCTTCACATACCATTTATCAATAGTTTAAATTGAGGGGTCACACAATAACCAAATATCATCGTGATTTTCTATTCTGATCTTACACCAATTATTCAAATAACAAGTTATATTAAAATGGGTTATCACATAATGGTTCTTTAACTTCAACGTTATGACAATTCTACTGCGTTCATCAAATTTTACTAGGAATACGGAAATTTCAAGGAAATATTTTTAAACAATCAGGGGTCACACCTTCACATAACTTTTAGGAATCGAGTTTATATTGAGGGGTCACACAAATATCTAGTATCATCGTATCACTCTTTGTCATATCTTACTCCAATTATTTAACTGATATCTTATATTAGAAACGGATTCATACACTAATTTCGTTACCTTAAACGTTGTGATAATTCTATTCCATTTATTACATGCAAGAACCAATCAATGTTGAATTTTTTTTAAACGTTTTGAAAATTTGAGGGGTCACACCTTTCATACCCTTCATGAAATAATCGACTCTGAATATATAAGGGTCACACATATACCAAATTTAATCGTAATGCACTACTCAAATTTTACTTATATATTCCACTGACCGCTTAAAGTAGAAAAGGAATCACACATTAATTTTTTACCTTCTACGATATGATCATTCTAATTCATTCATTAAATTTATAATTAATTTTGAATTTTCATCGGGATTTTTTTAAATAACCAGGGGTCACACTTCCACATACCATTTATCAATAGTTTAAATTGAGGGGTCACACAATAACCAAATATCATCGTGATTTTCTATTCTGATCTTACACCAATTATTCAACTAACAAGTTATATTAAAATGGGTTATCACATAATGGTTCTTTAACTTCAAAGTTATGACAATTCTACTGCGTTCATCAAATTTTACTAGGAATACGGAAATTTCAAGGAAATATTTTTAAACAATCAGGGGTCACACCTTCACATAACTTTTAGGAATCGAGTTTATATTGAGGGGTCACACAAATATCTAGTATCATCGTATCACTCTTTGTCATATCTTACTCCAATTATTTAACTGATATCTTATATTAGAAACGGATTCATACACTAATTTCGTTACCTTAAACGTTGTGATAATTCTATTCCATTTATTACATGCAAGAACCAATCAATGTTGAATTTTTTTTAAACGTTTTGAAAATTTGAGGGGTCACACCTTTCATACCCTTCATGAAATAATCGACTCTGAATATATAAGGGTCACACATATACCAAATTTAATCGTAATGCACTACTCAAATTTTACTTATATATTCCACTGACCGCTTAAAGTAGAAAAGGAATCACACATTAATTTTTTACCTTCTACGATATGATCATTCTAATTCATTCATTAAATTTATAATTAATTTTGAATTTTCATCGGGATTTTTTTAAATAACCAGGGGTCACACTTTCACATACCATTTATCAATAGTTTAAATTGAGGGGTCACACAAATACCAAATATCATCGCAATTACTCTATTTTATCCTTACACCAATTACTCAACCAACTGTTTTTATTAGAAAAGGGTTAACACACCATGTTTTTTTAACTTCTTCGTAGTGGTAAACTGTACTTTAATATTAAATTTAGAATAAATTTGGAAATTCATTGAAATATGATAAAATAATTAAGGGATTTGAATTAAGGGGGAACATTTAAATATTTTAATTACTACCTTCTCTTCACACCAAGGATCACACTTTCTCATACCCTTCTTTAATCGACTCTTAATTGAGGGGTCACATATAGACCAAACATCATCGAAATACTCTATGCCAATCTTGCACCAAATATTCAACTAACATCTTATAAGAATGGGTTATCACATTATGGTTCATTAACTTCGACATTATGATAATTCTATTCATCAAATTTAGAATAAACACTGCTATTTAGAAGACATATTTGAAAACATCAGGGGTCACACCTTCTCATAACCATTACCAAATAATCGACTCTGAATGTATAAGGGTCACACATATGCCAAATTTAATCGTAACATCAATTTCTTTACCTTCTTTGATATGGTCATTCTACTTCATTCATTAAATTTAGAATCAATTTTGAATTTATATTGAAATATTTTTAAATAATCAGGGGCCACACCTTCACATACCATTTATCAATAGTTTAAATTGAGGGGTCACACAAAAACCAAACATCATCATGACGTTCTATAACGGTCTTACACCAATTATTCAACTAACAACTTATATTAGAATGGGTCACACCATGGTTCTTTAACTTTTGACGTTATGATAATTCTATTTTGTTCATATTTAGAATAAATACTGTAACTTCGTTGACATATTTGAAAAAATGAGGGGTCATACCTTCTCATAACCTTCATGAAATAATCTACTCTGAATATTTAAGGGTCACACATATACAAAAGTTAATCGTAACATTAATTTCTTTACCTTCTACGATATGGTCAGTCTACTTCATTCATTAAATTTAGAACCAATTTCGAATTTTCATTGAAATATTTTTAAATAATCAGGGGTCACACCTTCACATACCATTTATCAATAGTTTAAATTGAGGGGTCACACAATAACCAAATATCATCATGACGTTCTATAACGGTCTTACACCAATTATTCAACTAACAACTTATATTAGAATGGGTCACACCATGGTTCTTTAACTTTTGACGTTATGATAATTCTATTTTGTTCAAATTTAGAATAAATACTGTAACTTCGTTGACATATTTGAAAAAATGAGGGGTCATACCTTCTCATAACCTTCATGAAATAATCTACTCTGAATATTTAAGGGTCACACATATACAAAAGTTAATCGTAACATTAATTTCTTTACCTTCTACGATATGGTCAGTCTACTTCATTCATTAAATTTAGAACCAATTTCGAATTTTCATTGAAATATTTTTAAATAATCAGGGGTCACACCTTCACATACCATTTATCAATAGTTTAAATTGAGGGGTCACACAATAACCAAATATCATCGTGATTTTCTATTCTGATCTTACACCAATTATTCAACTAACAAGTTATATTAAAATGGGTTATCACATAATGGTTCTTTAACTTCAAAGTTATGACAATTCTACTGCGTTCATCAAATTTTACTAGGAATACGGAAATTTCAAGGAAATATTTTTAAACAATCAGGGGTCACACCTTCACATAACTTTTAGGAATCGAGTTTATATTGAGGGGTCACACAAATATCTAGTATCATCGTATCACTCTTTGTCATATCTTACTCCAATTATTTAACTGATATCTTATATTAGAAACGGATTCATACACTAATTTCGTTACCTTAAACGTTGTGATAATTCTATTCCATTTATTACATGCAAGAACCAATCAATGTTGAATTTTTTTTAAACGTTTTGAAAATTTGAGGGGTCACACCTTTCATACCCTTCATGAAATAATCGACTCTGAATATATAAGGGTCACACATATACCAAATTTAATCGTAATGCACTACTCAAATTTTACTTATATATTCCACTGACCGCTTAAAGTAGAAAAGGAATCACACATTAATTTTTTACCTTCTACGATATGATCATTCTAATTCATTCATTAAATTTATAATTAATTTTGAATTTTCATCGGGATTTTTTTAAATAACCAGGGGTCACACTTCCACATACCATTTATCAATAGTTTAAATTGAGGGGTCACACAATAACCAAATATCATCGTGATTTTCTATTCTGATCTTACACCAATTATTCAACTAACAAGTTATATTAAAATGGGTTATCACATAATGGTTCTTTAACTTCAAAGTTATGACAATTCTACTGCGTTCATCAAATTTTACTAGGAATACGGAAATTTCAAGGAAATATTTTTAAACAATCAGGGGTCACACCTTCACATAACTTTTAGGAATCGAGTTTATATTGAGGGGTCACACAAATATCTAGTATCATCGTATCACTCTTTGTCATATCTTACTCCAAATTATTTAACTGATATCTTATATTAGAAACGGATTCATACACTAATTTCGTTACCTTAAACGTTGTGATAATTCTATTCCATTTATTACATGCAAGAACCAATCAATGTTGAATTTTTTTTAAACGTTTTGAAAATTTGAGGGGTCACACCTTTCATACCCTTCATGAAATAATCGACTCTGAATATATAAGGGTCACACATATACCAAATTTAATCGTAATGCACTACTCAAATTTTACTTATATATTCCACTGACCGCTTAAAGTAGAAAAGGAATCACACATTAATTTTTTACCTTCTACGATATGATCATTCTAATTCATTCATTAAATTTATAATTAATTTTGAATTTTCATCGGGATTTTTTTAAATAACCAGGGGTCACACTTTCACATACCATTTATCAATAGTTTAAATTGAGGGGTCACACAAATACCAAATATCATCGCAATTACTCTATTTTATCCTTACACCAATTACTCAACCAACTGTTTTTATTAGAAAAGGGTTAACACACCATGTTTTTTTAACTTCTTCGTAGTGGTAAACTGTACTTTAATATTAAATTTAGAATAAATTTGGAAATTCATTGAAATATGATAAAATAATTAAGGGATTTGAATTAAGGGGGAACATTTAAATATTTTAATTACTACCTTCTCTTCACACCAAGGATCACACTTTCTCATACCCTTCTTTAATCGACTCTTAATTGAGGGGTCACATATAGACCAAACATCATCGAAATACTCTATGCCAATCTTGCACCAAATATTCAACTAACATCTTATAAGAATGGGTTATCACATTATGGTTCATTAACTTCGACATTATGATAATTCTATTCATCAAATTTAGAATAAACACTGATATTTAGTAGACATATTTGAAAACACCAGGGGTCACACCTTCTCATAACCATTACCAAATAATCGACTCTGAATATATAAGGGTCACACATATGCCAAATTTAATCGTAACATCAATTTCTTTACCTTCTTTGATATGGTCATTCTACTTCATTCATTAAATTTAGAATCAATTTTGAATTTATATTGAAATATTTTTAAATAATCAGGGGCCACACCTTCACATACCATTTATCAATAGTTTAAATTGAGGGGTCACACAAAAACCAAACATCATCATGACGTTCTATAACGGTCTTACACCAATTATTCAACTAACAACTTATATTAGAATGGGTCACACCATGGTTCTTTAACTTTTGACGTTATGATAATTCTATTTTGTTCAAATTTAGAATGAATACTGTAACTTGGTTGACATATTTGAAAAAATGAGGGGTCATACCTTCTCATAACCTTCATGAAATAATCTACTCTGAATATTTAAGGGTCACACATATACAAAAGTTAATCGTAACATTAATTTCTTTACCTTCTACGATATGGTCAGTCTACTTCATTCATTAAATTTAGAACCAATTTTGAATTTTCATTGAAATATTTTTAAATAATCAGGGGTCACACCTTCACATACCATTTATCAATAGTTTAAATTGAGGGGTCACACAATAACCAAATATCATCGTGATTTTCTATTCTGATCTTACACCAATTATTCAACTAACAAGTTATATTAAAATGGGTTATCACATAATGGTTCTTTAACTTCAAAGTTATGACAATTCTACTGCGTTCATCAAATTTTACTAGGAATACGGAAATTTCAAGGAAATATTTTTAAACAATCAGGGGTCACACCTTCACATAACTTTTAGGAATCGAGTTTATATTGAGGGGTCACACAAATATCTAGTATCATCGTATCACTCTTTGTCATATCTTACTCCAATTATTTAACTGATATCTTATATTAGAAACGGATTCATACACTAATTTCGTTACCTTAAACGTTGTGATAATTCTATTCCATTTATTACATGCAAGAACCAATCAATGTTGAATTTTTTTTAAACGTTTTGAAAATTTGAGGGGTCACACCTTTCATACCCTTCATGAAATAATCGACTCTGAATATATAAGGGTCACACATATACCAAATTTAATCGTAATGCACTACTCAAATTTTACTTATATATTCCACTGACCGCTTAAAGTAGAAAAGGAATCACACATTAATTTTTTACCTTCTACGATATGATCATTCTAATTCATTCATTAAATTTATAATTAATTTTGAATTTTCATCGGGATTTTTTTAAATAACCAGGGGTCACACTTTCACATACCATTTATCAATAGTTTAAATTGAGGGGTCACACAAATACCAAATATCATCGCAATTACTCTATTTTATCCTTACACCAATTACTCAACCAACTGTTTTTATTAGAAAAGGGTTAACACACCATGTTTTTTTAACTTCTTCGTAGTGGTAAACTGTACTTTAATATTAAATTTAGAATAAATTTGGAAATTCATTGAAATATGATAAAATAATTAAGGGATTTGAATTAAGGGGGAACATTTAAATATTTTAATTACTACCTTCTCTTCACACCAACTATCACACTTTCTCATACCCTTCTTTAATCGACTCTTAATTGAGGGGTCACATATAGACCAAACATCATCCATCGAAATACTCTATGCCAATCTTGCACCAAATATTCAACTAACATCTTATAAGAATGGGTTATCACATTATGGTTCATTAACTTCGACATTATGATAATACTATTCATCAAATTTAGAATAAACACTGCTATTTAGTAGACATATTTGAAAACATCAGGGGTCACACCTTCTCATCACCATTACCAAATAATCGACTCTGAATATATAAGGGTCACACATATGCCAAATTTAATCGTAACATCAATTTCTTTACCTTCTTTGATATGGTCATTCTACTTCATTCATTAAATTTAGAATCAATTTTGAATTTATATTGAAATATTTTTAAACAATCAGGGGCCACACCTTCACATACCATTTATCAATAGTTTAAATTGAGGGGTCACACAAAAACCAAACATCATCATGACGTTCTATAACGGTCTTACACCAATTATTCAACTAACAACTTATAATAGAATGGGTCACACCATGGTTCTTTAACTTTTGACGTTATGATAATTCTATTTTGTTCAAATTTAGAATAAATACTGTAACTTCGTTGACATATTTGAAAAAATGAGGGGTCATACCTTCTCATAACCTTCATGAAATTATCTACTCTGAATATTTAACGGTCACACATATACAAAAGTTAATCGTAACATTAATTTCTTTACCTTCTACGATATGGTCAGTCTACTTCATTCATTAAATTTAGAACCAATTTTGAATTTTCATTGAAATATTTTTAAATAATCAGGGGTCACACCTTCACATACCATTTATCAATAGTTTAAATTGAGGGGTCACAAAATAACCAAATATCATCGTGATTTTCTATTCTGATCTTACCCCAATTATTCAAATAACAAGTTGGGTTATCACATAATGGTTCTTTAACTTCAACGTTATGACAATTCTACTGCGTTCATCAAATTTTACTAGGAATACGGAAATTTCATGGAAATATTTTTAAACAATCAGGGGTCACACCTTCACATAACTTTTAGGAATCGAGTTTATATTGAGGGGTCACACAAATATCTAGTATCATCGTATCACTCTTTGTCATATCGTACTCCAATTATTTAACTGATATCTTATATTAGAAACGGATTCATACACTAATTTCGTTACCTTAAACGTTGTGATAATTCTATTCCATTTATTACATGCAAGAACCAATCAATGTTGAATTTTTTTTAAACGTTTTGAAAAATTGAGGGGTCACACCTTTCATACCCTTCATGAAATAATCGACTCTGAATATATAAGGGTCACACATATACCAAATTTAATCGTAATACACTACTCAAATTTTACTTATATATTCCACTGACCGCTTAAAGTAGAAAAGGAATCGCACATTAATTTCTTTACCTTCTACGATATGATCATTCTAATTCATTCATTAAATTTATAATTAATTTTGAATTTTCATCGGGATTTTTTTAAATAACCATGGGTCACACTTTCACATACCATTTATCAATAGTTTAAATTGAGGGGTCACACAAATACCAAATATCATCGCAATTACTCTATTTTATCCTTACACCAATTACTCAACCAACTGTTTTTATTAGAAAAGGGTTAACAAACCATGTTTTTTTAACTTCTTCGTAGTGGTAAACTGTACTTTAATATTAAATTTAGAATAAATTTGGAAATTCATTGAAATATGATAAAATAATTAAGGGATTTGAATTAAGGGGGAACATTGAAATATTTTAATTACTACCTTCTCTTCACACCAAGGATCACACTTTCTCATACCCTTCTTTAATCGACTCTTAATTGAGGGGTCACATATAGACCAAACATCATCCATCGAAATACTCTATGCCAATCTTGCACCAAATATTCAACTAACATCTTATAAGAATGGGTTATCACATTATGGTTCATTAACTTCGACATTATGATAATACTATTCATCAAATTTAGAATAAACACTGCTATTTAGTAGACATATTTGAAAACATCAGGGGTCACACCTTCTCATAACCATTACCAAATAATCGACTCTGAATATATAAGGGTCACACATATGCCAAATTTAATCGTAACATCAATTTCTTTACCTTCTTTGATATGGTCATTCTACTTCATTCATTAAATTTAGAATCAATTTTGAATTTATATTGAAATATTTTTAAACAATCAGGGGCCACACCTTCACATACCATTTATCAATAGTTTAAATTGAGGGGTCACACAAAAACCAAACATCATCATGACGTTCTATAACGGTCTTACACCAATTATTCAACTAACAACTTATATTAGAATGGGTCACACCATGGTTCTTTAACTTTTGACGTTATGATAATTCTATTTTGTTCAAATTTAGAATAAATACTGTAACTTCGTTGACATATTTGAAAAAATGAGGGGTCATACCTTCTCATAACCTTCATGAAATTATCTACTCTGAATATTTAACGGTCACACATATACAAAAGTTAATCGTAACATTAATTTCTTTACCTTCTACGATATGGTCAGTCTACTTCATTCATTAAATTTAGAACCAATTTTGAATTTTCATTGAAATATTTTTAAATAATCAGGGGTCACACCTTCACATACCATTTATCAATAGTTTAAATTGAGGGGTCACAAAATAACCAAATATCATCGTGATTTTCTATTCTGATCTTACCCTAATTATTCAAATAACAAGTTGGGTTATCACATAATGGTTCTTTAACTTCAACGTTATGACAATTCTACTGCGTTCATCAAATTTTACTAGGAATACGGAAATTTCATGGAAATATTTTTAAACAATCAGGGGTCACACCTTCACATAACTTTTAGGAATCGAGTTTATATTGAGGGGTCACACAAATATCTAGTATCATCGTATCACTCTTTGTCATATCTTACTCCAATTATTTAACTGATATCTTATATTAGAAACGGATTCATACACTAATTTCGTTACCTTAAACGTTGTGATAATTCTATTCCATTTATTACATGCAAGAACCAATCAATGTTGAATTTTTTTTAAACGTTTTGAAAATTTGAGGGGTCACACCTTTCATACCCTTCATGAAATAATCGACTCTGAATATATAAGGGTCACACATATACCAAATTTAATCGTAATGCACTACTCAAATTTTACTTATATATTCCACTGACCGCTTAAAGTAGAAAAGGAATCACACATTAATTTTTTACCTTCTACGATATGATCATTCTAATTCATTCATTAAATTTATAATTAATTTTGAATTTTCATCGGGATTTTTTTAAATAACCAGGGGTCACACTTTCACATACCATTTATCAATAGTTTAAATTGAGGGGTCACACAAATACCAAATATCATCGCAATTACTCTATTTTATCCTTACACCAATTACTCAACCAACTGTTTTTATTAGAAAAGGGTTAACACACCATGTTTTTTTAACTTCTTCGTAGTGGTAAACTGTACTTTAATATTAAATTTAGAATAAATTTGGAAATTCATTGAAATATGATAAAATAATTAAGGGATTTGAATTAAGGGGGAACATTTAAATATTTTAATTACTACCTTCTCTTCACACCAAGGATCACACTTTCTCATACCCTTCTTTAATCGACTCTTAATTGAGGGGTCACATATAGACCAAACATCATCGAAATACTCTATGCCAATCTTGCACCAAATATTCAACTAACATCTTATAAGAATGGGTTATCACATTATGGTTCATTAACTTCGACATTATGATAATTCTATTCATCAAATTTAGAATAAACACTGCTATTTAGAAGACATATTTGAAAACATCAGGGGTCACACCTTCTCATAACCATTACCAAATAATCGACTCTGAATGTATAAGGGTCACACATATGCCAAATTTAATCGTAACATCAATTTCTTTACCTTCTTTGATATGGTCATTCTACTTCATTCATTAAATTTAGAATCAATTTTGAATTTATATTGAAATATTTTTAAATAATCAGGGGCCACACCTTCACATACCATTTATCAATAGTTTAAATTGAGGGGTCACACAAAAACCAAACATCATCATGACGTTCTATAACGGTCTTACACCAATTATTCAACTAACAACTTATATTAGAATGGGTCACACCATGGTTCTTTAACTTTTGACGTTATGATAATTCTATTTTGTTCAAATTTAGAATAAATACTGTAACTTCGTTGACATATTTGAAAAAATGAGGGGTCATACCTTCTCATAACCTTCATGAAATAATCTACTCTGAATATTTAAGGGTCACACATATACAAAAGTTAATCGTAACATTAATTTCTTTACCTTCTACGATATGGTCAGTCTACTTCATTCATTAAATTTAGAACCAATTTCGAATTTTCATTGAAATATTTTTAAATAATCAGGGGTCACACCTTCACATACCATTTATCAATAGTTTAAATTGAGGGGTCACACAATAACCAAATATCATCGTGATTTTCTATTCTGATCTTACACCAATTATTCAACTAACAAGTTATATTAAAATGGGTTATCACATAATGGTTCTTTAACTTCAAAGTTATGACAATTCTACTGCGTTCATCAAATTTTACTAGGAATACGGAAATTTCAAGGAAATATTTTTAAACAATCAGGGGTCACACCTTCACATAACTTTTAGGAATCGAGTTTATATTGAGGGGTCACACAAATATCTAGTATCATCGTATCACTCTTTGTCATATCTTACTCCAATTATTTAACTGATATCTTATATTAGAAACGGATTCATACACTAATTTCGTTACCTTAAACGTTGTGATAATTCTATTCCATTTATTACATGCAAGAACCAATCAATGTTGAATTTTTTTTAAACGTTTTGAAAATTTGAGGGGTCACACCTTTCATACCCTTCATGAAATAATCGACTCTGAATATATAAGGGTCACACATATACCAAATTTAATCGTAATGCACTACTCAAATTTTACTTATATATTCCACTGACCGCTTAAAGTAGAAAAGGAATCACACATTAATTTTTTACCTTCTACGATATGATCATTCTAATTCATTCATTAAATTTATAATTAATTTTGAATTTTCATCGGGATTTTTTTAAATAACCAGGGGTCACACTTTCACATACCATTTATCAATAGTTTAAATTGAGGGGTCACACAAATACCAAATATCATCGCAATTACTCTATTTTATCCTTACACCAATTACTCAACCAACTGTTTTTATTAGAAAAGGGTTAACACACCATGTTTTTTTAACTTCTTCGTAGTGGTAAACTGTACTTTAATATTAAATTTAGAATAAATTTGGAAATTCATTGAAATATGATAAAATAATTAAGGGATTTGAATTAAGGGGGAACATTTAAATATTTTAATTACTACCTTCTCTTCACACCAAGGATCACACTTTCTCATACCCTTCTTTAATCGACTCTTAATTGAGGGGTCACATATAGACCAAACATCATCGAAATACTCTATGCCAATCTTGCACCAAATATTCAACTAACATCTTATAAGAATGGGTTATCACATTATGGTTCATTAACTTCGACATTATGATAATTCTATTCATCAAATTTAGAATAAACACTGATATTTAGTAGAAATATTTGAAAACACCAGGGGTCACACCTTCTCATAACCATTACCAAATAATCGACTCTGAATATATAAGGGTCACACATATGCCAAATTTAATCGTAACATCAATTTCTTTACCTTCTTTGATATGGTCATTCTACTTCATTCATTAAATTTAGAATCAATTTTGAATTTATATTGAAATATTTTTAAATAATCAGGGGCCACACCTTCACATACCATTTATCAATAGTTTAAATTGAGGGGTCACACAAAATCCAAACATCATCATGACGTTCTATAACGGTCTTACACCAATTATTCAACTAACAACTTATATTAGAATGGGTCACACCATGGTTCTTTAACTTTTGACGTTATGATAATTCTATTTTGTTCAAATTTAGAATAAATACTGTAACTTCGTTGACATATTTGAAAAAATGAGGGGTCATACCTTCTCATAACCTTCATGAAATAATCTACTCTGAATATTTAAGGGTCACACATATACAAAAGTTAATCGTAACATTAATTTCTTTACCTTCTACGATATGGTCAGTCTACTTCATTCATTAAATTTAGAACCAATTTCGAATTTTCATTGAAATATTTTTAAATAATCAGGGGTCACACCTTCACATACCATTTATCAATAGTTTAAATTGAGGGGTCACACAATAACCAAATATCATCGTGATTTTCTATTCTGATCTTACACCAATTATTCAACTAACAAGTTATATTAAAATGGGTTATCACATAATGGTTCTTTAACTTCAAAGTTATGACAATTCTACTGCGTTCATCAAATTTTACTAGGAATACGGAAATTTCAAGGAAATATTTTTAAACAATCAGGGGTCACACCTTCACATAACTTTTAGGAATCGAGTTTAAATTGAGGGGTCACACAAATATCTAGTATCATCGTATCACTCTTTGTCATATCTTACTCCAATTATTTAACTGATATCTTATATTAGAAACGGATTCATACACTAATTTCGTTACCTTAAACGTTGTGATAATTCTATTCCATTTATTAGATGCAAGAACCAATCAATGTTGAATTTTTTTTAAACTTTTTGAAAATTTGAGGGGTCACACCTTTCATACCCTTCATGAAATAATCGACTCTGAATATATAAGGGTCACACATATACCAAATTTAATCGTAATGCACTACTCAAATTTTACTTATATATTCCACTGACCGCTTAAAGTAGAAAAGGAATCACACATTAATTTTTTACCTTCTACGATATGATCATTCTAATTCATTCATTAAATTTATAATTAATTTTGAATTTTCATCGGGATTTTTTTAAATAACCAGGGGTCACACTTTCACATACCATTTATCAATAGTTTAAATTGAGGGGTCACACAAATACCAAATATCATCGCAATTACTCTATTTTATCCTTACACCAATTACTCAACCAACTGTTTTTATTAGAAAAGGGTTAACACACCATGTTTTTTTAACTTCTTCGTAGTGGTAAACTGTACTTTAATATTAAATTTAGAATAAATTTGGAAATTCATTGAAATATGATAAAATAATTAAGGGATTTGAATTAAGGGGGAACATTTAAATATTTTAATTACTACCTTCTCTTCACACCAAGGATCACACTTTCTCATACCCTTCTTTAATCGACTCTTAATTGAGGGGTCACATATAGACCAAACATCATCGAAATACTCTATGCCAATCTTGCACCAAATATTCAACTAACATCTTATAAGAATGGGTTATCACATTATGGTTCATTAACTTCGACATTATGATAATTCTATTCATCAAATTTAGAATAAACACTGATATTTAGTAGACATATTTGAAAACACCAGGGGTCACACCTTCTCATAACCATTACCAAATAATCGACTCTGAATATATAAGGGTCACATATATGCCAAATTTAATCGTAACATCAATTTCTTTACCTTCTTTGATATGGTCATTCTACTTCATTCATTAAATTTAGAATCAATTTTGAATTTATATTGAAATATTTTTAAATAATCAGGGGCCACACCTTCACATACCATTTATCAATAGTTTAAATTGAGGGGTCACACAAAAACCAAACATCATCATGACGTTCTATAACGGTCTTACACCAATTATTCAACTAACAACTTATATTAGAATGGGTCACACCATGGTTCTTTAACTTTTGACGTTATGATAATTCTATTTTGTTCAAATTTAGAATAAATACTGTAACTTCGTTGACATATTTGAAAAAATGAGGGGTCATACCTTCTCATAACCTTCATGAAATAATCTACTCTGAATATTTAAGGGTCACACATATACAAAAGTTAATCGTAACATTAATTTCTTTACCTTCTACGATATGGTCAGTCTACTTCATTCATTAAATTTAGAACCAATTTCGAATTTTCATTGAAATATTTTTAAATAATCAGGGGTCACACCTTCACATACCATTTATCAATAGTTTAAATTGAGGGGTCACACAATAACCAAATATCATCGTGATTTTCTATTCTGATCTTACACCAATTATTCAACTAACAAGTTATATTAAAATGGGTTATCACATAATGGTTCTTTAACTTCAAAGTTATGACAATTCTACTGCGTTCATCAAATTTTACTAGGAATACGGAAATTTCAAGGAAATATTTTTAAACAATCAGGGGTCACACCTTCACATAACTTTTAGGAATCGAGTTTATATTGAGGGGTCACACAAATATCTAGTATCATCGTATCACTCTTTGTCATATCTTACTCCAAATTATTTAACTGATATCTTATATTAGAAACGGATTCATACACTAATTTCGTTACCTTAAACGTTGTGATAATTCTATTCCATTTATTACATGCAAGAACCAATCAATGTTGAATTTTTTTTAAACGTTTTGAAAATTTGAGGGGTCACACCTTTCATACCCTTCATGAAATAATCGACTCTGAATATATAAGGGTCACACATATACCAAATTTAATCGTAATGCACTACTCAAATTTTACTTATATATTCCACTGACCGCTTAAAGTAGAAAAGGAATCACACATTAATTTTTTACCTTCTACGATATGATCATTCTAATTCATTCATTAAATTTATAATTAATTTTGAATTTTCATCGGGATTTTTTTAAATAACCAGGGGTCACACTTTCACATACCATTTATCAATAGTTTAAATTGAGGGGTCACACAAATACCAAATATCATCGCAATTACTCTATTTTATCCTTACACCAATTACTCAACCAACTGTTTTTATTAGAAAAGGGTTAACACACCATGTTTTTTTAACTTCTTCGTAGTGGTAAACTGTACTTTAATATTAAATTTAGAATAAATTTGGAAATTCATTGAAATATGATAAAATAATTAAGGGATTTGAATTAAGGGGGAACATTTAAATATTTTAATTACTACCTTCTCTTCACACCAAGGATCACACTTTCTCATACCCTTCTTTAATCGACTCTTAATTGAGGGGTCACATATAGACCAAACATCATCGAAATACTCTATGCCAATCTTGCACCAAATATTCAACTAACATCTTATAAGAATGGGTTATCACATTATGGTTCATTAACTTCGACATTATGATAATTCTATTCATCAAATTTAGAATAAACACTGATATTTAGTAGACATATTTGAAAACACCAGGGGTCACACCTTCTCATAACCATTACCAAATAATCGACTCTGAATATATAAGGGTCACACATATGCCAAATTTAATCGTAACATCAATTTCTTTACCTTCTTTGATATGGTCATTCTACTTCATTCATTAAATTTAGAATCAATTTTGAATTTATATTGAAATATTTTTAAATAATCAGGGGCCACACCTTCACATACCATTTATCAATAGTTTAAATTGAGGGGTCACACAAAAACCAAACATCATCATGACGTTCTATAACGGTCTTACACCAATTATTCAACTAACAACTTATATTAGAATGGGTCACACCATGGTTCTTTAACTTTTGACGTTATGATAATTCTATTTTGTTCAAATTTAGAATAAATACTGTAACTTGGTTGACATATTTGAAAAAATGAGGGGTCATACCTTCTCATAACCTTCATGAAATAATCTACTCTGAATATTTAAGGGTCACACATATACAAAAGTTAATCGTAACATTAATTTCTTTACCTTCTACGATATGGTCAGTCTACTTCATTCATTAAATTTAGAACCAATTTTGAATTTTCATTGAAATATTTTTAAATAATCAGGGGTCACACCTTCACATACCATTTATCAATAGTTTAAATTGAGGGGTCACAAAATAACCAAATATCATCGTGATTTTCTATTCTGATCTTACCCCAATTATTCAAATAACAAGTTGGGTTATCACATAATGGTTCTTTAACTTCAACGTTATGACAATTCTACTGCGTTCATCAAATTTTACTAGGAATACGGAAATTTCATGGAAATATTTTTAAACAATCAGGGGTCACACCTTCACATAACTTTTAGGAATCGAGTTTATATTGAGGGGTCACACAAATATCTAGTATCATCGTATCACTCTTTGTCATATCGTACTCCAATTATTTAACTGATATCTTATATTAGAAACGGATTCATACACTAATTTCGTTACCTTAAACGTTGTGATAATTCTATTCCATTTATTACATGCAAGAACCAATCAATGTTGAATTTTTTTTAAACGTTTTGAAAAATTGAGGGGTCACACCTTTCATACCCTTCATGAAATAATCGACTCTGAATATATAAGGGTCACACATATACCAAATTTAATCGTAATACACTACTCAAATTTTACTTATATATTCCACTGACCGCTTAAAGTAGAAAAGGAATCGCACATTAATTTCTTTACCTTCTACGATATGATCATTCTAATTCATTCATTAAATTTATAATTAATTTTGAATTTTCATCGGGATTTTTTTAAATAACCATGGGTCACACTTTCACATACCATTTATCAATAGTTTAAATTGAGGGGTCACACAAATACCAAATATCATCGCAATTACTCTATTTTATCCTTACACCAATTACTCAACCAACTGTTTTTATTAGAAAAGGGTTAACAAACCATGTTTTTTTAACTTCTTCGTAGTGGTAAACTGTACTTTAATATTAAATTTAGAATAAATTTGGAAATTCATTGAAATATGATAAAATAATTAAGGGATTTGAATTAAGGGGGAACATTGAAATATTTTAATTACTACCTTCTCTTCACACCAAGGATCACACTTTCTCATACCCTTCTTTAATCGACTCTTAATTGAGGGGTCACATATAGACCAAACATCATCCATCGAAATACTCTATGCCAATCTTGCACCAAATATTCAACTAACATCTTATAAGAATGGGTTATCACATTATGGTTCATTAACTTCGACATTATGATAATACTATTCATCAAATTTAGAATAAACACTGCTATTTAGTAGACATATTTGAAAACATCAGGGGTCACACCTTCTCATAACCATTACCAAATAATCGACTCTGAATATATAAGGGTCACACATATGCCAAATTTAATCGTAACATCAATTTCTTTACCTTCTTTGATATGGTCATTCTACTTCATTCATTAAATTTAGAATCAATTTTGAATTTATATTGAAATATTTTTAAACAATCAGGGGCCACACCTTCACATACCATTTATCAATAGTTTAAATTGAGGGGTCACACAAAAACCAAACATCATCATGACGTTCTATAACGGTCTTACACCAATTATTCAACTAACAACTTATATTAGAATGGGTCACACCATGGTTCTTTAACTTTTGACGTTATGATAATTCTATTTTGTTCAAATTTAGAATAAATACTGTAACTTCGTTGACATATTTGAAAAAATGAGGGGTCATACCTTCTCATAACCTTCATGAAATAATCTACTCTGAATATTTAAGGGTCACACATATACAAAAGTTAATCGTAACATTAATTTCTTTACCTTCTACGATATGGTCAGTCTACTTCATTCATTAAATTTAGAACCAATTTCGAATTTTCATTGAAATATTTTTAAATAATCAGGGGTCACACCTTCACATACCATTTATCAATAGTTTAAATTGAGGGGTCACACAATAACCAAATATCATCGTGATTTTCTATTCTGATCTTACACCAATTATTCAACTAACAAGTTATATTAAAATGGGTTATCACATAATGGTTCTTTAACTTCAAAGTTATGACAATTCTACTGCGTTCATCAAATTTTACTAGGAATACGGAAATTTCAAGGAAATATTTTTAAACAATCAGGGGTCACACCTTCACATAACTTTTAGGAATCGAGTTTATATTGAGGGGTCACACAAATATCTAGTATCATCGTATCACTCTTTGTCATATCTTACTCCAATTATTTAACTGATATCTTATATTAGAAACGGATTCATACACTAATTTCGTTACCTTAAACGTTGTGATAATTCTATTCCATTTATTACATGCAAGAACCAATCAATGTTGAATTTTTTTTAAACGTTTTGAAAATTTGAGGGGTCACACCTTTCATACCCTTCATGAAATAATCGACTCTGAATATATAAGGGTCACACATATACCAAATTTAATCGTAATGCACTACTCAAATTTTACTTATATATTCCACTGACCGCTTAAAGTAGAAAAGGAATCACACATTAATTTTTTACCTTCTACGATATGATCATTCTAATTCATTCATTAAATTTATAATTAATTTTGAATTTTCATCGGGATTTTTTTAAATAACCAGGGGTCACACTTTCACATACCATTTATCAATAGTTTAAATTGAAGGGTCACACAAATACCAAATATCATCGCAATTACTCTATTTTATCCTTACACCAATTACTCAACCAACTGTTTTTATTAGAAAAGGGTTAACACACCATGTTTTTTTAACTTCTTCGTAGTGGTAAACTGTACTTTAATATTAAATTTAGAATAAATTTGGAAATTCATTGAAATATGATAAAATAATTAAGGGATTTGAATTAAGGGGGAACATTGAAATATTTTAATTACTACCTTCTCTTCACACCAAGGATCACACTTTCTCATACCCTTCTTTAATCGACTCTTAATTGAGGGGTCACATATAGACCAAACATCATCCATCGAAATACTCTATGCCAATCTTGCACCAAATATTCAACTAACATCTTATAAGAATGGGTTATCACATTATGGTTCATTAACTTCGACATTATGATAATACTATTCATCAAATTTAGAATAAACACTGCTATTTAGTAGACATATTTGAAAACATCAGGGGTCACACCTTCTCATCACCATTACCAAATAATCGACTCTGAATATATAAGGGTCACACATATGCCAAATTTAATCGTAACATCAATTTCTTTACCTTCTTTGATATGGTCATTCTACTTCATTCATTAAATTTAGAATCAATTTTGAATTTATATTGAAATATTTTTAAACAATCAGGGGCCACACCTTCACATACCATTTATCAATAGTTTAAATTGAGGGGTCACACAAAAACCAAACATCATCATGACGTTCTATAACGGTCTTACACCAATTATTCAACTAACAACTTATATTAGAATGGGTCACACCATGGTTCTTTAACTTTTGACGTTATGATAATTCTATTTTGTTCAAATTTAGAATAAATACTGTAACTTCGTTGACATATTTGAAAAAATGAGGGGTCATACCTTCTCATAACCATTACCAAACAATCGACTCTGAATATATAAGGGTCACACATATGCCAAATTTAATCGTAACATCAATTTCTTTACCTTCTTTGATATGGTCATTCTACTTCATTCATTAAATTTAGAATCAATTTTGAATTTATATTGAAGTATTTTTAAATAATCAGGGGCCACACCTTCACATACCATTTATCAATAGTTCAAATTGAGGGGTCACACAAAAACCAAACATCATCATGACGTTCTATAACGGTCTTACACCAATTATTCAACTAACAACTTATATTAGAATGGGTCACACCATGGTTCTTTAACTTTTGACGTTATGATAATTCTATTTTGTTCAAATTTAGAATAAATACTGTAACTTCGTTGACATATTTGAAAAAATGAGGGGTCATACCTTCTCATAACCTTCATGAAATTATCTACTCTGAATATTTAACGGTCACACATATACGAAAGTTAATCGTAACATTAATTTCTTTACCTTCTACGATATGGTCAGTCTACTTCATTCATTAAATTTAGAACCAATTTTGAATTTTCATTGAAATATTTTTAAATAATCAGGGGTCACACCTTCACATACCATTTATCAATAGTTTAAATTGAGGGGTCACACAATAACCAAATATCATCGTGATTTTCTATTCTGATCTTACCCCAATTATTCAAATAACAAGTTATATTAAAATGGGTTATCACATAATGGTTCTTTAACTTCAACGTTATGACAATTCTACTGCGTTCATCAAATTTTACTAGGAATACGGAAGTTTCATGGAAATATTTTTAAACAATCAGGGGTCACACCTTCACATACCATTTATCAATAGTTTAAATTGAGGGGTCACACAAAAACCAAACATCATCATGACGTTCTATAACGATTTTACACCAAATATTCAACTAAAACTAATATTAGAATGGGTCACACAATGGTTTTTTAACTTTGACGTTACGATAATCAAATTTAGAATAAATACAGCAACTTCGTAGACATTTGAAAAAATGAATTCTCACACCTTCTCATAATCTTCATTAAATTACCAACTCTTGATTGAAGGGTCACACCTTTACTACATGTATTCTTAATACACTATTCATAATTTACACAAATACACACAATACGCTCTTTAACTTTTACGTCAGGACAATTCTACTTCTCTCTTTAAATTTTACTACGATTACGAAAATTTCATTGAAATATATTTAAATAACCAGGGGTCACATTTCATATACCATTCATCAATAGTTTAAATTAAGGGGTTACACAAATACCAAATATCATCGCAATTACTCAATTTTATCCTAACACCAAATATTCAACCAACTGCTTTTAGTAGAAAAGGGTAAACACACCATGTTTCTTTAACTTCTTCGTAGTGGTAAACTGTACTTTAATATTGAATTTAGAATAAATTTGGAAATTTCATTGAAATATGTCAAAATATTTAAGGGATTTGAATTAAGGGGGAACATTGAAATATTTTTAAATACTACCTTCCCATCACACCAAGGATCACGCTTTCTCATACCCTTCTTTAATCGACTCTTAATTGAGGGGTCACACATAGACCAAACATCATCGAAATACTCTATGCCAATCTCAACACCAAATATTCAACTAACATCTTATTAGAATGGGTTATCACATTATGGTTCATTAACTTCGACATTATGATAATTCTATTCTATTCATCAAATTTAGAATAAATACTGCTATTTAGTAGACATATTTGAAAACACCAGGGGTCACACCTTCTCATAACCATTACCAAATTATCTACTCTGAATATTTAACGGTCACACATATACAAAAGTTAATCGTAACATTAATTTCTTTACCTTCTACGATATGGTCAGTCTACTTCATTCATTAAATTTAGAACCAATTTTGAATTTTCATTGAAATATTTTTAAATAATCAGGGGTCACACCTTCACATACCATTTATCAATAGTTTAAATTGAGGGGTCACAAAATAACCAAATATCATCGTGATTTTCTATTCTGATCTTACCCCAATTATTCAAATAACAAGTTGGGTTATCACATAATGGTTCTTTAACTTCAACGTTATGACAATTCTACTGCGTTCATCAAATTTTACTAGGAATACGGAAATTTCATGGAAATATTTTTAAACAATCAGGGGTCACACCTTCACATAACTTTTAGGAATCGAGTTTATATTGAGGGGTCACACAAATATCTAGTATCATCGTATCACTCTTTGTCATATCTTACTCCAATTATTTAACTGATATCTTATATTAGAAACGGATTCATACACTAATTTCGTTACCTTAAACGTTGTTATAATTCTATTCCATTTATTAGATGCAAGAACCAATCAATGTTGAATTTTTTTTAAACGTTTTGAAAAATTGAGGGGTCACACCTTTCATACCCTTCATGAAATAATCGACTCTGAATATATAAGGGTCAAACATATACCAAATTTAATCGTAATACACTACTCAAATTTTACTTATATATTCCACTGACCGCTTAAAGTAGAAAAGGAATCGCACATTAATTTCTTTACCTTCTACGATATGATCATTCTAATTCATTCATTAAATTTATAATTAATTTTGAATTTTCATCGGGATTTTTTTAAATAACCAGGGGTCACACTTTCACATACCATTTATCAATAGTTTAAATTGAGGGGTCACACAAATACCAAATATCATCGCAATTACTCTATTTTATCCTTACACCAATTACTCAACCAACTGTTTTTATTAGAAAAGGGTTAACATACCATGTTTTTTTAACTTCTTCGTAGTGGTAAACTGTACTTTAATATTAAATTTAGAATAAATTTGGAAATTCATTGAAATATGATAAAATAATTAAGGGATTTGAATTAAGGGGGAACATTGAAATATTTTAATTACTACCTTCTCTTCACACCAAGGATCACACTTTCTCATACCCTTCTTTAATCGACTCTTAATTGAGGGGTCACATATAGACCAAACATCATCGAAATACTCTATGCCAATCTTGCACCAAATATTCAACTAACATCTTATAAGAATGGGTTATCACATTATGGTTCATTAACTTCGACATTATGATAATTCTATTCATCAAATTTAGAATAAACACTGCTATTTAGAAGACATATTTGAAAACATCAGGGGTCACACCTTCTCATAACCATTACCAAATAATCGACTCTGAATGTATAAGGGTCACACATATGCCAAATTTAATCGTAACATCAATTTCTTTACCTTCTTTGATATGGTCATTCTACTTCATTCATTAAATTTAGAATCAATTTTGAATTTATATTGAAATATTTTTAAATAATCAGGGGCCACACCTTCACATACCATTTATCAAAAGTTTAAATTGAGGGGTCACACAAAAACCAAACATCATCATGACGTTCTATAACGGTCTTACACCAATTATTCAACTAACAACTTATATTAGAATGGGTCACACCATGGTTCTTTAACTTTTGACGTTATGATAATTCTATTTTGTTCAAATTTAGAATAAATACTGTAACTTCGTTGACATATTTGAAAAAATGAGGGGTCATACCTTCTCATAACCTTCATGAAATAATCTACTCTGAATATTTAAGGGTCACACATATACAAAAGTTAATCGTAACATTAATTTCTTTACCTTCTACGATATGGTCAGTCTACTTCATTCATTAAATTTAGAACCAATTTCGAATTTTCATTGAAATATTTTTAAATAATCAGGGGTCACACCTTCACATACCATTTATCAATAGTTTAAATTGAGGGGTCACACAATAACCAAATATCATCGTGATTTTCTATTCTGATCTTACACCAATTATTCAACTAACAAGTTATATTAAAATGGGTTATCACATAATGGTTCTTTAACTTCAAAGTTATGACAATTCTACTGCGTTCATCAAATTTTACTAGGAATACGGAAATTTCAAGGAAATATTTTTAAACAATCAGGGGTCACACCTTCACTTAACTTTTAGGAATCGAGTTTATATTGAGGGGTCACACAAATATCTAGTATCATCGTATCACTCTTTGTCATATCTTACTCCAATTATTTAACTGATATCTTATATTAGAAACGGATTCATACACTAATTTCGTTACCTTAAACGTTGTGATAATTCTATTCCATTTATTAGATGCAAGAACCAATCAATGTTGAATTTTTTTTAAACGTTTTGAAAAATTGAGGGGTCACACTTTTCATACCCTTCATGAAATAATCGACTCTGAATATATAAGGGTCACACATATACCAAATTTAATCGTAATACACTACTCAAATTTTACTTATATATTCCACTGACCGCTTAAAGTAGAAAAGGAATCGCACATTAATTTCTTTACCTTCTACGATATGATCATTCTAATTCATTCATTAAATTTATAATTAATTTTGAATTTTCATCGGGATTTTTTTAAATAACCATGGGTCACACTTTCACATACCATTTATCAATAGTTTAAATTGAGGGGTCACACAAATACCAAATATCATCGAAATTACTCTATTTTATCCTTACACCAATTACTCAACCAACTGTTTTTATTAGAAAAGGGTTAACACACCATGTTTTTTTAACTTCTTCGTAGTGGTAAACTGTACTTTAATATTAAATTTAGAATAAATTTGGAAATTCATTGAAATATGATAAAATAATTAAGGGATTTGAATTAAGGGGGAACATTGAAATATTTTAATTACTACCTTCTCTTCACACCAAGGATCACACTTTCTCATACCCTTCTTTAATCGACTCTTAATTGAGGGGTCACATATAGACCAAACATCATCCATCGAAATACTCTATGCCAATCTTGCACCAAATATTCAACTAACATCTTATAAGAATGGGTTATCACATTATGGTTCATTAACTTCGACATTATGATAATACTATTCATCAAATTTAGAATAAACACTGCTATTTAGTAGACATATTTGAAAACATCAGGGGTCACACCTTCTCATCACCATTACCAAATAATCGACTCTGAATATATAAGGGTCACACATATGCCAAATTTAATCGTAACATCAATTTCTTTACCTTCTTTGATATGGTCATTCTACTTCATTCATTAAATTTAGAATCAATTTTGAATTTATATTGAAATATTTTTAAACAATCAGGGGCCACACCTTCACATACCATTTATCAATAGTTTAAATTGAGGGGTCACACAAAAACCAAACATCATCATGACGTTCTATAACGGTCTTACACCAATTATTCAACTAACAACTTATATTAGAATGGGTCACACCATGGTTCTTTAACTTTTGACGTTATGATAATTCTATTTTGTTCAAATTTAGAATAAATACTGTAACTTCGTTGACATATTTGAAAAAATGAGGGGTCATACCTTCTCATAACCATTACCAAACAATCGACTCTGAATATATAAGGGTCACACATATGCCAAATTTAATCGTAACATCAATTTCTTTACCTTCTTTGATATGGTCATTCTACTTCATTCATTAAATTTAGAATCAATTTTGAATTTATATTGAAGTATTTTTAAATAATCAGGGGCCACACCTTCACATACCATTTATCAATAGTTCAAATTGAGGGGTCACACAAAAACCAAACATCATCATGACGTTCTATAACGGTCTTACACCAATTATTCAACTAACAACTTATATTAGAATGGGTCACACCATGGTTCTTTAACTTTTGACGTTATGATAATTCTATTTTGTTCAAATTTAGAATAAATACTGTAACTTCGTTGACATATTTGAAAAAATGAGGAGTCATACCTTCTCATAACCTTCATGAAATAATCTACTCTGAATATTTAAGGGTCACACATATACAAAAGTTAATCGTAACATTAATTTCTTTACCTTCTACGATATGGTCAGTCTACTTCATTCATTAAATTTAGAACCAATTTGGAATTTTCATTGAAATATTTTTAAATAATCAGGGGTCACACCTTCACATACCATTTATCAATAGTTTAAATTGAGGGGTCACACAATAACCAAATATCATCGTGATTTTCTATTCTGATCTTACACCAATTATTCAAATAACAAGTTATATTAAAATGGGTTATCACATAATGGTTCTTTAACTTCAACGTTATGACAATTCTACTGCGTTCATCAAATTTTACTAGGAATACGGAAATTTCAAGGAAATATTTTTAAACAATCAGGGGTCACACCTTCACATAACTTTTAGGAATCGAGTTTATATTGAGGGGTCACACAAATATCTAGTATCATCGTATCACTCTTTGTCATATCGTACTCCAATTATTTAACTGATATCTTATATTAGAAACGGATTCATACACTAATTTCGTTACCTTAAACGTTGTGATAATTCTATTCCATTTATTACATGCAAGAACCAATCAATGTTGAATTTTTTTTAAACGTTTTGAAAAATTGAGGGGTCACACCTTTCATAGCCTTCATGAAATAATCGACTCTGAATATATAAGGGTCACACATATACCAAATTTAATCGTAATACACTACTCAAATTTTACTTATATATTCCACTGACAGCTTAAAGTAGAAAAGGAATCACATATTAATTTCTTTACCTTCTACGATATGATCATTCTAATTCATTCATTAAATTTATAATTAATTTTGTATTTTCGTCGGGATTTTTTTAAATAACCAGGGGTCACACTTTCACATACCATTGGTCAATAGTTTAAATTGAGGGGTCACACAAATACCAAATATCATCGCAATTACTCTAATTTATCCTTACACCAATTATTCAACCAACTATTTTTATTAGAAAAGGGTTAACACACCATGTTTATTTAACTTCTTCGTAGTGGTAAACTGTACTTTAATATTAAATTTAGAATAAATTTTGGAAATTTCTTTGAAATATGATAAAATAATTAAGGGATTTGAATTAAGGGGGAATATTGAAATATTTTTCATTACTACCTTCTCTTCACACCAAGGATCACACTTTCTCATTCCCTTCTTTAATCGACTCTTAATTGAGGGGTCACACATACACCAAACATCATCGAAATACTCTATGCCAATCTTAAACCAAATATTCAACTAACATCTTATAAGAATGGGTTATTACAATATGGTTCATTAACTTCGACATTATGATAATTCTATTCATCAAATTTAGAAAAAGCACTGCTATTTAGTAGACATATTTGAAAACATCAGGGGTCACACCTTCTCATAACCTTCATGAAATAATCTACTCTGAATATTTAAGGGTCACACATATACCAAACTTAATCGTAACATTAATTTCTTTACCTTCTACGATATGGTCAGTCTACTTCATTCATTAAATTTAGAACCAATTTGGAATTTTCATTGAAATATTTTTAAAAAATCAGGGGTCACACCTTCACATACCATTTATCAATAGTTTAAATTGAGGGGTCACACAATAACCAAACATCATCATGATGTTCTATAACGGTCTTACACCAATTATTCAACTAACAACTTATAATAGAATGGGTCACACCATGGTTCTTTAACTTTTGACGTTATGATAATTCTATTTTGTTCAAATTTAGAATAAATACTGTAACTTCGTTGACATATTTGAAAAAATGAGGCGTCATACCTTCTCATAACCTTCATGAAATTATCTACTCTGAATATTTAACGGTCACACATATACAAAAGTTAATCGTAACATTAATTTTTTTACCTTCTACGATATGGTCAGTCTACTTCATTCATTAAATTTAGAACCAATTTTGAATTTTCATTGAAATATTTTTAAATAATCAGGGGTCACACCTTCACATACCATTTATCAATAGTTTAAATTGAGGGGTCACAAAATAACCAAATATCATCGTGATTTTCTATTCTGATCTTACCCCAATTATTCAAATAACAAGTTGGGTTATCACATAATGGTTCTTTAACTTCAACGTTATGACAATTCTACTGCGTTCATCAAATTTTACTAGGAATACGGAAATTTCATGGAAATATTTTTAAACAATCAGGGGTCACACCTTCACATAACTTTTAGGAATCGAGTTTATATTGAGGGGTCACACAAATATCTAGTATCATCGTATCACTCTTTGTCATATCGTACTCCAATTATTTAACTGATATCTTATATTAGAAACGGATTCATACACTAATTTCGTTACCTTAAACGTTGTGATAATTCTATTCCATTTATTACATGCAAGAACCAATCAATGTTGAATTTTTTTTAAACGTTTTGAAAAATTGAGGGGTCACACCTTTCATAGCCTTCATGAAATAATCGACTCTGAATATATAAGGGTCACACATATACCAAATTTAATCGTAATACACTACTCAAATTTTACTTATATATTCCACTGACAGCTTAAAGTAGAAAAGGAATCACATATTAATTTCTTTACCTTCTACGATATGATCATTCTAATTCATTCATTAAATTTATAATTAATTTTGTATTTTCGTCGGGATTTTTTTAAATAACCAGGGGTCACACTTTCACATACCATTGGTCAATAGTTTAAATTGAGGGGTCACACAAATACCAAATATCATCGCAATTACTCTATTTTATCCTTACACCAATTACTCAACCAACTGTTTTTATTAGAAAAGGGTTAACACACCATGTTTTTTTAACTTCTTCGTAGTGGTAAACTGTACTTTAATATTAAATTTAGAATAAATTTGGAAATTCATTGAAATATGATAAAATAATTAAGGGATTTGAATTAAGGGGGAACATTTAAATATTTTAATTACTACCTTCTCTTCACACCAAGGATCACACTTTCTCATACCCTTCTTTAATCGACTCTTAATTGAGGGGTCACATATAGACCAAACATCATCGAAATACTCTATGCCAATCTTGCACCAAATATTCAACTAACATCTTATAAGAATGGGTTATCACATTATGGTTCATTAACTTCGACATTATGATAATTCTATTCATCAAATTTAGAATAAACACTGATATTTAGTAGACATATTTGAAAACACCAGGGGTCACACCTTCTCATAACCATTACCAAATAATCGACTCTGAATATATAAGGGTCACACATATGCCAAATTTAATCGTAACATCAATTTCTTTACCTTCTTTGATATGGTCATTCTACTTCATTCATTAAATTTAGAATCAATTTTGAATTTATATTGAAATATTTTTAAATAATCAGGGGCCACACCTTCACATACCATTTATCAATAGTTTAAATTGAGGGGTCACACAAAAACCAAACATCATCATGACGTTCTATAACGGTCTTACACCAATTATTCAACTAACAACTTATATTAGAATGGGTCACACCATGGTTCTTTAACTTTTGACGTTATGATAATTCTATTTTGTTCAAATTTAGAATAAATACTGTAACTTGGTTGACATATTTGAAAAAATGAGGGGTCATACCTTCTCATAACCTTCATGAAATAATCTACTCTGAATATTTAAGGGTCACACATATACAAAAGTTAATCGTAACATTAATTTCTTTACCTTCTACGATATGGTCAGTCTACTTCATTCATTAAATTTAGAACCAATTTTGAATTTTCATTGAAATATTTTTAAATAATCAGGGGTCACACCTTCACATACCATTTATCAATAGTTTAAATTGAGGGGTCACACAATAACCAAATATCATCGTGATTTTCTATTCTGATCTTACACCAATTATTCAACTAACAAGTTATATTAAAATGGGTTATCACATAATGGTTCTTTAACTTCAAAGTTATGACAATTCTACTGCGTTCATCAAATTTTACTAGGAATACGGAAATTTCAAGGAAATATTTTTAAACAATCAGGGGTCACACCTTCACATAACTTTTAGGAATCGAGTTTATATTGAGGGGTCACACAAATATCTAGTATCATCGTATCACTCTTTGTCATATCTTACTCCAATTATTTAACTGATATCTTATATTAGAAACGGATTCATACACTAATTTCGTTACCTTAAACGTTGTGATAATTCTATTCCATTTATTACATGCAAGAACCAATCAATGTTGAATTTTTTTTAAACGTTTTGAAAATTTGAGGGGTCACACCTTTCATACCCTTCATGAAATAATCGACTCTGAATATATAAGGGTCACACATATACCAAATTTAATCGTAATGCACTACTCAAATTTTACTTATATATTCCACTGACCGCTTAAAGTAGAAAAGGAATCACACATTAATTTTTTACCTTCTACAATATGATCATTCTAATTCATTCATTAAATTTATAATTAATTTTGAATTTTCATCGGGATTTTTTTAAATAACCAGGGGTCACACTTTCACATACCATTTATCAATAGTTTAAATTGAGGGGTCACACAAATACCAAATATCATCGCAATTACTCTATTTTATCCTTACACCAATTACTCAACCAACTGTTTTTATTAGAAAAGGGTTAACACACCATGTTTTTTTAACTTCTTCGTAGTGGTAAACTGTACTTTAATATTAAATTTAGAATAAATTTGGAAATTCATTGAAATATGATAAAATAATTAAGGGATTTGAATTAAGGGGGAACATTTAAATATTTTAATTACTACCTTCTCTTCACACCAAGGATCACACTTTCTCATACCCTTCTTTAATCGACTCTTAATTGAGGGGTCACATATAGACCAAACATCATCGAAATACTCTATGCCAATCTTGCACCAAATATTCAACTAACATCTTATAAGAATGGGTTATCACATTATGGTTCATTAACTTCGACATTATGATAATTCTATTCATCAAATTTAGAATAAACACTGATATTTAGTAGAAATATTTGAAAACACCAGGGGTCACACCTTCTCATAACCATTACCAAATAATCGACTCTGAATATATAAGGGTCACACATATGCCAAATTTAATCGTAACATCAATTTCTTTACCTTCTTTGATATGGTCATTCTACTTCATTCATTAAATTTAGAATCAATTTTGAATTTATATTGAAATATTTTTAAATAATCAGGGGCCACACCTTCACATACCATTTATCAATAGTTTAAATTGAGGGGTCACACAAAATCCAAACATCATCATGACGTTCTATAACGGTCTTACACCAATTATTCAACTAACAACTTATATTAGAATGGGTCACACCATGGTTCTTTAACTTTTGACGTTATGATAATTCTATTTTGTTCAAATTTAGAATAAATACTGTAACTTCGTTGACATATTTGAAAAAATGAGGGGTCATACCTTCTCATAACCTTCATGAAATAATCTACTCTGAATATTTAAGGGTCACACATATACAAAAGTTAATCGTAACATTAATTTCTTTACCTTCTACGATATGGTCAGTCTACTTCATTCATTAAATTTAGAACCAATTTCGAATTTTCATTGAAATATTTTTAAATAATCAGGGGTCACACCTTCACATACCATTTATCAATAGTTTAAATTGAGGGGTCACACAATAACCAAATATCATCGTGATTTTCTATTCTGATCTTACACCAATTATTCAACTAACAAGTTATATTAAAATGGGTTATCACATAATGGTTCTTTAACTTCAAAGTTATGACAATTCTACTGCGTTCATCAAATTTTACTAGGAATACGGAAATTTCAAGGAAATATTTTTAAACAATCAGGGGTCACACCTTCACATAACTTTTAGGAATCGAGTTTAAATTGAGGGGTCACACAAATATCTAGTATCATCGTATCACTCTTTGTCATATCTTACTCCAATTATTTAACTGATATCTTATATTAGAAACGGATTCATACACTAATTTCGTTACCTTAAACGTTGTGATAATTCTATTCCATTTATTAGATGCAAGAACCAATCAATGTTGAATTTTTTTTAAACTTTTTGAAAATTTGAGGGGTCACACCTTTCATACCCTTCATGAAATAATCGACTCTGAATATATAAGGGTCACACATATACCAAATTTAATCGTAATGCACTACTCAAATTTTACTTATATATTCCACTGACCGCTTAAAGTAGAAAAGGAATCACACATTAATTTTTTACCTTCTACGATATGATCATTCTAATTCATTCATTAAATTTATAATTAATTTTGAATTTTCATCGGGATTTTTTTAAATAACCAGGGGTCACACTTTCACATACCATTTATCAATAGTTTAAATTGAGGGGTCACACAAATACCAAATATCATCGCAATTACTCTATTTTATCCTTACACCAATTACTCAACCAACTGTTTTTATTAGAAAAGGGTTAACACACCATGTTTTTTTAACTTCTTCGTAGTGGTAAACTGTACTTTAATATTAAATTTAGAATAAATTTGGAAATTCATTGAAATATGATAAAATAATTAAGGGATTTGAATTAAGGGGGAACATTTAAATATTTTAATTACTACCTTCTCTTCACACCAAGGATCACACTTTCTCATACCCTTCTTTAATCGACTCTTAATTGAGGGGTCACATATAGACCAAACATCATCGAAATACTCTATGCCAATCTTGCACCAAATATTCAACTAACATCTTATAAGAATGGGTTATCACATTATGGTTCATTAACTTCGACATTATGATAATTCTATTCATCAAATTTAGAATAAACACTGATATTTAGTAGACATATTTGAAAACACCAGGGGTCACACCTTCTCATAACCATTACCAAATAATCGACTCTGAATATATAAGGGTCACACATATGCCAAATTTAATCGTAACATCAATTTCTTTACCTTCTTTGATATGGTCATTCTACTTCATTCATTAAATTTAGAATCAATTTTGAATTTATATTGAAATATTTTTAAATAATCAGGGGCCACACCTTCACATACCATTTATCAATAGTTTAAATTGAGGGGTCACACAAAAACCAAACATCATCATGACGTTCTATAACGGTCTTACACCAATTATTCAACTAACAACTTATATTAGAATGGGTCACACCATGGTTCTTTAACTTTTGACGTTATGATAATTCTATTTTGTTCAAATTTAGAATAAATACTGTAACTTGGTTGACATATTTGAAAAAATGAGGGGTCATACCTTCTCATAACCTTCATGAAATAATCTACTCTGAATATTTAAGGGTCACACATATACAAAAGTTAATCGTAACATTAATTTCTTTACCTTCTACGATATGGTCAGTCTACTTCATTCATTAAATTTAGAACCAATTTTGAATTTTCATTGAAATATTTTTAAATAATCAGGGGTCACACCTTCACATACCATTTATCAATAGTTTAAATTGAGGGGTCACACAATAACCAAATATCATCGTGATTTTCTATTCTGATCTTACACCAATTATTCAACTAACAAGTTATATTAAAATGGGTTATCACATAATGGTTCTTTAACTTCAAAGTTATGACAATTCTACTGCGTTCATCAAATTTTACTAGGAATACGGAAATTTCAAGGAAATATTTTTAAACAATCAGGGGTCACACCTTCACATAACTTTTAGGAATCGAGTTTATATTGAGGGGTCACACAAATATCTAGTATCATCGTATCACTCTTTGTCATATCTTACTCCAATTATTTAACTGATATCTTATATTAGAAACGGATTCATACACTAATTTCGTTACCTTAAACGTTGTGATAATTCTATTCCATTTATTACATGCAAGAACCAATCAATGTTGAATTTTTTTTAAACGTTTTGAAAATTTGAGGGGTCACACCTTTCATACCCTTCATGAAATAATCGACTCTGAATATATAAGGGTCACACATATACCAAATTTAATCGTAATGCACTACTCAAATTTTACTTATATATTCCACTGACCGCTTAAAGTAGAAAAGGAATCACACATTAATTTTTTACCTTCTACGATATGATCATTCTAATTCATTCATTAAATTTATAATTAATTTTGAATTTTCATCGGGATTTTTTTAAATAACCAGGGGTCACACTTTCACATACCATTTATCAATAGTTTAAATTGAGGGGTCACACAAATACCAAATATCATCGCAATTACTCTATTTTATCCTTACACCAATTACTCAACCAACTGTTTTTATTAGAAAAGGGTTAACACACCATGTTTTTTTAACTTCTTCGTAGTGGTAAACTGTACTTTAATATTAAATTTAGAATAAATTTGGAAATTCATTGAAATATGATAAAATAATTAAGGGATTTGAATTAAGGGGGAACATTTAAATATTTTAATTACTACCTTCTCTTCACACCAAGGATCACACTTTCTCATACCCTTCTTTAATCGACTCTTAATTGAGGGGTCACATATAGACCAAACATCATCCATCGAAATACTCTATGCCAATCTTGCACCAAATATTCAACTAACATCTTATAAGAATGGGTTATCACATTATGGTTCATTAACTTCGACATTATGATAATACTATTCATCAAATTTAGAATAAACACTGCTATTTAGTAGACATATTTGAAAACATCAGGGGTCACACCTTCTCATCACCATTACCAAATAATCGACTCTGAATATATAAGGGTCACACATATGCCAAATTTAATCGTAACATCAATTTCTTTACCTTCTTTGATATGGTCATTCTACTTCATTCATTAAATTTAGAATCAATTTTGAATTTATATTGAAATATTTTTAAACAATCAGGGGCCACACCTTCACATACCATTTATCAATAGTTTAAATTGAGGGGTCACACAAAAACCAAACATCATCATGACGTTCTATAACGGTCTTACACCAATTATTCAACTAACAACTTATAATAGAATGGGTCACACCATGGTTCTTTAACTTTTGACGTTATGATAATTCTATTTTGTTCAAATTTAGAATAAATACTGTAACTTCGTTGACATATTTGAAAAAATGAGGGGTCATACCTTCTCATAACCTTCATGAAATTATCTACTCTGAATATTTAACGGTCACACATATACAAAAGTTAATGGTAACATTAATTTCTTTACCTTCTACGATATGGTCAGTCTACTTCATTCATTAAATTTAGAACCAATTTTGAATTTTCATTGAAATATTTTTAAATAATCAGGGGTCACACCTTCACATACCATTTATCAATAGTTTAAATTGAGGGGTCACAAAATAACCAAATATCATCGTGATTTTCTATTCTGATCTTACCCCAATTATTCAAATAACAAGTTGGGTTATCACATAATGGTTCTTTAACTTCAACGTTATGACAATTCTACTGCGTTCATCAAATTTTACTAGGAATACGGAAATTTCATGGAAATATTTTTAAACAATCAGGGGTCACACCTTCACATAACTTTTAGGAATCGAGTTTATATTGAGGGGTCACACAAATATCTAGTATCATCGTATCACTCTTTGTCATATCGTACTCCAATTATTTAACTGATATCTTATATTAGAAACGGATTCATACACTAATTTCGTTACCTTAAACGTTGTGATAATTCTATTCCATTTATTACATGCAAGAACCAATCAATGTTGAATTTTTTTTAAACGTTTTGAAAAATTGAGGGGTCACACCTTTCATACCCTTCATGAAATAATCGACTCTGAATATATAAGGGTCACACATATACCAAATTTAATCGTAATACACTACTCAAATTTTACTTATATATTCCACTGACCGCTTAAAGTAGAAAAGGAATCGCACATTAATTTCTTTACCTTCTACGATATGATCATTCTAATTCATTCATTAAATTTATAATTAATTTTGAATTTTCATCGGGATTTTTTTAAATAACCATGGGTCACACTTTCACATACCATTTACCAATAGTTTAAATTGAGGGGTCACACAAATACCAAATATCATCGCAATTACTCTATTTTATCCTTACACCAATTACTCAACCAACTGTTTTTATTAGAAAAGGGTTAACAAACCATGTTTTTTTAACTTCTTCGTAGTGGTAAACTGTACTTTAATATTAAATTTAGAATAAATTTGGAAATTCATTGAAATATGATAAAATAATTAAGGGATTTGAATTAAGGGGGAACATTGAAATATTTTAATTACTACCTTCTCTTCACACCAAGGATCACACTTTCTCATACCCTTCTTTAATCGACTCTTAATTGAGGGGTCACATATAGACCAAACATCATCCATCGAAATACTCTATGCCAATCTTGCACCAAATATTCAACTAACATCTTATAAGAATGGGTTATCACATTATGGTTCATTAACTTCGACATTATGATAATACTATTCATCAAATTTAGAATAAACACTGCTATTTAGTAGACATATTTGAAAACATCAGGGGTCACACCTTCTCATCACCATTACCAAATAATCGACTCTGAATATATAAGGGTCACACATATGCCAAATTTAATCGTAACATCAATTTCTTTACCTTCTTTGATATGGTCATTCTACTTCATTCATTAAATTTAGAATCAATTTTGAATTTATATTGAAATATTTTTAAACAATCAGGGGCCACACCTTCACATACCATTTATCAATAGTTTAAATTGAGGGGTCACACAAAAACCAAACATCATCATGACGTTCTATAACGGTCTTACACCAATTATTCAACTAACAACTTATAATAGAATGGGTCACACCATGGTTCTTTAACTTTTGACGTTATGATAATTCTATTTTGTTCAAATTTAGAATAAATACTGTAACTTCGTTGACATATTTGAAAAAATGAGGGGTCATACCTTCTCATAACCATTACCAAACAATCGACTCTGAATATATAAGGGTCACACATATGCCAAATTTAATCGTAACATCAATTTCTTTACCTTCTTTGATATGGTCATTCTACTTCATTCATTAAATTTAGAATCAATTTTGAATTTATATTGAAGTATTTTTAAATAATCAGGGGCCACACCTTCACATACCATTTATCAATAGTTCAAATTGAGGGGTCACACAAAAACCAAACATCATCATGACGTTCTATAACGGTCTTACACCAATTATTCAACTAACAACTTATATTAGAATGGGTCACACCATGGTTCTTTAACTTTTGACGTTATGATAATTCTATTTTGTTCAAATTTAGAATAAATACTGTAACTTCGTTGACATATTTGAAAAAATGAGGGGTCATACCTTCTCATAACCTTCATGAAATTATCTACTCTGAATATTTAACGGTCACACATATACGAAAGTTAATCGTAACATTAATTTCTTTACCTTCTACGATATGGTCAGTCTACTTCATTCATTAAATTTAGAACCAATTTTGAATTTTCATTGAAATATTTTTAAATAATCAGGGGTCACACCTTCACATACCATTTATCAATAGTTTAAATTGAGGGGTCACACAATAACCAAATATCATCGTGATTTTCTATTCTGATCTTACCCCAATTATTCAAATAACAAGTTATATTAAAATGGGTTATCACATAATGGTTCTTTAACTTCAACGTTATGACAATTCTACTGCGTTCATCAAATTTTACTAGGAATACGGAAGTTTCATGGAAATATTTTTAAACAATCAGGGGTCACACCTTCACATACCATTTATCAATAGTTTAAATTGAGGGGTCACACAAAAACCAAACATCATCATGACGTTCTATAACGATTTTACACCAAATATTCAACTAAAACTAATATTAGAATGGGTCACACAATGGTTTTTTAACTTTGACGTTACGATAATCAAATTTAGAATAAATACAGCAACTTCGTAGACATTTGAAAAAATGAATTCTCACACCTTCTCATAATCTTCATTAAATTACCAACTCTTGATTGAAGGGTCACACCTTTACTACATGTATTCTAAATACACTATTCATAATTTACACAAATACACACAATACGCTCTTTAACTTTTACGTCAGGACAATTCTACTTCTCTCTTTAAATTTTACTACGATTACGAAAATTCCATTGAAATATATTTAAATAACCAGGGGTCACATTTCATATACCATTCATCAATAGTTTAAATTAAGGGGTTACACAAATACCAAATATCATCGCAATTACTCAATTTTATCCTAACACCAAATATTCAACCAACTGCTTTTAGTAGAAAAGGGTAAACACACCATGTTTCTTTAACTTCTTCGTAGTGGTAAACTGTACTTTAATATTGAATTTAGAATAAATTTGGAAATTTCATTGAAATATGTCAAAATATTTAAGGGATTTGAATTAAGGGGGAACATTGAAATATTTTTAAATACTACCTTCCCATCACACCAAGGATCACGCTTTCTCATACCCTTCTTTAATCGACTCTTAATTGAGGGGTCACACATAGACCAAACATCATCGAAATACTCTATGCCAATCTCAACACCAAATATTCAACTAACATCTTATTAGAATGGGTTATCACATTATGGTTCATTAACTTCGACATTATGATAATTCTATTCTATTCATCAAATTTAGAATAAATACTGCTATTTAGTAGACATATTTGAAAACACCAGGGGTCACACCTTCTCATAACCATTACCAAATTATCTACTCTGAATATTTAACGGTCACACATATACAAAAGTTAATCGTAACATTAATTTCTTTACCTTCTACGATATGGTCAGTCTACTTCATTCATTAAATTTAGAACCAATTTTGAATTTTCATTGAAATATTTTTAAATAATCAGGGGTCACACCTTCACATACCATTTATCAATAGTTTAAATTGAGGGGTCACAAAATAACCAAATATCATCGTGATTTTCTATTCTGATCTTACCCCAATTATTCAAATAACAAGTTGGGTTATCACATAATGGTTCTTTAACTTCAACGTTATGACAATTCTACTGCGTTCATCAAATTTTACTAGGAATACGGAAATTTCATGGAAATATTTTTAAACAATCAGGGGTCACACCTTCACATAACTTTTAGGAATCGAGTTTATATTGAGGGGTCACACAAATATCTAGTATCATCGTATCACTCTTTGTCATATCTTACTCCAATTATTTAACTGATATCTTATATTAGAAACGGATTCATACACTAATTTCGTTACCTTAAACGTTGTTATAATTCTATTCCATTTATTAGATGCAAGAACCAATCAATGTTGAATTTTTTTTAAACGTTTTGAAAAATTGAGGGGTCACACCTTTCATACCCTTCATGAAATAATCGACTCTGAATATATAAGGGTCAAACATATACCAAATTTAATCGTAATACACTACTCAAATTTTACTTATATATTCCACTGACCGCTTAAAGTAGAAAAGGAATCGCACATTAATTTCTTTACCTTCTACGATATGATCATTCTAATTCATTCATTAAATTTATAATTAATTTTGAATTTTCATCGGGATTTTTTTAAATAACCAGGGGTCACACTTTCACATACCATTTATCAATAGTTTAAATTGAGGGGTCACACAAATACCAAATATCATCGCAATTACTCTATTTTATCCTTACACCAATTACTCAACCAACTGTTTTTATTAGAAAAGGGTTAACATACCATGTTTTTTTAACTTCTTCGTAGTGGTAAACTGTACTTTAATATTAAATTTAGAATAAATTTGGAAATTCATTGAAATATGATAAAATAATTAAGGGATTTGAATTAAGGGGGAACATTGAAATATTTTAATTACTACCTTCTCTTCACACCAAGGATCACACTTTCTCATACCCTTCTTTAATCGACTCTTAATTGAGGGGTCACATATAGACCAAACATCATCGAAATACTCTATGCCAATCTTGCACCAAATATTCAACTAACATCTTATAAGAATGGGTTATCACATTATGGTTCATTAACTTCGACATTATGATAATTCTATTCATCAAATTTAGAATAAACACTGCTATTTAGAAGACATATTTGAAAACATCAGGGGTCACACCTTCTCATAACCATTACCAAATAATCGACTCTGAATGTATAAGGGTCACACATATGCCAAATTTAATCGTAACATCAATTTCTTTACCTTCTTTGATATGGTCATTCTACTTCATTCATTAAATTTAGAATCAATTTTGAATTTATATTGAAATATTTTTAAATAATCAGGGGCCACACCTTCACATACCATTTATCAAAAGTTTAAATTGAGGGGTCACACAAAAACCAAACATCATCATGACGTTCTATAACGGTCTTACACCAATTATTCAACTAACAACTTATATTAGAATGGGTCACACCATGGTTCTTTAACTTTTGACGTTATGATAATTCTATTTTGTTCAAATTTAGAATAAATACTGTAACTTCGTTGACATATTTGAAAAAATGAGGGGTCATACCTTCTCATAACCTTCATGAAATAATCTACTCTGAATATTTAAGGGTCACACATATACAAAAGTTAATCGTAACATTAATTTCTTTACCTTCTACGATATGGTCAGTCTACTTCATTCATTAAATTTAGAACCAATTTCGAATTTTCATTGAAATATTTTTAAATAATCAGGGGTCACACCTTCACATACCATTTATCAATAGTTTAAATTGAGGGGTCACACAATAACCAAATATCATCGTGATTTTCTATTCTGATCTTACACCAATTATTCAACTAACAAGTTATATTAAAATGGGTTATCACATAATGGTTCTTTAACTTCAAAGTTATGACAATTCTACTGCGTTCATCAAATTTTACTAGGAATACGGAAATTTCAAGGAAATATTTTTAAACAATCAGGGGTCACACCTTCACTTAACTTTTAGGAATCGAGTTTATATTGAGGGGTCACACAAATATCTAGTATCATCGTATCACTCTTTGTCATATCTTACTCCAATTATTTAACTGATATCTTATATTAGAAACGGATTCATACACTAATTTCGTTACCTTAAACGTTGTGATAATTCTATTCCATTTATTAGATGCAAGAACCAATCAATGTTGAATTTTTTTTAAACGTTTTGAAAAATTGAGGGGTCACACTTTTCATACCCTTCATGAAATAATCGACTCTGAATATATAAGGGTCACACATATACCAAATTTAATCGTAATACACTACTCAAATTTTACTTATATATTCCACTGACCGCTTAAAGTAGAAAAGGAATCGCACATTAATTTCTTTACCTTCTACGATATGATCATTCTAATTCATTCATTAAATTTATAATTAATTTTGAATTTTCATCGGGATTTTTTTAAATAACCATGGGTCACACTTTCACATACCATTTATCAATAGTTTAAATTGAGGGGTCACACAAATACCAAATATCATCGAAATTACTCTATTTTATCCTTACACCAATTACTCAACCAACTGTTTTTATTAGAAAAGGGTTAACACACCATGTTTTTTTAACTTCTTCGTAGTGGTAAACTGTACTTTAATATTAAATTTAGAATAAATTTGGAAATTCATTGAAATATGATAAAATAATTAAGGGATTTGAATTAAGGGGGAACATTGAAATATTTTAATTACTACCTTCTCTTCACACCAAGGATCACACTTTCTCATACCCTTCTTTAATCGACTCTTAATTGAGGGGTCACATATAGACCAAACATCATCCATCGAAATACTCTATGCCAATCTTGCACCAAATATTCAACTAACATCTTATAAGAATGGGTTATCACATTATGGTTCATTAACTTCGACATTATGATAATACTATTCATCAAATTTAGAATAAACACTGCTATTTAGTAGACATATTTGAAAACATCAGGGGTCACACCTTCTCATCACCATTACCAAATAATCGACTCTGAATATATAAGGGTCACACATATGCCAAATTTAATCGTAACATCAATTTCTTTACCTTCTTTGATATGGTCATTCTACTTCATTCATTAAATTTAGAATCAATTTTGAATTTATATTGAAGTATTTTTAAACAATCAGGGGCCACACCTTCACATACCATTTATCAATAGTTTAAATTGAGGGGTCACACAAAAACCAAACATCATCATGACGTTCTATAACGGTCTTACACCAATTATTCAACTAACAACTTATATTAGAATGGGTCACACCATGGTTCTTTAACTTTTGACGTTATGATAATTCTATTTTGTTCAAATTTAGAATAAATACTGTAACTTCGTTGACATATTTGAAAAAATGAGGGGTCATACCTTCTCATAACCATTACCAAACAATCGACTCTGAATATATAAGGGTCACACATATGCCAAATTTAATCGTAACATCAATTTCTTTACCTTCTTTGATATGGTCATTCTACTTCATTCATTAAATTTAGAATCAATTTTGAATTTATATTGAAGTATTTTTAAATAATCAGGGGCCACACCTTCACATACCATTTATCAATAGTTCAAATTGAGGGGTCACACAAAAACCAAACATCATCATGACGTTCTATAACGGTCTTACACCAATTATTCAACTAACAACTTATATTAGAATGGGTCACACCATGGTTCTTTAACTTTTGACGTTATGATAATTCTATTTTGTTCAAATTTAGAATAAATACTGTAACTTCGTTGACATATTTGAAAAAATGAGGAGTCATACCTTCTCATAACCTTCATGAAATAATCTACTCTGAATATTTAAGGGTCACACATATACAAAAGTTAATCGTAACATTAATTTCTTTACCTTCTACGATATGGTCAGTCTACTTCATTCATTAAATTTAGAACCAATTTGGAATTTTCATTGAAATATTTTTAAATAATCAGGGGTCACACCTTCACATACCATTTATCAATAGTTTAAATTGAGGGGTCACACAATAACCAAATATCATCGTGATTTTCTATTCTGATCTTACACCAATTATTCAAATAACAAGTTATATTAAAATGGGTTATCACATAATGGTTCTTTAACTTCAACGTTATGACAATTCTACTGCGTTCATCAAATTTTACTAGGAATACGGAAATTTCAAGGAAATATTTTTAAACAATCAGGGGTCACACCTTCACATAACTTTTAGGAATCGAGTTTATATTGAGGGGTCACACAAATATCTAGTATCATCGTATCACTCTTTGTCATATCGTACTCCAATTATTTAACTGATATCTTATATTAGAAACGGATTCATACACTAATTTCGTTACCTTAAACGTTGTGATAATTCTATTCCATTTATTACATGCAAGAACCAATCAATGTTGAATTTTTTTTAAACGTTTTGAAAAATTGAGGGGTCACACCTTTCATAGCCTTCATGAAATAATCGACTCTGAATATATAAGGGTCACACATATACCAAATTTAATCGTAATACACTACTCAAATTTTACTTATATATTCCACTGACAGCTTAAAGTAGAAAAGGAATCACATATTAATTTCTTTACCTTCTACGATATGATCATTCTAATTCATTCATTAAATTTATAATTAATTTTGTATTTTCGTCGGGATTTTTTTAAATAACCAGGGGTCACACTTTCACATACCATTGGTCAATAGTTTAAATTGAGGGGTCACACAAATACCAAATATCATCGCAATTACTCTAATTTATCCTTACACCAATTATTCAACCAACTATTTTTATTAGAAAAGGGTTAACACACCATGTTTATTTAACTTCTTCGTAGTGGTAAACTGTACTTTAATATTAAATTTAGAATAAATTTTGGAAATTTCTTTGAAATATGATAAAATAATTAAGGGATTTGAATTAAGGGGGAATATTGAAATATTTTTCATTACTACCTTCTCTTCACACCAAGGATCACACTTTCTCATTCCCTTCTTTAATCGACTCTTAATTGAGGGGTCACACATACACCAAACATCATCGAAATACTCTATGCCAATCTTAAACCAAATATTCAACTAACATCTTATAAGAATGGGTTATTACAATATGGTTCATTAACTTCGACATTATGATAATTCTATTCATCAAATTTAGAAAAAGCACTGCTATTTAGTAGACATATTTGAAAACATCAGGGGTCACACCTTCTCATAACCTTCATGAAATAATCTACTCTGAATATTTAAGGGTCACACATATACCAAACTTAATCGTAACATTAATTTCTTTACCTTCTACGATATGGTCAGTCTACTTCATTCATTAAATTTAGAACCAATTTGGAATTTTCATTGAAATATTTTTAAAAAATCAGGGGTCACACCTTCACATACCATTTATCAATAGTTTAAATTGAGGGGTCACACAATAACCAAACATCATCATGATGTTCTATAACGGTCTTACACCAATTATTCAACTAACAACTTATAATAGAATGGGTCACACCATGGTTCTTTAACTTTTGACGTTATGATAATTCTATTTTGTTCAAATTTAGAATAAATACTGTAACTTCGTTGACATATTTGAAAAAATGAGGGGTCATACCTTCTCATAACCTTCATGAAATTATCTACTCTGAATATTTAACGGTCACACATATACAAAAGTTAATCGTAACATTAATTTCTTTACCTTCTACGATATGGTCAGTCTACTTCATTCATTAAATTTAGAACCAATTTTGAATTTTCATTGAAATATTTTTAAATAATCAGGGGTCACACCTTCACATACCATTTATCAATAGTTTAAATTGAGGGGTCACAAAATAACCAAATATCATCGTGATTTTCTATTCTGATCTTACCCCAATTATTCAAATAACAAGTTGGGTTATCACATAATGGTTCTTTAACTTCAACGTTATGACAATTCTACTGCGTTCATCAAATTTTACTAGGAATACGGAAATTTCATGGAAATATTTTTAAACAATCAGGGGTCACACCTTCACATAACTTTTAGGAATCGAGTTTATATTGAGGGGTCACACAAATATCTAGTATCATCGTATCACTCTTTGTCATATCGTACTCCAATTATTTAACTGATATCTTATATTAGAAACGGATTCATACACTAATTTCGTTACCTTAAACGTTGTGATAATTCTATTCCATTTATTACATGCAAGAACCAATCAATGTTGAATTTTTTTTAAACGTTTTGAAAAATTGAGGGGTCACACCTTTCATAGCCTTCATGAAATAATCGACTCTGAATATATAAGGGTCACACATATACCAAATTTAATCGTAATACACTACTCAAATTTTACTTATATATTCCACTGACAGCTTAAAGTAGAAAAGGAATCACATATTAATTTCTTTACCTTCTACGATATGATCATTCTAATTCATTCATTAAATTTATAATTAATTTTGTATTTTCGTCGGGATTTTTTTAAATAACCAGGGGTCACACTTTCACATACCATTGGTCAATAGTTTAAATTGAGGGGTCACACAAATACCAAATATCATCGCAATTACTCTATTTTATCCTTACACCAATTACTCAACCAACTGTTTTTATTAGAAAAGGGTTAACATACCATGTTTTTTTAACTTCTTCGTAGTGGTAAACTGTACTTTAATATTAAATTTAGAATAAATTTGGAAATTCATTGAAATATGATAAAATAATTAAGGGATTTGAATTAAGGGGGAACATTGAAATATTTTAATTACTACCTTCTCTTCACACCAAGGATCACACTTTCTCATACCCTTCTTTAATCGACTCTTAATTGAGGGGTCACATATAGACCAAACATCATCGAAATACTCTATGCCAATCTTGCACCAAATATTCAACTAACATCTTATAAGAATGGGTTATCACATTATGGTTCATTAACTTCGACATTATGATAATTCTATTCATCAAATTTAGAATAAACACTGCTATTTAGAAGACATATTTGAAAACATCAGGGGTCACACCTTCTCATAACCATTACCAAATAATCGACTCTGAATGTATAAGGGTCACACATATGCCAAATTTAATCGTAACATCAATTTCTTTACCTTCTTTGATATGGTCATTCTACTTCATTCATTAAATTTAGAATCAATTTTGAATTTATATTGAAATATTTTTAAATAATCAGGGGCCACACCTTCACATACCATTTATCAATAGTTTAAATTGAGGGGTCACACAAAAACCAAACATCATCATGACGTTCTATAACGGTCTTACACCAATTATTCAACTAACAACTTATATTAGAATGGGTCACACCATGGTTCTTTAATTTTTGACGTTATGATAATTCTATTTTGTTCAAATTTAGAATAAATACTGTAACTTCGTTGACATATTTGAAAAAATGAGGGGTCATACCTTCTCATAACCTTCATGAAATTATCTACTCTGAATATTTAACGGTCACACATATACAAAAGTTAATCGTAACATTAATTTCTTTACCTTCTACGATATGGTCAGTCTACTTCATTCATTAAATTTAGAACCAATTTTGAATTTTCATTGAAATATTTTTAAATAATCAGGGGTCACACCTTCACATACCATTTATCAATAGTTTAAATTGAGGGGTCACAAAATAACCAAATATCATCGTGATTTTCTATTCTGATCTTACCCTAATTATTCAAATAACAAGTTGGGTTATCACATAATGGTTCTTTAACTTCAACGTTATGACAATTCTACTGCGTTCATCAAATTTTACTAGGAATACGGAAATTTCATGGAAATATTTTTAAACAATCAGGGGTCACACCTTCACATAACTTTTAGGAATCGAGTTTATATTGAGGGGTCACACAAATATCTAGTATCATCGTATCACTCTTTGTCATATCGTACTCCAATTATTTAACTGATATCTTATATTAGAAACGGATTCATACACTAATTTCGTTACCTTAAACGTTGTGATAATTCTATTCCATTTATTACATGCAAGAACCAATCAATGTTGAATTTTTTTTAAACGTTTTGAAAAATTGAGGGGTCACACCTTTCATACCCTTCATGAAATAATCGACTCTGAATATATAAGGGTCACACATATACCAAATTTAATCGTAATACACTACTCAAATTTTACTTATATATTCCACTGACCGCTTAAAGTAGAAAAGGAATCGCACATTAATTTCTTTACCTTCTACGATATGATCATTCTAATTCATTCATTAAATTTATAATTAATTTTGAATTTTCATCGGGATTTTTTTAAATAACCAGGGGTCACACTTTCACATACCATTTATCAATAGTTTAAATTGAGGGGTCACACAAATACCAAATATCATCGCAATTACTCTATTTTATCCTTACACCAATTACTCAACCAACTGTTTTTATTAGAAAAGGGTTAACATACCATGTTTTTTTAACTTCTTCGTAGTGGTAAACTGTACTTTAATATTAAATTTAGAATAAATTTGGAAATTCATTGAAATATGATAAAATAATTAAGGGATTTGAATTAAGGGGGAACATTGAAATATTTTAATTACTACCTTCTCTTCACACCAAGGATCACACTTTCTCATACCCTTCTTTAATCGACTCTTAATTGAGGGGTCACATATAGACCAAACATCATCGAAATACTCTATGCCAATCTTGCACCAAATATTCAACTAACATCTTATAAGAATGGGTTATCACATTATGGTTCATTAACTTCGACATTATGATAATTCTATTCATCAAATTTAGAATAAACACTGCTATTTAGAAGACATATTTGAAAACATCAGGGGTCACACCTTCTCATAACCATTACCAAATAATCGACTCTGAATGTATAAGGGTCACACATATGCCAAATTTAATCGTAACATCAATTTCTTTACCTTCTTTGATATGGTCATTCTACTTCATTCATTAAATTTAGAATCAATTTTGAATTTATATTGAAATATTTTTAAATAATCAGGGGCCACACCTTCACATACCATTTATCAAAAGTTTAAATTGAGGGGTCACACAAAAACCAAACATCATCATGACGTTCTATAACGGTCTTACACCAATTATTCAACTAACAACTTATATTAGAATGGGTCACACCATGGTTCTTTAACTTTTGACGTTATGATAATTCTATTTTGTTCAAATTTAGAATAAATACTGTAACTTCGTTGACATATTTGAAAAAATGAGGGGTCATACCTTCTCATAACCTTCATGAAATAATCTACTCTGAATATTTAAGGGTCACACATATACAAAAGTTAATCGTAACATTAATTTCTTTACCTTCTACGATATGGTCAGTCTACTTCATTCATTAAATTTAGAACCAATTTCGAATTTTCATTGAAATATTTTTAAATAATCAGGGGTCACACCTTCACATACCATTTATCAATAGTTTAAATTGAGGGGTCACACAATAACCAAATATCATCGTGATTTTCTATTCTGATCTTACACCAATTATTCAACTAACAAGTTATATTAAAATGGGTTATCACATAATGGTTCTTTAACTTCAAAGTTATGACAATTCTACTGCGTTCATCAAATTTTACTAGGAATACGGAAATTTCAAGGAAATATTTTTAAACAATCAGGGGTCACACCTTCACTTAACTTTTAGGAATCGAGTTTATATTGAGGGGTCACACAAATATCTAGTATCATCGTATCACTCTTTGTCATATCTTACTCCAATTATTTAACTGATATCTTATATTAGAAACGGATTCATACACTAATTTCGTTACCTTAAACGTTGTGATAATTCTATTCCATTTATTAGATGCAAGAACCAATCAATGTTGAATTTTTTTTAAACGTTTTGAAAAATTGAGGGGTCACACTTTTCATACCCTTCATGAAATAATCGACTCTGAATATATAAGGGTCACACATATACCAAATTTAATCGTAATACACTACTCAAATTTTACTTATATATTCCACTGACCGCTTAAAGTAGAAAAGGAATCGCACATTAATTTCTTTACCTTCTACGATATGATCATTCTAATTCATTCATTAAATTTATAATTAATTTTGAATTTTCATCGGGATTTTTTTAAATAACCATGGGTCACACTTTCACATACCATTTATCAATAGTTTAAATTGAGGGGTCACACAAATACCAAATATCATCGAAATTACTCTATTTTATCCTTACACCAATTACTCAACCAACTGTTTTTATTAGAAAAGGGTTAACACACCATGTTTTTTTAACTTCTTCGTAGTGGTAAACTGTACTTTAATATTAAATTTAGAATAAATTTGGAAATTCATTGAAATATGATAAAATAATTAAGGGATTTGAATTAAGGGGGAACATTGAAATATTTTAATTACTACCTTCTCTTCACACCAAGGATCACACTTTCTCATACCCTTCTTTAATCGACTCTTAATTGAGGGGTCACATATAGACCAAACATCATCCATCGAAATACTCTATGCCAATCTTGCACCAAATATTCAACTAACATCTTATAAGAATGGGTTATCACATTATGGTTCATTAACTTCGACATTATGATAATACTATTCATCAAATTTAGAATAAACACTGCTATTTAGTAGACATATTTGAAAACATCAGGGGTCACACCTTCTCATCACCATTACCAAATAATCGACTCTGAATATATAAGGGTCACACATATGCCAAATTTAATCGTAACATCAATTTCTTTACCTTCTTTGATATGGTCATTCTACTTCATTCATTAAATTTAGAATCAATTTTGAATTTATATTGAAGTATTTTTAAACAATCAGGGGCCACACCTTCACATACCATTTATCAATAGTTTAAATTGAGGGGTCACACAAAAACCAAACATCATCATGACGTTCTATAACGGTCTTACACCAATTATTCAACTAACAACTTATATTAGAATGGGTCACACCATGGTTCTTTAACTTTTGACGTTATGATAATTCTATTTTGTTCAAATTTAGAATAAATACTGTAACTTCGTTGACATATTTGAAAAAATGAGGGGTCATACCTTCTCATAACCATTACCAAACAATCGACTCTGAATATATAAGGGTCACACATATGCCAAATTTAATCGTAACATCAATTTCTTTACCTTCTTTGATATGGTCATTCTACTTCATTCATTAAATTTAGAATCAATTTTGAATTTATATTGAAGTATTTTTAAATAATCAGGGGCCACACCTTCACATACCATTTATCAATAGTTCAAATTGAGGGGTCACACAAAAACCAAACATCATCATGACGTTCTATAACGGTCTTACACCAATTATTCAACTAACAACTTATATTAGAATGGGTCACACCATGGTTCTTTAACTTTTGACGTTATGATAATTCTATTTTGTTCAAATTTAGAATAAATACTGTAACTTCGTTGACATATTTGAAAAAATGAGGAGTCATACCTTCTCATAACCTTCATGAAATAATCTACTCTGAATATTTAAGGGTCACACATATACAAAAGTTAATCGTAACATTAATTTCTTTACCTTCTACGATATGGTCAGTCTACTTCATTCATTAAATTTAGAAACAATTTGGAATTTTCATTGAAATATTTTTAAATAATCAGGGGTCACACCTTCACATACCATTTATCAATAGTTTAAATTGAGGGGTCACACAATAACCAAATATCATCGTGATTTTCTATTCTGATCTTACACCAATTATTCAAATAACAAGTTATATTAAAATGGGTTATCACATAATGGTTCTTTAACTTCAACGTTATGACAATTCTACTGCGTTCATCAAATTTTACTAGGAATACGGAAATTTCAAGGAAATATTTTTAAACAATCAGGGGTCACACCTTCACATAACTTTTAGGAATCGAGTTTATATTGAGGGGTCACACAAATATCTAGTATCATCGTATCACTCTTTGTCATATCGTACTCCAATTATTTAACTGATATCTTATATTAGAAACGGATTCATACACTAATTTCGTTACCTTAAACGTTGTGATAATTCTATTCCATTTATTACATGCAAGAACCAATCAATGTTGAATTTTTTTTAAACGTTTTGAAAAATTGAGGGGTCACACCTTTCATAGCCTTCATGAAATAATCGACTCTGAATATATAAGGGTCACACATATACCAAATTTAATCGTAATACACTACTCAAATTTTACTTATATATTCCACTGACAGCTTAAAGTAGAAAAGGAATCACATATTAATTTCTTTACCTTCTACGATATGATCATTCTAATTCATTCATTAAATTTATAATTAATTTTGTATTTTCGTCGGGATTTTTTTAAATAACCAGGGGTCACACTTTCACATACCATTGGTCAATAGTTTAAATTGAGGGGTCACACAAATACCAAATATCATCGCAATTACTCTAATTTATCCTTACACCAATTATTCAACCAACTATTTTTATTAGAAAAGGGTTAACACACCATGTTTATTTAACTTCTTCGTAGTGGTAAACTGTACTTTAATATTAAATTTAGAATAAATTTTGGAAATTTCTTTGAAATATGATAAAATAATTAAGGGATTTGAATTAAGGGGGAATATTGAAATATTTTTCATTACTACCTTCTCTTCACACCAAGGATCACACTTTCTCATTCCCTTCTTTAATCGACTCTTAATTGAGGGGTCACACATACACCAAACATCATCGAAATACTCTATGCCAATCTTAAACCAAATATTCAACTAACATCTTATAAGAATGGGTTATTACAATATGGTTCATTAACTTCGACATTATGATAATTCTATTCATCAAATTTAGAAAAAGCACTGCTATTTAGTAGACATATTTGAAAACATCAGGGGTCACACCTTCTCATAACCTTCATGAAATAATCTACTCTGAATATTTAAGGGTCACACATATACCAAACTTAATCGTAACATTAATTTCTTTACCTTCTACGATATGGTCAGTCTACTTCATTCATTAAATTTAGAACCAATTTGGAATTTTCATTGAAATATTTTTAAAAAATCAGGGGTCACACCTTCACATACCATTTATCAATAGTTTAAATTGAGGGGTCACACAATAACCAAACATCATCATGATGTTCTATAACGGTCTTACACCAATTATTCAACTAACAACTTATAATAGAATGGGTCACACCATGGTTCTTTAACTTTTGACGTTATGATAATTCTATTTTGTTCAAATTTAGAATAAATACTGTAACTTCGTTGACATATTTGAAAAAATGAGGGGTCATACCTTCTCATAACCTTCATGAAATTATCTACTCTGAATATTTAACGGTCACACATATACAAAAGTTAATCGTAACATTAATTTCTTTACCTTCTACGATATGGTCAGTCTACTTCATTCATTAAATTTAGAACCAATTTTGAATTTTCATTGAAATATTTTTAAATAATCAGGGGTCACACCTTCACATACCATTTATCAATAGTTTAAATTGAGGGGTCACAAAATAACCAAATATCATCGTGATTTTCTATTCTGATCTTACCCCAATTATTCAAATAACAAGTTGGGTTATCACATAATGGTTCTTTAACTTCAACGTTATGACAATTCTACTGCGTTCATCAAATTTTACTAGGAATACGGAAATTTCATGGAAATATTTTTAAACAATCAGGGGTCACACCTTCACATAACTTTTAGGAATCGAGTTTATATTGAGGGGTCACACAAATATCTAGTATCATCGTATCACTCTTTGTCATATCGTACTCCAATTATTTAACTGATATCTTATATTAGAAACGGATTCATACACTAATTTCGTTACCTTAAACGTTGTGATAATTCTATTCCATTTATTACATGCAAGAACCAATCAATGTTGAATTTTTTTTAAACGTTTTGAAAAATTGAGGGGTCACACCTTTCATAGCCTTCATGAAATAATCGACTCTGAATATATAAGGGTCACACATATACCAAATTTAATCGTAATACACTACTCAAATTTTACTTATATATTCCACTGACAGCTTAAAGTAGAAAAGGAATCACATATTAATTTCTTTACCTTCTACGATATGATCATTCTAATTCATTCATTAAATTTATAATTAATTTTGTATTTTCGTCGGGATTTTTTTAAATAACCAGGGGTCACACTTTCACATACCATTGGTCAATAGTTTAAATTGAGGGGTCACACAAATACCAAATATCATCGCAATTACTCTATTTTATCCTTACACCAATTACTCAACCAACTGTTTTTATTAGAAAAGGGTTAACATACCATGTTTTTTTAACTTCTTCGTAGTGGTAAACTGTACTTTAATATTAAATTTAGAATAAATTTGGAAATTCATTGAAATATGATAAAATAATTAAGGGATTTGAATTAAGGGGGAACATTGAAATATTTTAATTACTACCTTCTCTTCACACCAAGGATCACACTTTCTCATACCCTTCTTTAATCGACTCTTAATTGAGGGGTCACATATAGACCAAACATCATCGAAATACTCTATGCCAATCTTGCACCAAATATTCAACTAACATCTTATAAGAATGGGTTATCACATTATGGTTCATTAACTTCGACATTATGATAATTCTATTCATCAAATTTAGAATAAACACTGCTATTTAGAAGACATATTTGAAAACATCAGGGGTCACACCTTCTCATAACCATTACCAAATAATCGACTCTGAATGTATAAGGGTCACACATATGCCAAATTTAATCGTAACATCAATTTCTTTACCTTCTTTGATATGGTCATTCTACTTCATTCATTAAATTTAGAATCAATTTTGAATTTATATTGAAATATTTTTAAATAATCAGGGGCCACACCTTCACATACCATTTATCAATAGTTTAAATTGAGGGGTCACACAAAAACCAAACATCATCATGACGTTCTATAACGGTCTTACACCAATTATTCAACTAACAACTTATATTAGAATGGGTCACACCATGGTTCTTTAACTTTTGACGTTATGATAATTCTATTTTGTTCAAATTTAGAATAAATACTGTAACTTCGTTGACATATTTGAAAAAATGAGGGGTCATACCTTCTCATAACCTTCATGAAATTATCTACTCTGAATATTTAACGGTCACACATATACAAAAGTTAATCGTAACATTAATTTCTTTACCTTCTACGATATGGTCAGTCTACTTCATTCATTAAATTTAGAACCAATTTTGAATTTTCATTGAAATATTTTTAAATAATCAGGGGTCACACCTTCACATACCATTTATCAATAGTTTAAATTGAGGGGTCACAAAATAACCAAATATCATCGTGATTTTCTATTCTGATCTTACCCTAATTATTCAAATAACAAGTTGGGTTATCACATAATGGTTCTTTAACTTCAACGTTATGACAATTCTACTGCGTTCATCAAATTTTACTAGGAATACGGAAATTTCATGGAAATATTTTTAAACAATCAGGGGTCACACCTTCACATAACTTTTAGGAATCGAGTTTATATTGAGGGGTCACACAAATATCTAGTATCATCGTATCACTCTTTGTCATATCGTACTCCAATTATTTAACTGATATCTTATATTAGAAACGGATTCATACACTAATTTCGTTACCTTAAACGTTGTGATAATTCTATTCCATTTATTACATGCAAGAACCAATCAATGTTGAATTTTTTTTAAACGTTTTGAAAAATTGAGGGGTCACACCTTTCATACCCTTCATGAAATAATCGACTCTGAATATATAAGGGTCACACATATACCAAATTTAATCGTAATACACTACTCAAATTTTACTTATATATTCCACTGACCGCTTAAAGTAGAAAAGGAATCGCACATTAATTTCTTTACCTTCTACGATATGATCATTCTAATTCATTCATTAAATTTATAATTAATTTTGAATTTTCATCGGGATTTTTTTAAATAACCATGGGTCACACTTTCACATACCATTTATCAATAGTTTAAATTGAGGGGTCACACAAATACCAAATATCATCGCAATTACTCTATTTTATCCTTACACCAATTACTCAACCAACTGTTTTTATTAGAAAAGGGTTAACACACCATGTTTTTTTAACTTCTTCGTAGTGGTAAACTGTACTTTAGTATTAAATTTAGAATAAATTTGGAAATTCATTGAAATATGATAAAATAATTAAGGGATTTGAATTAAGGGGGAACATTGAAATATTTTAATTACTACCTTCTCTTCACACCAAGGATCACACTTTCTCATACCCTTCTTTAATCGACTCTTAATTGAGGGGTCACATATAGACCAAACATCATCCATCGAAATACTCTATGCCAATCTTGCACCAAATATTCAACTAACATCTTACAAGAATGGGTTATCACATTATGGTTCATTAACTTCGACATTATGATAATACTATTCATCAAATTTAGAATAAACACTGCTATTTAGTAGACATATTTGAAAACATCAGGGGTCACACCTTCTCATAACCATTACCAAATAATCGACTCTGAATATATAAGGGTCACACATATGCCAAATTTAATCGTAACATCAATTTCTTTACCTTCTTTGATATGGTCATTCTACTTCATTCATTAAATTTAGAATCAATTTTGAATTTATATTGAAATATTTTTAAACAATCAGGGGCCACACCTTCACATACCATTTATCAATAGTTTAAATTGAGGGGTCACACAAAAACCAAACATCATCATGACGTTCTATAACGGTCTTACACCAATTATTCAACTAACAACTTATATTAGAATGGGTCACACCATGGTTCTTTAACTTTTGACGTTATGATAATTCTATTTTGTTCAAATTTAGAATAAATACTGTAACTTCGTTGACATATTTGAAAAAATGAGGGGTCATACCTTCTCATAACCTTCATGAAATAATCTACTCTGAATATTTAAGGGTCACACATATACAAAAGTTAATCGTAACATTAATTTCTTTACCTTCTACGATATGGTCAGTCTACTTCATTCATTAAATTTAGAACCAATTTCGAATTTTCATTGAAATATTTTTAAATAATCAGGGGTCACACCTTCACATACCATTTATCAATAGTTTAAATTGAGGGGTCACACAATAACCAAATATCATCGTGATTTTCTATTCTGATCTTACACCAATTATTCAACTAACAAGTTATATTAAAATGGGTTATCACATAATGGTTCTTTAACTTCAAAGTTAAGACAATTCTACTGCGTTCATCAAATTTTACTAGGAATACGGAAATTTCAAGGAAATATTTTTAAACAATCAGGGGTCACACCTTCACTTAACTTTTAGGAATCGAGTTTATATTGAGGGGTCACACAAATATCTAGTATCATCGTATCACTCTTTGTCATATCTTACTCCAATTATTTAACTGATATCTTATATTAGAAACGGATTCATACACTAATTTCGTTACCTTAAACGTTGTGATAATTCTATTCCATTTATTAGATGCAAGAACCAATCAATGTTGAATTTTTTTTAAACGTTTTGAAAAATTGAGGGGTCACACTTTTCATACCCTTCATGAAATAATCGACTCTGAATATATAAGGGTCACACATATACCAAATTTAATCGTAATACACTACTCAAATTTTACTTATATATTCCACTGACCGCTTAAAGTAGAAAAGGAATCGCACATTAATTTCTTTACCTTCTACGATATGATCATTCTAATTCATTCATTAAATTTATAATTAATTTTGAATTTTCATCGGGATTTTTTTAAATAACCATGGGTCACACTTTCACATACCATTTATCAATAGTTTAAATTGAGGGGTCACACAAATACCAAATATCATCGCAATTACTCTATTTTATCCTTACACCAATTACTCAACCAACTGTTTTTATTAGAAAAGGGTTAACACACCATGTTTTTTTAACTTCTTCGTAGTGGTAAACTGTACTTTAATATTAAATTTAGAATAAATTTGGAAATTCATTGAAATATGATAAAATAATTAAGGGATTTGAATTAAGGGGGAACATTGAAATATTTTAATTACTACCTTCTCTTCACACCAAGGATCACACTTTCTCATACCCTTCTTTAATCGACTCTTAATTGAGGGGTCACATATAGACCAAACATCATCCATCGAAATACTCTATGCCAATCTTGCACCAAATATTCAACTAACATCTTATAAGAATGGGTTATCACATTATGGTTCATTAACTTCGACATTATGATAATACTATTCATCAAATTTAGAATAAACACTGCTATTTAGTAGACATATTTGAAAACATCAGGGGTCACACCTTCTCATCACCATTACCAAATAATCGACTCTGAATATATAAGGGTCACACATATGCCAAATTTAATCGTAACATCAATTTCTTTACCTTCTTTGATATGGTCATTCTACTTCATTCATTAAATTTAGAATCAATTTTGAATTTATATTGAAATATTTTTAAACAATCAGGGGCCACACCTTCACATACCATTTATCAATAGTTTAAATTGAGGGGTCACACAAAAACCAAACATCATCATGACGTTCTATAACGGTCTTACACCAATTATTCAACTAACAACTTATATTAGAATGGGTCACACCATGGTTCTTTAACTTTTGACGTTATGATAATTCTATTTTGTTCAAATTTAGAATAAATACTGTAACTTCGTTGACATATTTGAAAAAATGAGGGGTCATACCTTCTCATAACCATTACCAAACAATCGACTCTGAATATATAAGGGTCACACATATGCCAAATTTAATCGTAACATCAATTTCTTTACCTTCTTTGATATGGTCATTCTACTTCATTCATTAAATTTAGAATCAATTTTGAATTTATATTGAAGTATTTTTAAATAATCAGGGGCCACACCTTCACATACCATTTATCAATAGTTCAAATTGAGGGGTCACACAAAAACCAAACATCATCATGACGTTCTATAACGGTCTTACACCAATTATTCAACTAACAACTTATATTAGAATGGGTCACACCATGGTTCTTTAACTTTTGACGTTATGATAATTCTATTTTGTTCAAATTTAGAATAAATACTGTAACTTCGTTGACATATTTGAAAAAATGAGGAGTCATACCTTCTCATAACCTTCATGAAATAATCTACTCTGAATATTTAAGGGTCACACATATACAAAAGTTAATCGTAACATTAATTTCTTTACCTTCTACGATATGGTCAGTCTACTTCATTCATTAAATTTAGAACCAATTTGGAATTTTCATTGAAATATTTTTAAATAATCAGGGGTCACACCTTCACATACCATTTATCAATAGTTTAAATTGAGGGGTCACACAATAACCAAATATCATCGTGATTTTCTATTCTGATCTTACACCAATTATTCAAATAACAAGTTATATTAAAATGGGTTATCACATAATGGTTCTTTAACTTCAACGTTATGACAATTCTACTGCGTTCATCAAATTTTACTAGGAATACGGAAATTTCAAGGAAATATTTTTAAACAATCAGGGGTCACACCTTCACATAACTTTTAGGAATCGAGTTTATATTGAGGGGTCACACAAATATCTAGTATCATCGTATCACTCTTTGTCATATCGTACTCCAATTATTTAACTGATATCTTATATTAGAAACGGATTCATACACTAATTTCGTTACCTTAAACGTTGTGATAATTCTATTCCATTTATTACATGCAAGAACCAATCAATGTTGAATTTTTTTTAAACGTTTTGAAAAATTGAGGGGTCACACCTTTCATAGCCTTCATGAAATAATCGACTCTGAATATATAAGGGTCACACATATACCAAATTTAATCGTAATACACTACTCAAATTTTACTTATATATTCCACTGACAGCTTAAAGTAGAAAAGGAATCACATATTAATTTCTTTACCTTCTACGATATGATCATTCTAATTCATTCATTAAATTTATAATTAATTTTGTATTTTCGTCGGGATTTTTTTAAATAACCAGGGGTCACACTTTCACATACCATTGGTCAATAGTTTAAATTGAGGGGTCACACAAATACCAAATATCATCGCAATTACTCTAATTTATCCTTACACCAATTATTCAACCAACTATTTTTATTAGAAAAGGGTTAACACACCATGTTTATTTAACTTCTTCGTAGTGGTAAACTGTACTTTAATATTAAATTTAGAATAAATTTTGGAAATTTCTTTGAAATATGATAAAATAATTAAGGGATTTGAATTAAGGGGGAATATTGAAATATTTTTCATTACTACCTTCTCTTCACACCAAGGATCACACTTTCTCATTCCCTTCTTTAATCGACTCTTAATTGAGGGGTCACACATACACCAAACATCATCGAAATACTCTATGCCAATCTTAAACCAAATATTCAACTAACATCTTATAAGAATGGGTTATTACAATATGGTTCATTAACTTCGACATTATGATAATTCTATTCATCAAATTTAGAAAAAGCACTGCTATTTAGTAGACATATTTGAAAACATCAGGGGTCACACCTTCTCATAACCTTCATGAAATAATCTACTCTGAATATTTAAGGGTCACACATATACCAAACTTAATCGTAACATTAATTTCTTTACCTTCTACGATATGGTCAGTCTACTTCATTCATTAAATTTAGAACCAATTTGGAATTTTCATTGAAATATTTTTAAAAAATCAGGGGTCACACCTTCACATACCATTTATCAATAGTTTAAATTGAGGGGTCACACAATAACCAAACATCATCATGATGTTCTATAACGGTCTTACACCAATTATTCAACTAACAACTTATAATAGAATGGGTCACACCATGGTTCTTTAACTTTTGACGTTATGATAATTCTATTTTGTTCAAATTTAGAATAAATACTGTAACTTCGTTGACATATTTGAAAAAATGAGGGGTCATACCTTCTCATAACCTTCATGAAATTATCTACTCTGAATATTTAACGGTCACACATATACAAAAGTTAATCGTAACATTAATTTCTTTACCTTCTACGATATGGTCAGTCTACTTCATTCATTAAATTTAGAACCAATTTTGAATTTTCATTGAAATATTTTTAAATAATCAGGGGTCACACCTTCACATACCATTTATCAATAGTTTAAATTGAGGGGTCACAAAATAACCAAATATCATCGTGATTTTCTATTCTGATCTTACCCCAATTATTCAAATAACAAGTTGGGTTATCACATAATGGTTCTTTAACTTCAACGTTATGACAATTCTACTGCGTTCATCAAATTTTACTAGGAATACGGAAATTTCATGGAAATATTTTTAAACAATCAGGGGTCACACCTTCACATAACTTTTAGGAATCGAGTTTATATTGAGGGGTCACACAAATATCTAGTATCATCGTATCACTCTTTGTCATATCGTACTCCAATTATGTAACTGATATCTTATATTAGAAACGGATTCATACACTAATTTCGTTACCTTAAACGTTGTGATAATTCTATTCCATTTATTACATGCAAGAACCAATCAATGTTGAATTTTTTTTAAACGTTTTGAAAAATTGAGGGGTCACACCTTTCATAGCCTTCATGAAATAATCGACTCTGAATATATAAGGGTCACACATATACCAAATTTAATCGTAATACACTACTCAAATTTTACTTATATATTCCACTGACAGCTTAAAGTAGAAAAGGAATCACATATTAATTTCTTTACCTTCTACGATATGATCATTCTAATTCATTCATTAAATTTATAATTAATTTTGTATTTTCGTCGGGATTTTTTTAAATAACCAGGGGTCACACTTTCACATACCATTGGTCAATAGTTTAAATTGAGGGGTCACACAAATACCAAATATCATCGCAATTACTCTATTTTATCCTTACACCAATTACTCAACCAACTGTTTTTATTAGAAAAGGGTTAACACACCATGTTTTTTTAACTTCTTCGTAGTGGTAAACTGTACTTTAATATTAAATTTAGAATAAATTTGGAAATTCATTGAAATATGATAAAATAATTAAGGGATTTGAATTAAGGGGGAACATTTAAATATTTTAATTACTACCTTCTCTTCACACCAAGGATCACACTTTCTCATACCCTTCTTTAATCGACTCTTAATTGAGGGGTCACATATAGACCAAACATCATCGAAATACTCTATGCCAATCTTGCACCAAATATTCAACTAACATCTTATAAGAATGGGTTATCACATTATGGTTCATTAACTTCGACATTATGATAATTCTATTCATCAAATTTAGAATAAACACTGCTATTTAGAAGACATATTTGAAAACATCAGGGGTCACACCTTCTCATAACCATTACCAAATAATCGACTCTGAATGTATAAGGGTCACACATATGCCAAATTTAATCGTAACATCAATTTCTTTACCTTCTTTGATATGCTCATTCTACTTCATTCATTAAATTTAGAATCAATTTTGAATTTTCATTGAAATATTTTTAAATAATCAGGGGTCACACCTTCACATACCATTTATCAATAGTTTAAATTGAGGGGTCACACAAAAACCAAACATCATCATGACGTTCTATAACGATTTTACACCAAATATTCAACTAAAACTAATATTAGAATGGGTCACACAATGGTTTTTTAACTTTGACGTTACGATAATCAAATTTAGAATAAATACAGCAACTTCGTAGACATTTGAAAAAATGAATTCTCACACCTTCTCATAATCTTCATTAAATTACCAACTCTTGATTGAAGGGTCACACCTTTACTACATGTATTCTTAATACACTATTCATAATTTACACAAATACACACAATACGCTCTTTAACTTTTACGTCAGGACAATTCTACTTCTCTCTTTAAATTTTACTACGATTACGAAAATTTCATTGAAATATATTTAAATAACCAGGGGTCACATTTCATATACCATTCATCAATAGTTTAAATTAAGGGGTTACACAAATACCAAATATCATCGCAATTACTCAATTTTATCCTAACACCAAATATTCAACCAACTGCTTTTAGTAGAAAAGGGTAAACACACCATGTTTCTTTAACTTCTTCGTAGTGGTAAACTGTACTTTAATATTGAATTTAGAATAAATTTGGAAATTTCATTGAAATATGTCAAAATATTTTAGGGATTTGAATTAAGGGGGAACATTGAAATATTTTTAAATACTACCTTCCCATCACACCAAGGATCACGCTTTCTCATACCCTTCTTTAATCGACTCTTAATTGAGGGGTCACACATAGACCAAACATCATCGAAATACTCTATGCCAATCTCAACACCAAATATTCAACTAACATCTTATTAGAATGGGTTATCACATTATGGTTCATTAACTTCGACATTATGATAATTCTATTCTATTCATCAAATTTAGAATAAATACTGCTATTTCGTAGACATATTTGAAAACATCAGGGGTCACAACTTCTCATAACCTTTACCAAATAATAGACTCTGAATATATAAGTCACACATACGCCAAATCTATTACGATCTTGCACCAATTACTCCAACTAACAACTTATATTAGAATGGGTTATCACACAATGGTTCTTACGTAATTGTAATACTCTACCCAAATTTTAATCAAGTATTTTACTGACTGCTTATATTAGAAGAGATCACACACTTAGTTCATCAAATTTAAAATCAATATTGAAATTTTTGTTGCAATATTGTTACATTATCTGTGATCGCACCTTCACGTTACTTTTGTTAATCAAGTTTAAATGGAGGGGTCTCAAAAATACCAAGCATCATCGTAATACTCTAACTGCTTATATTAGAAAGGGTTTTACACACTAATTTTGTTACCTTAAACGTTGTGATAATTCAATTTTGTTTACTAGGAGAACCAATTATAATCTTTTGTTAAAACGTTTTGAAAAAAAGGAGGGGTCACACCCTCTTTTAACCTTCAGTTATTAGAGGACTCTTGAATTACGGGGTCACACATACAAAATCAAAACAGAATAATTTACAACCAAATATTTTACTAACTCCTTATGTTATAAAAGGGATCACATACTGTTTCTTTACCTTCTACATTATAATGTTTACTTTGTTCATTCAATTTAGAATCAATGATCCCAATTTCTTAAACTTCTCTTTAATCGACTCTAAATTTAGGGGTCACACATAAACCAAATTTCATAGTAATACCATCCATGTCTCTTTACCTTCTGTTGCATTTGCACCTCCTTCATCAAATTTAAATATCAGTATCGAACTTCGAAATGAAAATAAAGCACGGTTCTCATTATCCCATAACTTTTCATTAATAATTGGCTAGTGAATTAAGAGATCACACAAATGCAAACTATTCGTAATATCTGAGCAAGTTTCAAACCAATTATTCAACTAACCTCGTATGAGGGTTCTCACTGCATTTCTCTTAACCTTCTATATTATAGTTCAAATCGACCATTAAATGGAAAATTCCATGCTGAATTTTCGACGATACCTTATGAAAAAAAATCAAAGATCACACCTTCTAGCATCCTTCATTTAATAATCTACTAGAAAATATATCACACGTGACAAAATCTAACTATTGTACACTATCGCAAGTTTAACCAAATATTCCTTATTCTCCTACATATACATTGCATCAAATTTGAAATTGCATTGAATAACACTGATACAATCATTGGTGACACACCTTCATGTAACATTCATTATATAATTGACCCTGAATTGAGGTAATTCTAGTTTGTTCATTACAAGTAGAATAAGAGTAGCCATTTGTTGAAATGTTAAAAAAAAAACAGGCGTCACACTTTTTAGGAACCAACATTAAAATAAGGGGTCACTCATACATAATCAAACAATATTTACAAACCTATACACCTAGCAATCTAATGTGTACATTCAAAACCATAAAAAAAAATTAATGTTACAAGCCAAGAGTATACTTTTCAGTCGAATATAATTGCTTTAGCAGGATCGTTAAGGGTAAGCATGTTTTAAAGAATAATGTGGAATAAAACAGTGTGACAGATTGACTGTACCTGTATTTAGGGATCTTGTATATTAAAAAACAATTTGCAATACATTTCAATTGTATCAAAGATCTTGTTCAAAAACACTTCTTAAAATCTATACAATTGACTTAAATGGTATTCCTAAACAATTCATTTCGTTGATTGATAAGTTTGGGATAAAAATATCAATATACACAGCAAGACCTTGTATGGCAATCAGGATAGACATAAAACAAACCTCAACTTTACTATTCGATATTTCTTTCTAGTAACTATTGACGAATACAGGTTCAAACCTTTAAGAAAATTACTCGACATGCACAAGTCGCCATTGCAAATCTTTCCACTAGTTTCTGCTCTGTACTACTTATTGTTGGGAAAAACTTCAGCCAACGTAAAATCCATCATTTATTAGTTCACACATGTATAAGTTAAGGTATGTTGTCTTAGTTCCATGATTAATTCATGTTAAATATTCTACGTAAAACCCTTTTTTGTCTCATACATCCTTACAATGCAACATATTAATTCACAGATTTAAATTAAAACTTAGCAATTCAATCTGTTGAAAAACTCCTAAAACATGAATATAATTGGAAAATCCTTAGTTTCAATTGTTGATACTATTTCCCAACAGGTATTTCAATGAAATGCATTTAATAATACACCTACCTTGATAGAATCGCAACAGGAGCTGAAAAAATTTCCTTAACTAATGCAAGAGTAGCCGAAAAAATTATTCAAGATCACTCCAGCTTTTATTAGGAGAAAGTTGTTTGTAAAATCTTAAGATAAAATTTGTTTCAGTACAAAGATTGTTTCTATATTCATTACATTTAACTCAAGTAGAATTAAGTATTTATCACTAGAAAGATGTCAATACAAGTTAGTCTTTTAAATTTACAACTTAGAAGAAAAGCTTTATTCCTCTAGATAATCATTTAATCTCAGCATTATTACTACATTCTAATACTATTTTATTTTTCAGATATACTACTGCCATGTGAAACAACTAAAACCACACATTTATAACAAAAGGAACATTTTTTTTATTACTCTTATAATACAATCAATTACAAACTATTTCCATCACTTTCCATATCAACGTGGCCCATGCCCATAAACGCATTATACACATATAGTTGGTAAGTTATTTTTAAGTCCGCCGAAGAATTGTATAGTCTGAAAATGCACGATACAACCACAGGATAAAATCTGAAGACAAGAGGGATTTGTTGCACATGACAATTGGTTGCAGATTAGATGAGACTTCAGAGTGGTTTAGCTGTCCAAGGTAACACTTCAGGGAATAACAGGGTCTTGGAAGAATACCTGCTGTTCGATTAATTGTTCATTCCAAAACTCCGCACTCCAAAGTGGATTTTGCAAGAGGTGGGGACAGTTTCAAATAATGATACTTCCAATAATGACTAGGTTCTAGGTAATGTGATCAGTTTTGTTATTAGCTGTAATTAAAGAGTATTTTTAACTTAATTATGCACTACAAAATGACAGCGATATGAAGAACTACTCGAAAATTATCAGTTCTACCAAGCTGAACAACAAGGACAAATTCCTGGGCACGCAACATGCCAAAGATTAAAAAACTGAAATTAACTGCAACATTAGATTTATATATAGAAACCAAACATAGTTTAAAAATTCTTATTTGAAATAAAGTCCAAACAGGACAAAATATTAAAAAAACAATCTATTCAATTTTAAATGTTGCTTTCCAAAAGTAATAGGTATTAATTCATTCTAAAATTATTGAAGAAAACAAGTAAAACGATACAAATCGGTGAAAATGGCATCCCAGCTTTCAGGTTGACATCAATGCTAATTCATTTAGTATTTACTGCTCCAAATCTTGGTCTGCACCTACAACGTAGACTTTAGGCAGCTTTTTCAGCATTTAACTGGACTAAGAGAAGAGTATTTGCTTGGGAAGTTCCAGTGTAAGGGTACCTTAAAAATATTTTATACAACTCAATTTTTGAGAATAGGTATCAAATGTACCACTTATAAATTCCTAATTTATAAGTATATGCACTGCATAAATGCAAAGTAAGCACATGTTGTATATAGGCCAAGAAAGCCTCAATAAGTTAGGCCATAGCCTATAGATTTCTACTGAATTAAATGCATTACTGATGCAAAGCATAACTGCTTAAGTTGCATGTATTGAGTTATTAAATTAATAGGCTAACTTTAATTTCATATCAAATGAATAATCAACTAAACTCAATTAATTTTACAATAACATAAGTTGACACATTCAATTTACTTGGTTTTTACTGATTAACGATAAACTATTATACTCCCTATCGAGATTGAAAGAGGAAGGCAACCCAGACTCTTCTTTCTCCAGCAATCGTTAGTTTTCTGAAGTAAAACGTTGTAACTAAAAGCCAAGACCCATTTCGCCATTGGTTGATCAAATTGAAGATGAAACTCTGCACAAACTGTCTTTTCTTGGGATTACTCTCGGAACATAATTGGACCATGCGAGGAATGTGTTCAACCTTGAAAGGAATATCAGCAGGGACCACATGGCTTGGTGATTAGCGAAGAATAACTTCCTCAAACCTGACGGAATCAATTTTGCCAGTTTATTTGAGTAATATATTTTAATGGTTAAATTATTAGTAAAGGAAAAAATTTTAAAACCGTGTTACCATACAAATATATTTGCAAAGCTAATGACTAAAACTTCCCAGCTCCTTAGTATGGACAAATTAGGGGCAGCTAATTCCATGTAAATGAACTGATGGGCCAGTAGCTAATGGACCAGTCTTGCACAAAAATTCTAACACCAAATCAGATTTCCACTAGTAGCCGAAGAAAATTATCTGTAACAGCAAAATCGTAACGGAAAAAAAAAACCTTGCCAAAAAGCAAGGTCTACAAATAGAAGTTGACAATGGTAAGCTCATGCTAAGTAAATTCATAACAGGAATAAGTTATTTTTTTATATAGTACAATGCTATGTATAAAGCTCTACAAGCAAACAATTTTAAATACGAATTTTTTTTTTTTTAATTTTTAAATCTAATAAAAGAATAACGATATTTAATACCCATCAGCAACCTGATCTCCTCTACCAAATAGTTGACTCGAGAGCATGATCTAAAATCCATAACAATCCACAAAACAAACATGCATTATAAGTGCAGGGATAATAAATCAACCAGATTAATACGTGTAATAACAAAAATAGTTTTCAGCTCAATAGTTTTTAACATCTACTCTTGAATCAACATAACATTACAACTATCAGTTCTCAAGATATTGTGCATAAGTTTAATAAAACTACACAGCATGCATTGAATTTTTGATTAAGGGATACGAAAAAATTAACAGTCTAAAATAAAAACCTCAATTCACCAGTTCCAGATTTAAGAAGACAGCACTCATTTCACACAGCCATTACAAAACGCTAGATATCTGCAAGAATATGTAAAACATGCTTGGGCTAACTGGGCCACAGCAATGTTAAGCATACACACTCATGAAATTATTTAAGATATTTTTTAAGTTATACTTCCGTGTTAATTTTTCCATTTATATTACCAGCCAGTTGGGGTAACTAACGAATTGATAGGACACTTGCAGCATTTCCCATATCGAACTAGGATTAGTTAATCTGAAAATATACCAATACATGTTGCAGGACTAATAGCCCAGATTAAGCAATTACACTTAACACAATGATATTTAATCGGTTTGGAAAATTGATAAAACGATCTCATTCAAAAATCAATTCCAAATTTAAACGAATTACCAGGCTTTTGGGAAGTAATCAAATTGGATATGCCATAGTTCCTCTACACTAGAGCTGATTATGATTAACTGTCCAATCTGAAAATATAGCAAGACATTTTGTGGGACTAAGGAGCCCAGTTAAGCATACACAGTGAAACTTGTATAAATATAGAAATCTAAATTTCAGATAGTGTTTTTATAAAACTTAATAGATTTATAATTTTTTAAGTAACACGTTTAAAAAATACACTCAGACTGAAACTAGTTACCAAATAAAGGTAAGACACTTCAGCATCCCAGCCTCCCAATTCCGCAAATATTATGATGGTGAGCAATATAATTGTTGGGTTTTAACAGCGTAATAGGACAACACTAGGGCCTAGGACGAAGCTCTGTTTTCAATCTTCTTTCCTTGTAGAGATGTCACACCGAATTTTTTATATCTTGTTGATAATCATTAACACCTAGTGAAACGAATGATCATTTGCTTTACAGGATATCAAACAATCTATGTAAACAAGTGAAATAAAATGCGTGTCAAATAAAAAACATTTTACGTATTTGTTGATAGAGATTTAGTTCTTCAGGATATAAGCTTGACGATTCCCATGATTCACAGACGACTCATATCAAAACAAATTTTCATCCCAAAATGAACACTATATCAACTTTCTGAAAATATACGAATGAAACACATTTTTCCGGGACTCGGCCCGTAATAATCAAGCACATCAAGACCAATGCATAATGATTAATAATACACAAATTTGTTTGAAATAATAAGGGATGTTTACTTTAAATCAATTTCCAAATGATTGTCTTCATAAAAATGCCCACGGATGAAAACATACTCTCGTCACTCGTCAATATCTGGATTTATAACAACATCTGCAAGTAAATATTTATGGCAAAAGCATCTACTAGTTTTATAGAAACGTAACAAAATACATTGTTATTTATATAGACGTCAAATACGCAGTTTGAATACCGTACTCGTACAACGATCGTTCGATATGTTAATACCGCCACTTGGTCTCTTGAAAACGGTTTCTACAAGGTACGCACGGATCCCAAGTGGAACGAAAAAAACATCAGAAATCGAGTTGGACAGATCAGTATATTGAAAACGAGGTCATCTCTTTTCCCGTATAGATCCTAATACAAGAAAATAGAATCGATTAATTAACATATATTAAGACATCCATTTCCCACTATTTTATCAAACCCTCATCTCAATTTGATTGAGATTCCTAGTCCCATGCGTAAATAAACAAATTGGCGTACTCACCCATACCAGTCGAACGACTTACCAACAGCTTAAACTAATGCGTCGTTCTTCAAGGCTTCAGAGATCGGATGTCGTCTACGAAAATGGCCGAAAAGAGTATTTATAAGCTGAATAAGACTGAGCACTGTATTCATGTTACCATGTACGACATATAGTGCATGATAAAATAATTCACTTTAGAACAATTTTAAAGTAAAGTTTCATTACAAATCATTAACTATATTTAAAATTGTTTTTTATAATCAAATCAGTTCATTTTGTTAGAAACTTAACTCAAACTTCCGAGTTAATTTTCTGATTCCCAGTTGATAAAATTTTTAAGGCGATCGTGCACAAGTTTGGGTGTGCGAAGCGGTCGTCGGTGTAGACGTCATACCTTCCTGAGTGCATCGGGCATGCGTAGATAGTATTTTGGTGGTGGCTTCTGGTGCGTAATAGTAGCATCGATCTGTTTTTCCATGCCAGATATTTCTCGATCTTTCTAGAAATTGCGCCATTGGAACACAGTAAATGTAAAATTCGCCATTTCAAGTGATAAAAAAAATATTCCTTTACTACGCAGTTATAGAAAAACTTTAGAAAATGTATTATTATATTGAACAGTTTTTGATTATCCTATTTTTTCTCGGCACGACGAACAATTAAGAAAAATTAGATATGTATCGGACAAACAAAAAATTTCACATTTAAAATATAATTAAAGTATTTCACTTTATTTGTTTTCAAAATCATATCTTTCGGATTTCTAAAAAAATATTTCATTAATACTGATAAATTTGTGCAAACAACATGTTACTTAATAGTTACATTCTTTAAATATTTTATCACGCCGATTCATAGGATAAATTAGAAATACATCGCTCCAATATTAACTTCTTAAAAAAATATAATTAAACTAGCTAAATACCCGTGCTTCGCTAAGAAATTTTAACATGTGCAATATTTTAGCTAGCTGTGAGGCCTCGCGTTGCGGAAATCTGTCATTCGTGTATAAGACCCAGTTTTTGGTGCTTCGCTCGCAGGAAGGTTCATCGCTAAGCAAATTCGTTCTCTGAAAAGTTCATGGACACATAAACACAGGCTTATTTCGCTCGTTAAAAGGTTCATTGCTATGCAAGCATAGGCTCGCTTCGCTCTCTGATAGGTTCATTGCTGCTAAGCATAAGCTCGCTTCACTCATTAAAATCTAATTGCTACGTAAAGACTTAATATTGGAAGCCTCTCCCTTGGCAAGAAAAAAAAATTCCCCGTTAATACAATAATACAACACTCCTTTAAGATTATTTTAAAACGTGTTTGAGGAAAGCAAAATTAGAGGCTAAAACTACTTATGTTGAAACTGTCAGAGATCTAGTCCTATTCGAAGTCGCTTTTTGTGAAAAAATTAATTGAAAAACAAATTAAAATTTTAACATTCTTTTTGTCAGTCCAATTAGAATTCCAAAACTACATGTGTTAAAAATTTCAGAAATGTAGCCCAATTACAAATCATTTTGTAAAATATTTGTTAAATAGTTTTAAAAAAAAAAATGTTAAATTCTGTTTTTCAAAAATCTAATTAGAAGGCCACAACTATATATGTTGAAAATTTCAAAGCTGTAGCCCTATTTAAAATCGTTTTGTAATATATATATTAATTAATTAAAAAAAAAAATTAATAACGAACTAAACAAAAATTTAAAATTCTGTTTTTCTAAAGTCCAATTAGAAGGCCAAAACCACTTATGTTGAAAATTTTAGAGCTGTAGCCCTATTAGAAATCGTTTTGTAAAGTATTAATTAATTAATCCTAAAAATTAATTAAAAAGTAACTAAATAAAAATTTTAAATTATGTTTTTCAAAAGTCTAATTAGAAGGCTAAAGCTACTTATGTTGAAAATTTCAGAGCTGTAGCCCAATTAGTAGTCGTTTTGTAAAATGTTTATTAATTAATTAAAAAAATTAATTAAAAAAGAACAAAATACAAATTTAAAATTCTGTTTTTTAAAAGCCGAATTAAAAGGCCAAAACTACTTACGTTGAAAATTTCAGAGCTGAAGCCCTATTAGATATCGTTTTGTAACATATTTATTAATTAATCAAAAAAATTAATTAAAAAAGAACTAATTAAAATTTTAAAATTCTGTTTGTGATGCATAAAATTAGAAGGTTAAAACTACTTATGTTGAAAATTTCAGAGCTCTACTCCAATTTTAAGTAGGTTTCTATAGATCCAAAGAGCCACAGACAGATAGACAGACAGACAGACACACACACACACACACAGCTTGTTTTATTATTATAGTATTCTTAAGGTATGTGAAATTGTTAAGCTAAAGCATGTTTTCATGAATAGCATAGTCGTTTAGTGAAAAAGATTAAGGTCAGGACGAGCTTTAACTTCGCTAAGGAGCAGGGAATATATAAATTTTCCTCCAGAAAACTTTTGAAAAGTAGAAGAAAACGCCAACCTCAAAAATATAAAAACTTTCTTTTACAATTTAAAAAAAAAAAATCATGAACATGATTAAAAGATGTGGCTGCAAAAACCGTGATATCAAAAATGGCCAACCTCATGATTTCAACTTTCGGTTATGTCTCACTATCTTAGTTTATTTTTTAAATTTAAGTTTCGCTCGCATTAAATTTTATACTGTTTAATGTTGGCATCCGTCATAGGAATTTTAACAATGTATGCGTTTGAAGTTTAAACTTTAAGAGAGTTTTCACGAATTATGGAGAAAATGCTGATTTCATTAAAATGGGGTGGAAAATTCAAAGTAGCGTGAATTTTCACGTTCACGTAGATTTAATTTTCCAAACATTTTTAAAATAGAGAAACTTGCTAGCATTCGAATCTTTATTGAGGTTTTTTTTTTTTTTTTTTTTTTTTTTTTTTTTTTCCATTGTAAGAAACTGAAGTTTTTGTGATGAGCTTTTGTTTGGTTAGTATATATATGTTTGAAATATTTTTTTGTGCGGAGAACTTAAAAGTTTTTTCTGAAGGATTAAGAGGGACCCGAATCTCACACAGCACAGGTAGCATACATTTTCAAACGATACAAAAACCACAAGACTGAAATCAGGTCATTTTTGACATCAAAGTTGATGTAGCTTGAACTTTCAATCATGTGATGATTTTTTTTTTTTTAATGCTAGAAAAATGTTATGTTTTTAAGGCTGGCGATTTTTCTACTTTTCAAAAAAAATTTGGTGGGATCTCAGGTTTTTTTAATTTTATTTTATTTAAAAGACTTCTTGAGGAATATGAGTTCAAGTTTTAAGAGATTATTTAAAAGTTGGGGGGGGGGGATTACTTAAAAGAATGGAGTACCATTGGTGTGCAGTAATACAGATGCATTTATCTTAAAAATTCACACAACTCAAAGAGTTGACCTTTAGTAAGGGATCCTTTAAATCTCTCCTCTCATCAATTTTAACTTTTCATACTTAACATGAGAGGCTTTTTTATGAGTTCTAGTGACTAAATTGCTCATCCCAACTTTAAAGCCTTATGAAGTCACCATGGTCAGACCAAAGTACTGATACGATGTGAGAATTGTTGGTCATCACGAAGGTTCGAATGAGACGTTGACTGCTACCGATCACATGAAACAATAGAAAAATACTTTTTGAAAGTTTCGAACTTTTCATGAAATGCTGCAAAACTTTAGTATAAATTTGTGAACTTTTTCTCTCAGTCTTCTCCCCCCCCCCCCTCTCTCTCTCTCTCTTTTCCCCCCATTTTTTCAGGATATGAAGTAAGGCGAGGATACCTGAATTGTCATGTCGGCCGTGTGGGTTGGAATTAAAATATATGTTCAAAAATCAAAAGCAATCAATATTATTGAAATCCAAAAATAAAATGTGGCTTCAGAATTTGTAAAGGAAAAAAGGCTTTTCTTAGCTATACTAAACTTCAACTTAACTAGACTACACTGATTATGCTGTAAGATGGATCGTATGGATCCTTCCACTGAAAGAATATAGTTCCAGAAAACTCATACGTTTTCTAGTAATAATAATAACTTGATCAAATGGTTTTGTATTAAACTTACAAAATGTGTTGAAAATAAATGCTTTTGAGTTTCAATTTTATTCGTATTTTACTTTCCCGACCAAGAATGTTTTAAGAGTATTAGCGAATCGTATGCTTTGGCCGAGCTCTTTCCCTAACGTCACTCACTTGGTGTCACTCAAATTGGCACGTGAATATTCACTTCGCCAATGTTTACTTGAACAACGCTGCTTTAGCACAAAGGCTGCAAGTTTAATAGGGATTCATCATCAACATATTTAGAAATTATTCATAAATCTGTATTTTTTACATTTAATAATGAATTCAAATACAAGCTATGTATTTACAAAGCACCAAAAAGGCCAACCTTTGAAATCCGATGCGAAAAGAATAGTGATGAATGTTTTTGTTATGTTACTGTTGTGTAAAAGGCAACATAAATACACTACCATAAAAATATTTTTTTAATAGCTTTCATCAATTGTAAATATTTCAAGAATCTTTTAAAATATCCAGTTTTGGTGCTGTCTTTAATACAGTGCATAGCTACTATCATTTACAGTTTTTGTGACGCGAAATCTACGTATTAAAAGTTGCCAGGAAAATTTAATGGTTTGTCGAAATTTATATTAGAGTTCTGTTGATAACTTTGCAAATTAATATTTCAATGCGAGAATTCTTCATTTAGGTTATTGAGTTTTGCTCTAAGAGTTTTAACAGTGGTCGTGTTGGCAATCTTGAAAACAAATTTGTAATATTTAAGTAAAAAAAATTCGGTTTCCAAGTAAAAAAAAAATACTTTTGCAGAACAGTTTTTGAGATAAATGCTGTTTGCAGGTAAAATACTCGAAATGCACAAAGATTAATAGTTATAATTTCAACTGCAGAATTTGCAGATTTAGTGATAGAATAGAGCTTAAGATTTTAGCAAAACGTATTAGATAACGAATATTTTAAGTTTTAACTAAAACATTACGAAACAGTAATAAACTTCTTTACCATAAAAAAAAAAAAAAAAAAAAAAAAAAAAAAAACTTTACAAAATATCCATATTCATGTATTAATTTTTTTCAGAAAAGTGTCCTTTTCCAACGAGTACTTTTTCATAATGCAGAAAAAATACGGAGTAAATGCATTTATTCCCTCACCCAAAATAGGGTTTCTTTTTTCGAATGTTTACTCTTTAGCAAGAAATTTTGGCGATAATCGCTCCAAATCTGTTAACAAGGTTCATCCTACCTCCCTGCAGTTCGATGACGTCACATAAGAATGGATGGAGTTAAGTATAGATAAGATACACACCTGTATAAATATTTTTAGGGAAGCTTCAGAGAAACGTCTTCATGCAATGTTGACAACCCCACTTTATGATACGCCTCTTTGAGATTACAAAAGAAGTGAACAACAACACTTGAAGATGGAAATAAAAGAAGGGGCGGAAGACAACACTAGTGATGGAAAGTGGAAGGGGCTGAAATATACCTTGTCACTTTTCAAGTAGGGTTGTAGTAAAGTATATTCATTCTTGGTGTTGCGTAGTTGCATCCCTTTGAGAGTGACCAGGCAAGAATTTGAAACCCTCTCAGAGGGTTAAGATAAGCTATAAAGTCCTAAAAAAAAAAAAAATATGGCTTGTGAATAGAAAAAGTAGATTGAATAGCAGTTTTGCAAAATAAGTTAACTCTTTGTATTCTTTCATTACTTTATAGTTTGCGAAATCGGGCTTTAAAACTTTCTGAGTAATTTCATTTTAGGGATTTGAGTAAATTAACTTACCAATCTAAAACGGACTATTAGCTATTAATCTTGTATATTATTTGTGGAGTTAATATTTTTAGAATTCGGTGAGAGTGGACATAAGTCTGTACATTCAAATCTGAGAATATGTTCAAGTTTCTTTAATCAGACATTTAATCATTAATTAAAACATATTGAAAATACAAAAACTTAGGTAAAAAATTATTTATTTATCCAATATAGAGAAAGGTTGTATCTCCGAGTCGTATAAATGTATCGGATGAGTCTATTTCCGATTTTCTAAAACAGGATAAGTTCTACGGATCTAATTATATGAGGAATGTGTAGACTGGTCGAAAAAAAAAATCTTGATGCCAATGTAAAGTACTAAAAAATAAGGTATAAATTTATTTTCCACTGAGAAATACGTTTATTTTCCATAGTAATTTAATATATATTGAATTGAATCTATAATTGTGTAAGATCTGCACGAGGGCTACATTGTGATAAACGTCGTTATACAACAAGAAGAACATTTAAAAAAAAAAAATCCATTCGGCAATGAGTTGATTAAAGTAATGAAAGTTAAATTTTTATCGGATATATATTAACTTTTCGAAATTTTATAAGGTTATTCATTTTAATGCAATGCTGCTAATGTTGCTATGAAACATTTCATTGCACATCTGTTGTTATTATTAGCATTTGTGCAATAAAACTTTATTTCCACGAAATCCTTTGGTTAGTGTAAAGACAGGCTGGTTAAATTCGATTTTACTTGGTATAAAAGCTACGCTGAAGTAAAATACTCTGAAATAATGGAACGATATTTAATAAATGGAGAGAGAGTAGAAAAAAATTCCTGAAGGTAAGATTCATAAAATTTGAGCATCGATTTCGAGAAAAACTGGTAGTAATAGGAAATGAGAGAACCAAACCCTTTATTACTGACACTGTCAACGTTGGGAATTAAAGTGCATTTTATGCTGAATCAGTATATTATCAAAAAGAAAAATTCGGAAATACTTTTCAAAACAGTGATAGAAAAAACATAATGAGGAACTTTCAAAAATTTGAGCTCAGATAGATAGTTAAAAAAATATTTAGTTTTTCACTTTGCGATTTGAAAAAGCTATTATTGTGTGTGACGTCAAAGCTCAGATAATGAACCAGTCTAAAACCTGTTTTAGTCCGGGGAATAGAGACTGAAAAAGGGGTCTTACCTTGCAAAAGGTTATGTAGTTCTGATTTTTTAATATGTTATAAAGGTCGGTCCCGTGGTTTATAAACCAAGTTTTCGACCTCCTAACCCTTGTGCGTTCTCCTTGGTGCACCAAAAACTGAGCCGTTTTTCAATTTATACGTCATAACTCTTTGTCAATACATCTTAGAAACAAACATTATGTTCAAAAGTTGTAGAAAATTAGATTTTCTACAACTTTTGCATACAAAGTTTTTTTGTAGACCAATTATGTAACTAGTTATGTCGCATCAAAGTCAACACTTTTTCGTAAAAATGCTACTTTTTTAAGATTTGTGTCAAGTTTTTTTATTGTATCTCCATAATGGTACGTCTTAGAGAAAAAGTTTGTGAATAAAAGTTATAGAACAATCAATTTCCTACAAGTTTTATATATTAACTTATTTCTAGAACTAATAACAAAGGAGTTACTCTGCTTTGCGTATTTTCCGTATTGCACCACAAACAAATACATTTTTCAGTTTATAGATCATAACTCTTTCGCAATGCATTTTAAAAACAAACATTAAGTTTAAAAGTTGTAGAATATTAAATTTTCTACAACTTTTGTTCACTTTTTTAAGTTTTTTGCCGAATTTTTCAATTATATCTTCATAAAAATAAGTCGTAGGGAAAAATATATTATACAAAAGTTGTAGACCTATAAATTTGCTAAAAGTTTTATACAAAAAGTTACTATCTAGGACTAATAACTAAGGAGCTACTCTTCTTTGAAGGTTTACGAGATGATAACCTATAATATTTTATGTATAGGTAGGGGTTTAAAAATAGCCTCTTACTGCATAATCTGGCAATTTTAATTAAAAAATAAAACAATATATATATATAATACTGATGATAATGTAAAATAAAAAGTGGAAATATATTAAATAATATATCTATCTATAGATAATAGCAATATAAAATTTACCATTTTGCCATGATGCACCAAAAATTTCTACATTCGGAAATAAAAATGAAAAATAGACTGCATTCAAGTGGCTAATTCTAAACTACGTGGGGTACAGATCTTTTGAGATAGAATAGAAAAATCTCAAGTCGGGGGCATAAGTGACATAAAAAGGAATTCTTTTAAAATCTCAGTTTCCGCGAAAACACCATATACTGTTGATTGAGATTTGCCACAGCCGAATTCAAGGAAGAAGATTAGAAGAACCGAAAAAAGTTTCTAGTGCTTTCTTTCTGACCCCTCCTCATCACTAACCATTCCGACAGAATATCAACTACTCAGTGTAGTTTAGTATTGGATTACATGTGTTGTAATGATGGCCACTTCGTCGTATCCAATATTACAGGAATTTGCAAAGATCTTTCTGGATACTAATGCCAGTGTTTCAAGCATCACTGAAGCAGTATCAAGCATTCTTGTTGCTCTCTATGGTGGTGACAGGGCAACATCTTTAAATGCTTTGCGTTATAAACAATTTTCCAAATCAACAACTGGCAGCAAGTTAAATATGTCAAAGCTACAACCGACCCAAGCACCATGTCTTTCGCACATACCATCAAGTAAAGACATGGATGGGCCAAATGAAAAATCCTATGGTCTGGGGTTGGAAGAAGGACAGTAAAGGACTTCTTCCTATTACAACCACCAGGGATTCAGCTCCTCAATCGATTCTCACCTACATTTTCTGCCAGTGCAATATAGGATGCACTAATGCCTGCGGTTGTAGAAAGGCCGGTCTCAAGTGCTTCATAATATGTAAAAACTATCATGGACAAAGCTGTGACAATATAGCGGACATCATAATTGATGACAACGATGAAGACGACCACGACCCATCAGAACCTGAAGGAGTTGAGGAGAAACTACCCGAGCCTTCATGGCTAAACGAAACTAAATTTAGAAATTTATAAGTTTTCTAAATTGTAAGTTTTATTGATATTACTATTGTTAGATAGAGATATATACATTTTATAATATTTATATTTTTTGTTTTATAACATTATTATTTTAATACCTATATTATTTTATTTTTTATCAAACTTGTCAGGCTTTGCAGTAAGAAACTGTTTTTAAAATTAGATCATATCAAGTTAGTCCTATAAAATAACTTTGTATATAAAACGTAGCAAATTTAAGGTTCGACAGTTTTTATGATATACTTTTATGGATATCATCTAAAAACTCGACAAGAACCTTAAAATGGTATTTTTACGAAAGAGTTTTTGCTTTGATCCTTTTCATGCAATTTGTTTTTCATACAATAGTTCTACAAAACAAACTTTGCACATACATAAGTTGTAGAAAATTTAATACTCTACCAACTAAAATATAATATTTTTCCCTATAAAATGCAGTGGGAAAAGGATATGATCTGTATACTGAAAAAAAAATCTAAAATTTCAGAATTCAGGAGGTTTTTGGTGCACCTGTTTTTAAAGATTAGATCATATCAAGTTAGTCCTATAAAATAACTTTGTATATAAAACGTAGTTATATATATATATATATTTGCTTTATTTTCTATGCAGTTAGAAGCTATTTTTAAACCGCTACCTTTACATAAAAAATTATAGATTATCATCTCGTAAACCTTCAAAGAAGAGTGGCTCCTTAGTTATTAGTCCTAGATAGTAACTTTTGGTATAAAACTTTTAGCAAATTTATAGATCTATAACTTTTGTGTAATATATTTTTCCTTACGACTTATTTTTATGAAGATATAATTGAAAAATTCGGTAAAAAACTTAAAAAAGCAGCATTTTTAAGAAACAGTTTTTACTTTAATGCTACGTAACTCTTTACATAAAAGTTTTACAAAAGCAAATTGTGCACAAAAGTTGTAGAAAATTTAATATTCTACAACTTTTAAATTTAATGTTTGTTTTTAAAATGCATTGCAAAGGAGTTATGATCTATAAACTGAAAAAAGTATATTTTTTTTTGGTGCACCACGGGAAAATACACAAAGCAGAGTAACTCCTTTGTTATTAGACATGAAAATAAGTTAATATATAAAACTTGTAGTAAATTTATTGCTCTACAACTTTTATTCACAAACTTTTTCTCTAAGACGTACCATTATGGAGATATAATCGAAAAACTTGACACAAATCTTAAAAAAGTAGCATTTTTACAAAAAAGTGTTGACTTTGATGCGACATAACTATTTACATATTAGGTCTACAAAAAAACTTTGTATGCAAAAGTTATACAAAATTTAATATTCTACAACTTTTGAATATAATGTTTGTTTCTAAGATGCATTGGCAAGGAGTTATGACCTATAAACTGAAAAACGTTTCAGTTTTTGGTGCACCACGGAGAACGCACAAGGGTTAGGAGGTCGAAAACTTGGTTTATAAACCACGAGACCAACCTTTATAACATATTAAAAAATCAGAACTACATAACCTTTTGCAAGGCAAAATGTCTCTATTCCCTGGACTATAGGCATGAGGGAGGTTTTTCCTCCGATATTCGACCATATCTATGCGTAACCACGTTACGGTTTTTTTTATGCGTTTTTGGTTACGTGACTTTTGCTTTGATTTCGGCTAATTTCAAACTCAATTTTTTATTAATTGAAAGCATAAAGATAAAAAAATAATTGCACTGCTCAAATATATTCGTTGGATAATACTAGAAAATACAAAAAATATTTATTTTCCTCACTTGTGCAAGTTCCTCATAGCTTCGGTCGAAAGTTTCTTTCGAAAATCACGTAGAAGTTGTTTCTAGCAGCGTGGTTAGTATTTGTATTCTCGAATGTGTTAATAGTGAAGTAATATTCGCATTATTTAAATGAATAATTCCCTACTCCCAAAATTAACGCAGAAATTAATTTGCTTCACAATATATTATGAGTATTTAATTAAGTTTTTACTCACATCAACAAAAATCTAGAATTGCGTATATTTTTAATTTTTTTTATTTATTTAAATCAGTGTTTTAACGTTTCAGTACAGCACAGTCAAGCATTCGCATTAATATTAATGTTAAACCAACCAGCTCGAAGATAGCATATATTGAAATCATAAAGCTTTACCGTCTAGTCGAGTAAATACAGAAAACTCTTTAAAAAATCAGTGGCTGTCCGTGATCGAAAATGTTAGTGCTTCCGGAAACATGCTACTTCCCAACAACACCTCCCCCCAATCACACACACACACACACACACACACACACACACACACTTTCCACAACAATTATGTGTACAATTACACATGATTTTTTTTTTTTAAATTATCATTTTAAAAATCGGATCTTTTGCACTTAAAAATACATAATTAGTAATGAAGTTTCAATTAAAATAATTTATGTTTTATTAAAAATTAATTAACATATACTTTTGAACAGTGATTACTCGAGTTTTATAGGGAAAAGAAAAGAAATTATAGTTGAAAATTGTTCGTGATATTATTCTTAATGTTAGGAACCTTCATCTGGTTTTTAGAATGAATAGCTTTTTGTGTAGAATTTTTTAACATTGAAAAGTAGAAAAAATCGCAGTTTTTCTAAATACTTGTGCATCTAAAAATCTAGAAAAATTAATTTTCTTTTCCAATCAATTTGACTGAAGTTCAAAACATCTAATAGTTAATGCAGATTTGAATTCTCAAATCATTTTTCAAAAAGATTGTATTAAATTTCAGTTACCACTGTTTAAATGAAGTTTCGCGTGCCACAAACCAGATTTTTTTAGATAATGAGTTTAAAATATTCAAATTTATTTTCAGAACAAAATAGTACTTCAAACTAATAAAATAACTCTAGCCTTCAGATGATACCATTATCTTACAAAAATTCCATCTAGGGATTATTTTAAAGCAGGAATTCTCAAGAGCAGCCGAAGTCGGAAAATCGTTGATCTGGCTGCCCCCTCTACGCATTACGTGAAATGGAGGCTCTATTGGATTCCATTGGTTACCATGGCAACGTCGCAGCCGAAACGCGTTTCAGGGACACGTGGCTGCCGTTAGGAGGAGGATTACCTTGATCGGAAACGTTTTTTCTCCTCGTGAATAGAGTAATGAGGCAGGAAGTTTGCTGTTTATTGGATATTTTTATACTTCCCGAAAAAATGTAATCTCCATTTTGGAAGATTTTAAAAATATATAATTTAAGTTTTGAACTCATAAATTTAGATGCAGACCGTCTGCACTTGTAGTGCACGGACCGCCTCTGAAAAAAATACTATTTCGAACGTCATAACAAATTCAATTGTTTCCTACATACAGAAACTTATGCATATGTCGTAAAGAAAATCACTAAAACACATAAGGAATTTGAAACAAACATTTCAGGTTATTATATTCAAGTCTTCCCGTATTCAATCTTTCATATTCTTTTTTTTTTCTTTCCCCATTCTTTTTTTTTTCTTCTCCCCCCCCCCCCCACCCCCTTCTCCCCTATGTCCTTGTGTAATAACAAATACCATGAAGATAACACCTTAAAAAATATACCAAGTTAATACCAAAGTACTGATTAGACCTTATTGTGCACAAAAATAGGTTGTTGAGAGTACAAACAAACCAAGTACCAAAAAAGTTTAATGTGATAAAATGTCACTGTCCAGCATATTTTAAGAGGAAGTCCTAGTAAGGATCATTCCCTATACTCGCTATCATCGCCAAGTTGTCCTTGCTGGAATATGGATTGGTACATAAATATTGTTGCGTGGATGGGCTAGAAACATTTTAAGCCAAAGCAGATCAAAACTTGCAGAAATTTATTCCGATATAACTCTTCGCAGATTCTCTTACAACTCCGAGCTTCTCGTTCTAGAAGACTCAATACAGCTCTTTACACAACAATATAGCTCAAACAGCAGTTAAAAAAAACCTTCACAACTGCTACATATCACCGCAAAAGACAATGCAATACAGTTCGTTTTAGAACTACTCTGAATGCTCACTGAGAGACAGCTAACTCAGTATCTTAACACAGTAATTCCAGTCCACTAACGGACTCATGAGCGGGCTTATATAGGAAAGTCAATCCTTCGTGAATCTTCTAGAGATAGAAATTGGGAGGACTTTCAGGATCGTAGTCGAAAAGTCCTATACATGTACATGGGGATCGAAAATGTCGCCAAATGGTCGCCAAGTTGGGCGACATTTGGCGATTTCTCGCCAAATTTGGCGACAAAAATTAGTCGCCAAAACCGTCGCCAACTTGGCTCTATCTCGCCAATTTGGCGAGATTGCCATTACCATAATGTTAAATGCCCTGCTCCTTGTAAAACTCGTTTCCCAACGTTATCTCTGTAAAACTCGTTATCAAGCATTAGAGACACATATTGCAGGTAAGCCAAGTAAAGAACTCTTGCACTGCTTTATGCGAAGTGTTATCTTTTATCTTTTTACATAATTAATGCTACAAAATATTTACAAATATGCAGAAATTCGTAACAATATGACGTACGCTAATAGAAACGTGTGTAAAGGCGACATTTTAATGACAGTACCCAAATCTTGATAACATTATCATCAACAACGAGTCTATTTGAACTGTCAGCTCTATTGAATGACTGCAAGTGGATTAATTAGCTTTCGAAGACTTGCTCGCCGCAAACAAACACACATGACATAATCGAAGTTAATACAAGAGATTTCAAAAACAAAATTGTATTGTTACAGTGATTGTCATTCAAAAGACCGTTTCTACGCACTTTTCCATTGTAGCACTATATCAAAGGCATAATTTAAAGATTTCTGGAAACTGAGTAAATTTTACTTCAGGTGAACCTCCATTTTTTTAAAATCAAATGTGTACATTTATTGATTTTTTGTTTTTGTTTCTCACCATTTGTCAAATAGTAAGGTAAAGAGTTATATGTTTTTATTGACTGTTTACAGCAACATTGGTAAAAATTTATTATGTAATTAAAATTGTAGATTTAAATTATTAAAATATGAATAAAGTGCAACGAAAAAGTGGACTTCCAAACTAATTGACCTTGGGCGGTTGTCTCATTTGCCCGAACTATTGTCTTGGGATCGAGTCTCACCTGCTGCTCTGCATTCTCAGTTTTCAATCTCAGACTTGGTGGAGATTTTAACATAGGGTTGTGTTAGTTTTTTTTCTGAGTTTTCTTTCATTCCATACGCAAATGTGGGACAGTTTCCATTTGGAAAATATGCCGATGTATTCCCTCCTAACCAAGGAACTCAAATTTTGATCTAACGAAGTTTCGCTGCAGTGTTGCCATCGTGTAGCTCTAATGTCAGAAAATATTTAATTCATCCAGCCAACATAAATTGTGTATTTTGCAAATACATCAGTTGTATTAGTAACGTTCGAAATTACTATTAGGAAACGGTTATTTTTTTATAAATTTGAGAGAGGCATTCAAACTGATATATAACCATGTCTCTTTTACATTTATAGTTAAGATTCTCGTGCGGTTTGATGAGCAAACCTTGGTTTGCTTCGCTCTTACCAGGGCCGTCTCGAGAGCGCTAGTTTCTAGAAACTCTTCTAGACGTCCTTGCTCCTGCCTATTTACCGTTTTCAGACAAACGTCTTGACATTCAAGAAGCAAAGATGAATTCTGCTTTCAAAGTTTTAGAGCTCCTAAATAAAATACATCTCTAAAATTAAATTTTTAAATATACATTTATGATTTTTACATCATCCGAAACAGCATAATTCAAATTTGATGATCATTGTTGCGTGTTAATACTTTAAACGATGAATATTTCACAGAGAATGAACAGCCACAACCTTTTTATTAACAATTTTAATAGAACACAGAAGTTTTCCGTTTTTTAACTCTATTGCCAAATACATTCACACAGTAAAACAGCAAACGATTATATTATGCGCAAACAATTATATTATGTGCGGTGACGTCATCGCCGTCTGATCTTAGAGCGCAACATCCTCCTCGCCCTGGTCAATCTCCAATGGGATGACAGGTCGGGAAGCACGCAGGTGCGAACTTTTTTGTCCCGACCAAGGATTACTTCTTCCACTCGAGCTTTTTTCTAAGTGTGTCGTGGTCTGACGTCCTCTTGTAACAAGACAATGTCCCCAACCCAGATTTCATTTACCTTAGGTGGTTTCCTCACTTGATGAAACGTGCGCAAATCCATCAGATATTCTCTTTGTCATCTTTTCCAAAAGGAGTCCATCAGTTGCTGGCGACTTTTCCATAAACGTGTTAAATTTGTTTCAAAATGTGTTGAACTGGAAGGGATAGTAGTAAGTCTCTTGCCTATGAGGAAGTGAGAAGGTGTTAAAACTTCTTCAGGGTCATCTTTGATTCCATACTCATGTACAATAGGTCGACTGTTAAAAGCGGCTTCAATATCACACAGCACAGTGATCAGACCGACATGATCCAAACATGCTTTACCTAAGGTTTTTCGTAGGCATTGCTTAATTGACCCTATCATTCTTTCCCACCATCCTCTCCACCTAGCCGCTCGTGGGGCGACGAATTTCCAAGTGATGTTGCGGTGGGCATAGAATCGTTGTACCTTGGAAGAGGATATGGTGTTCCACAATTCTTTGTCTGCAGCGCAGAATGTTGTTGCATTATCAGAGTAAATAGTATGAGGAGTGGAACGTCGAGAGACAAAACGTTGTGATGCCAGTAGGAAGACGTCAGTACTTAGATCAGAAACTACTTTCAAGTGGATGGCTCGAGTTATGGCGCATGTAAAGATGACAATGTAAGCCTTTGTAACCGATTTTTCATTTTTGATGTAAAGTGGCCCAGCAAAATCAATTCCGGTAGTCTCAAATGGAGTTGACTTTCGAATTCTCTCAGGTGGTAATGGAGATTCTATTTGTTCACCTCGCTTTAGTTTCAGTAACTTACACGGAAGGCAAGTCTGTATGACCCTTTTAATGGCTTGTCTTGCTCTTAATATCCAAAATTCAGAACGAAGCTGAGAGAGCACAATCCGAACACCTAGATGGTGCATTTTTAAGTGTGTTTGGCGTATAAGCAGGCTTGTAAAATGGTGAGAACCTTCTAATAAGATGGGATGTTTTTCAGCTTGAGATAAATCAGAAAATTGTAGTCGACCACCAAGACGTATCAAGTTGTCGTTGAAAAGAGGATTTAACTTTTCTATTTTTGAATTCTTAGGAAGTGACTTCCCTGTCAACAGAGCTTCGTATTCTAAAGGAAATGATTCTTTCTGGACTGTCTGTATCCAATAGGTGCGAGCTTGATTGATCTCTGTAGCATTTAATTCACCAATTATCTTTTTTTGTGTTCTACAGTTGTGAATGAAACGAAGAACCCACGACGTCACACGTAGCAATTTAAAGTAAGAACTATAGTTCCCAGCATTTATGATTGGCTGCGTAGAGGCAATGTGAAGGGTCTGTACTTCTTTCCTTTTTGCTTCTAAGTTGTGACTGTAGTTCTCATGAGTAAAATTACAATCAGGCCAATATTCTCGAGATTCGCGTAGCCACGTGGGACCATTCCACCAAATTTCTAGATTTTTTAGTGCTGATGGTGAAACACTTCTTGAGAGCTTGTCGGCTGGATTGTCCTTGCCTGGGCAATGTCTCCATTGTGAAGGATTGGTATGGGAAACAATTTCTGTAACGCGATTGCAAACAAATGTCTTCCATTTATTGGGGTCACTGCGAATCCAACCTAAAGCAACTTGAGAATCACTCCACAATGTGGCATTCGACATCGGAATATTGGTCTCAGCACAGAAATATTGTAACAATCGTGCTCCCATCAGAGCCGCTAAGAGTTCCGGGCAAGGTAACTTTCTTAACTGGTGCTAATCTGTTACGACTGCATACTAAACGCACATTTGATTGATCACCTTGTAAAGTAACAATGTACAAAACTGAGCCATAGGCACGCTCAGATGCATCGCAAAACACATGAATACCAAAGGGAACATGTGATGAAATGCCTATAAATCGAGGAATTTGAATCGAGCAAATGTCATCCAGTTCTTTAATAGCAGCGTGCCATGAAGTTGCCAAGTTTTGGGGAAGTATTTCGTCTCATGTGAGACCTAGAATCCATGTGTCTTGAAACAGAATTTTTCCGAAGATTGTAAATGGAGAAAACAGTCCTAACGGATCGAAGAAGCTAGAAATACAGTGGAGTAGCCATCTCTTTGTAAGTGGTTTGTCTTGAACAGCACAGAGAGATGTACGGAAAGAATTTCCTAAAGTGTCAGCTTCTGTATTCCACTCTATGCCTAATACTTTAACAATTGTTTTGAAGCTTTCATCTTGAGTTCGCAGTTGATTTTGGAGCACTGTGGAGTTAGTAGCCCATTTTTCCATTGGAATTGCAATCATTTGCATCAACTCTTTGACTTCATTATGTAGTGCGACGATTTGAGGTTCTGTTTCAACACTAGCAACAAAATCGTCCATGTAAAAGTGTTTATCGATCATGGGAGCGGCAATCGGGAAATCTTCTATGTGCTTTGAAGCCAATTCGCGTGTTGCAGCACATAACAAAAAAGGGCTGCTTGCCAGTCCAAATGGTAGGCGAGTAAATCTGTAAGTAGTTATTTCGTCTGTGAAAGTTGTGTTAGTCTTGTCATGTGACAGTTTGTACCAGAAAAATCTTGTGGCATCTTTGTCATTTTTGTGTAAGCTCAATTGTAAAAAAGCTTGTTTTCCATCACCTGTGACTGCAAATTTGTGCATTCGCAGTCTAAGAAGGCAACCAACCATTTCAGGAAGAAGATTTGGACAAACTTCTAAAGTGTCATTAAGGGATGGCATTCCTGGATCATGTGATGAAGCATCGAACACAATCCTCCATTTTGTCTCGTTGAGTTTTACCTTTTTTACAGCATGATGGGGTAGATAAAAGATTGTGTTTTCATCGAGGGTTCTAGTTTGGAAACTTCAACCTGTTCTTGTTCAATGTAGTTCAGCATACATCTATTGTACTTTTTCTTCATACCGTCATTAGATGCTATTCGCTTCTGGAGAGAATTCAAACGTTTTTCAGCAGTAGCTATGTTTGAAGACAAAATTGATGTTGTAGATTTCCAAGGCAGAGACACAACTCTACGATTACCTTCAGTTTGATAGGTTTTGTGAAATTCTCTCATAATTTCCTCCTCTCTAGCAGTCTTGTTCCTAATTTGAGTGTCATTGATTCCAATGCTATCCAATTCCCATAAGCGACGCACTTGGTCATCTAAACAATTGCCAGAAATATGAACAGAAACAGGGTGAACTGATGAATCATGTGTGATGGTGGTGTGTGTTCTTGACCCATTAAGGACCCATCCAAAAATAGAGGGTACTATAGCAAGGGATTCTGTCACCTTAATCGGTGATTCCGCAGTGACCACATGCCAATAAAAGTCGCCACCTATAAGCAATTCAATAGGTAAGTTGGAGTCTCCTGGAGGATCAGCAAGTATCAGTTTTCGGCTTCGAGCAAAGTGAACAATGTCCACAGGGGCAGCAGGGGGTGAAGTATATCTGTTGGAACTTTCGAAAGCTGTTATCGAAACAGAGTTTTTGTTCCACAAACTTGAAAGTGAAAGTTGAACACACCGTCGCATGTCCTGTGAAGTAGTAGGGGATTCAAAGGTATGTATATTTAGTTGCTCAGATCTTACAACTGAGAGTTTCAGTCTGTCAATGAGGTTTGCATCGACAAAGCTTGTTTGACTACCTTTATCCAAAATGCATCTGGTTAACTTCGTCAGACCTGTGGGGCCAGTAACATACACACGTGCAGTTTGTAAATGTGTGAAGCTAGCTTTCGGAATGTTTATGTGATTAACTTCATTATTTGGAATCACAGTGTTAGAAGTAGAGGAACAAATTGAAACGTGATGTTTTTTCTTGCATTTTGTGCAACGAGCAGTGTCTTTACGAGGACAATTTGAAATTCTGCGTCCACGATTAGTACACAAAAAGCAACGGTTAGAGCCTTTTAGTTTTTGTATGCGAGTATCATAGTCAGTTATAGTTTCACATTTCTGAGCCCAATGGCCCGAAGATTCGCAAAAGGCGCAAAAGGGGGTATAATTCTTCTTTTTTGATGAAGTAGTAAGTTTCGTATTGACGTTGAAGGCAGTAGTAGGAGTGAACGCTACTGTAGCTATATCACCTTTTATTCTCAAAGTAGTCAGAGCTGCTTCCACTTCTTCGGATAAAAAGGACATCATTTTCGTAAGGTCGCCTTCAGCCAAGTTTTCACGTTTAGCATATACAACCCAGTTACGACAAATATCATGTGGAAAGGCACGAAGTATTTTTGGAGCCAAAATTCTCCCGTATGATTGTGTTTCTTCACCTAAGGCATTCAACGCTTGTAATCGTCTGTTACAATCGATAAATAACTCGTTTAATGCTGATGGAGATGGATCTTTGATAGGAGTTAGGTTTTCTAAATAATCGAGATGAGTTTGTATTATTTTATCTTTATTGCCGTATTTCGATATTAAAATATATTTTGTTGTAGTATATGTATCTGCAGTTATATTAATTCCATCAACCAGTCGCTTTGCCTCTCCATCTAAATATCCCCGTAAAAAAACGTGTTTGTCAATCAGCGATAAACCTTCATTTTTGTCAATACAGTTTTCAAACCGCTTCCAAAAACTGTGAAATTCTTCAATTTCACCACAAAACGTATTTATTTTTACTGTGGGCAACTTTACTGTAACGTTTGGAGACGGAGGAGTGTAATTTATATTGTCAGCTATTGGCGATATTCCTGAGGTAAAATTCGTGTTCGTACTAACTTTCTGTTTAGAATTAAATAACACCAAATGAGCATTTTCTGTGTATTTTTCGCATTCTACTATATCTTCATTATATTCCTCATCGTTTAAAAGGTTATGGACTTCCACATCAGCCAAAATTAATTCTTTAATTTTGTCTTGTAAACGTGCAATGTTGTATTCTCTATCAGTTAGTATACTAGCAGGATCATTCAGTTTCGTTGACAGTTTCGTAACAGCGGCGCGAAGTGTTGTTCTTTTTCTTTTAAGTAAACCAAGTTTTTCTGCAACGGTTGACATCGTAATTCGGGTTCGTGACGGAAGTTTAACTTAAACAAGTTTAGTATGACTTACCCGAGTATTTTCGGCACCAGAATGTTGCTTATTCATACTTTAAACGATGAATATTTCACAGAGAATGAACAGTCACAACCTTTTTATTACAATTTTAATAGAATACAGAAGTTTTCCGTTTTTTAACTCTGTTGCCAAATACATTCACACAGTAAAACAGCAAACGATTATATTATGCGCAAACAATTATATTATGTACGGTGACGTCATCGCCGTCTGATCTTAGAGCGCAACATCATGTATATTTTTAGTGTAAAGAAATGTACATTTCAAGAATATTTCAGGTATTTATTAGCAGCATAAAAATTCTTCATTGATATTTCATTGCTCTAATGTTACAACCAATACTGAATAATAAGAAAATAACTAAAATTTCAACATTCCGGTTGTCCAATGGTAAATTTAGAGGTTAAAGACTTAGATGAAACTTAAATAGATTTTTAAATTCTGGAGAGTACAATTACAGATTGTTTACTGATTATGACCGAATTCAAAAGCTAATAATAATAATAATAATAATAATAATAATAATAAAAAAAAAAAAAAAAATTAAAAAAAAAAAAAAAAAAATTAAAATTACGGATCCAAAGTGCGAAATTTCAGAATTTAGGTTTCAGAGTGTAGAGTTTTAGAGCTGCAATTGAAGTTTTTCGGGAATATTTGAATCCTTGCTTTTTTTTTATTTATTAATATTGAAAGAATATTCTTATAGATTTAGATTATTTAACACTTTAGTAACATAATGACAAGGTATTTGAACTTGTCGTTGTCACTATGCTCCCAATGTGTCAAAAATTTTAATGAGGCTTCATAAATTAGAGTTTTTTTTTTTTTTTTTTGTTAAAATAGTTTGTGATAAGGTTGCAGAAGAGAAAATGTAGATTAAAATGGGAAAATCAAATCAATTAAAAAATTTCTTTTCATGCATGGCTGATTTTTTTTATTTCATGCTTAGCTGATTTTTTTTTTATTAACAATTTATATTTTTTTATTAAGAAAAGTGGAAAAGTTAAGAAGCCGGATTGCCATTCCTTGAACACATCAAGCCCTACTTCTTTGGAAAAAGAACTAAGGTTGCCAGATTACTTTCGTCATGCTGATTTAGATCATGCCAATGCTACTCAAGTTAGCCCTAAAAAAGAAGAAATAAAAATTAAAAAAAATTAAATAGAAGTATCAGAGAGAAAAACCTATTCGAAACTACTTAATAAAAAAAGCCGAATATATGAAAAAAGGAGAGAGAGATCTTTTAAAAAAATTCCAAATGTTTGCTTTAAGAGTTTTTTAAAAAATGTCTTATAAAAAGATAGGAATTAGTTATTTGGAAAACTTCATACGTCCACTGATCGTCAATTTTTAAAACATCAATATTTACGATGCTTTTGCATTTTGACAAGACGAATTAATTTTTAAATTAATGTTTACAAGATGCATTAATGGTAATATTATATGTTTGGCAGCTGATTGTTCCAATGGAAACGATATCCTACACTAATTGGAAAAAATTTAAAATTCTGAAAAATTTAATGAAAAAATCAAATCATGCAATCTAAATTTTACCTGTGGCTTCACTGATATTGTCTGAATTCGTCAGACAAAAGGGAGATTAGAAACAACAACAACAACAACAAATTTTACCTGTGATACTTAAATCTCCAATTAATTACACTCTTCCAGGTTATTTCTATCCTCTTAGCTCGGACTTGGTTTAAACTTTTCGATAAATGATTTTCTACACATTTTCAAAGTTTGTTGGCTTATGCGGTTCCCAATACACAGTAATTATGAAAGAATAAAGAAAGAAAACCAATTTTGAAAGTAGAGACAATTAGAAAAGCACGAAGCACTTTAGTAAAATTTTATAAGTCAACAATTTACATTAATAATTATCCTACCTTGTTATGTGGTACTTTTAGGATTAAAATGACGATTTTTTACGTTCTTAATAAATATTCCTTTTTTTTTTTCTTTTTTTTTTTTGGTCTATTCTAACAGTATGCCGACATTTTCCCCAGCTAAATTTACAAAAAACAAATTCCGTTTTAAAGAAGTATAACTGATAAAAATGTTATTGTCTTAAATTTTGAAGTAAAATTTTTTTTTTTTTTTTTTTTTTTTTTAAATTTTTATTTTTAAAACAAGTGTAATAAAATATTCATACAATAAATAAATATTCTTAAGAGATATTTATATTCTTTTTTGTTGAAATAGCTCAACTACACATGACAGTTTTAAATATTGATTTTTAGGGTCTGTGAGTGGTGTTAGAAACCGCGATTTTGTATTTATGCATCAAAATGCCCCTATAATTGGTAATCGAAGGACGAATTATAAGCAACGCATACAATCTACAATTCTTCCTGATAGATATCAACAGACGGAAACAATCCTCGGTTTTATCAAGTATTTTCTTAATCTTTATTTCCAAAGTCAAACAACAAATCCTGTATAAAGTCATGAGACTGTGGTTTATTTTGGAGGCCATTTGCTTCGAGATCGAAAAAGAGGGCATCGGCGTCCTCGGCAGTTGAACTACATCTACAGTGCTACGCTACGTCACAAAGGAAGGGGAAAGATTGCGGACAGATGAACGCATGAAGGTAAAGGTAGATGTTATGCATCGCTACAGAACAATGCAGGGTTAGGCCGTGTTCTGTCTGGGGAGCGTCCATAAAATGCACCTATGATTTTTCAAATTGTTAAACTTGTACCCTTTTAGGATTCTTCTGTTTAGAAACTTTTACAGAAGAACCATTGTCATAGTAGGAGGCAATGGAGTGCTCACAGAGTGCATTTGCATCTTAATGGATTTTCAGAAGGGGAAATAAAAGTGTAGAACAGATGTGAAATGTACAGTGAAATGAAGCCATCTGTTGTTTAAAATGAATTTAAATAATTAATTTGAAATAAAATAAAATGCTGATTTTTTTTTCTCTCTGCAATTTCTACACTTTTCTAAAAAGCAAATTTTGAACTAAGTTACTTTACTCTGCTTCATGCTGTATATATTCTTCAATTCACTGGGAAATTATTCTGTTGGTGTTAAGTGATTGAATAAAAAAAATTGATTCTGTGGATCAGTTACCTTAAATGAGTGTTCAAAATGTGCACCAGCATTTTTTCGGTTTTGAGTGGCCAAAGTCAGGTAAATTACATTTAAGGGCCTTAAAAAGGCTCTTAAATGTAATTTACTTTTTAGAGGCCGAAGTCGGACCTATCTCGCCTATTCTATTTAACTATCTGCATGGATCTCATTGTATGAGGAAGTTCCGAGTCTCTCCGAACCACAATAATTTTTAAGTGACACAGTTAAATGGGGTTTATCTTTTACAATCGAACTACCTATGATTAATAAAATTGAAAAAATAATGAGTTATTTTATTATTTCCTCGAACTTCTAGATAATGTGTGCAGTTATTAATTGGCTGGTAATGAGAAGAATTTCTTTTGGTAATGAGAAGAAGTGAGAGAAAAGGACTCGAGAGTAGTATTTTTCCTTTTTTTACAGCATCCAGGAGATTATGTGCTCGGTATGAGTAACTGGTAGAGATGTAGTAAAGAGATTTACTAAATGTAGAATCAGGAGCGTAGCCAGAATATTTTCTCTCGGAGAGGGAGGGGGGGGGGGGGATATGAAATCAAAATTTAAAAAATTAAAGTAATGCCATTTAAAGTTGCAATTTTACACTAAATAAATAATTTGACTGTTGTGTTCTTAGACAGTAGCAAACAGAAAAATTTCGCTAGGTGATATATCCCTTCCCCTGGCTACGCGCCTGTGGCGAATGGTTGTCTGAAAAAGAAACGAGGGAATCATTTTCATTACAACATTTTACTGACCATAAACCAAACCAAACGTAAGTGTTTTTTATATTATTTAATTTTTATGTTTTTATTTTTTAACAGTTAATATAGCAAATAAGACATAAATATTTTCATCTCGAAGTAGTGAGTTTAAGTAGAAAGTGTATTTTTGAAGATATTACACAATTGACGCATGTTTTCCTTTCACGATATATATCTTGCACCAGTTTTCAGACGTTTGTGTATTTCATGATTCCTATATGTTAGCATAATATACATGCAACAATGGACATCTTGACAAGTGCACTTTTTCTGCTGAAGCATGAATTTCAATGAGGGAACAATCCGAGAAACAATTTTCTTTGGTAATTTCACAATCCACGGTTTATACTTAATAATAATACACTTGATTTTCTCAATTATTGTCCATAGTGTATGGATGCAAACTAAATTTTTAAATATGGTTACAAATCTTAGGTTAAAATCTTAAACTTGGCTTACTTATTTTCAGAGATAGAACCATCTGGGAATCCTCCCCTCTTCCACTTAAATTTCACATAAGTTAAATATTAATGTTTTCCCACTATTTACTATTCCTGGTGATCTAGGTGTTCTTTTGATTGCGTCCAAGAGGCGTTAATATGTTTTTGTACACCTCTACTTTCGACTATTTAAGTTTCCAATTTTTTTTTTTTTTTTTTAATTCTTCTTTAATTATATTTTGTTTTTACTTGAATAGATTTCCCACTCTACCGTATCCAAATTCAACAGAAAAGGCATTGCATAATTCGAAGGAATCAAGATGAATAATTAAAGATTTCTTGTGAAGTATTGTATTTTAATTGGTTAGATGCTTCGAGGTATTGAGAAAAGTGACAAAAGTTATTATTTGAAAGTTTAATCGAAGGCCACTTTAACTATATTGTCGCCCAAACCACAAAATACACCGACCATGACTATATCACCGCTCACGGCATAGTCACTTTATACATTGACTATATTAACGCACGGATCTGTACATGAATTCCAAGTACAGTTTCATTCAGTAAGAGGAAAGAAAGTTTTGAAATTTAATCATGGAACACAGGCTTTTGAATTTAAAAATTTAAATGGAGAAAAGTGGAAACATTTAAAGGGGAAAAAAGTATAACATAGATTTTAAATTTCTTTGGACAATATATTACTGCAACTTTTAATTGATACTTATGTAAGAAATCCAATAATAATTTTTGAAAAATCAAGGTCTGAACAAAAAGTGTAGCCAACTTCACTGCGTGTAAATAATCCTCCTACCTGGGTAGGTTTAATATTTCATGAAGGAAAAGGAAAACATCTGCTCCTATCTTATTATGATAGATGAATTCCCACTAGAAAATACATTTTTTTTGGGGGGTGACTAAATATAATTGGAAATTACCGTTTTATTATTTTAGGTTTGTTTCAATTGAAGTTGAAAACGATTTTGTTACATCCAATTTTTATAAAAAAAGTAGTGAAGCGCTGTCAAAACTCAACCAGAATTCCAGAATAGAATCGATTGTGAATTCGGAACCTGTATCAAAAAAGGTAGTGGAACTGCGTCAGCTCTAGATTGAAGGTGACCTACAGCCCATGTTAATTTAGAAGTGAATAGATAGTGGTGTCATCTACTAACGAAAAAGAGAGATGATATTACAAATGATTAGGACAGCTAGCCAATATTTGCTCTGTATTTTGTCTGTTCAAATAAAGGAGGTCTAGTGCGATGTATAAATGAATAAAATTGAAAATTGTTATTGTTTCTAATTTTTGAATTATTTTTACCAAAATAATATAAATACTTCTCATTAATTAATAATTCGTATAATAATTTACTATTACTTATTATATTAGAGTTGAATTGAATAATAATACTTACATACTTACACTATCACATTTTAAATTCTCAAGACTACAATGAATACAGATATCAATACATACAATATAGCTTAGTTACAGGATGATGCACACAATATACAATAGTTACAGGATTATACAATACAATATACATAATACAATACAATATACACAATACAATACAATGCAATATACAAAGTTGACACAGCGTTTGACAATAATACTGGAAAAATGCAATATATAATGCAAGCAATATATACAAGCTGACACAATATACAATAGTTACAGGATTATACAATACAATATACATAATACCATAAAATATACATAATACAATGCAATATACATAATACCATAAAATATACATAATACAATGCAATATATATAATACCATAAAATATACATAATACAATGCAATATACATAATACAATACAATACAATACAATACAATACAATACACAAAGTTGACACAGCGTTTGACAATCGTACTGGAAAAATGCAATACATAATGCAAGCTGACAAATTTTATAAAAACCAACAGTACGCAAACATAAGTTACCAAATATGGTAACAAAATAACCTAAATTGAATTCTTACATCTTTTATTCTTATTAGAATTTTAGGCATACTCTGCTTTTGTATCGCCAACATAATTTTGCATTTCCAATAGTTTGTCAAGCATCTCTAAGCAAAAACCACGCTATCCTTTTTTTGTATTAGTTTTTTCAGTGATGCTTATTCCTAACTTATATAAGAACTTACTGGGTGTTCCTTTTCAATTCTTCAAAAAATCTGTTTTTGTAAATTAGTATCTCTAAAGTAAAAACTCAAAAGGATTCTAAAACTAATTAATCTATTCCTTCCAAAGGCTCATAAAATATACTGCCTCTCATCTCATATTGGTTAGTAGAAAAACTAAAATGTTACCAAGTTCATTCTATGCCCATTTTATCCACCTCACATAACACGTATTAAAAAAAGCATTTAAAACATTTGTTTAGTGTATAAGACTTTGATACTTTTTTTTTAAGTATTATGTGTCCCCCTAAAATTTGAATGAATTTGAATAATAATAATAATTGTGTCTACCACAATCTAATGAAAAAACTTTTTTGCTATTGACACCAGCAAATTAAAGCGTATAAAAATTGATAAATCACAAATGAATGTGAAAGTTTTTATTGAAAAATAAAAATTACTTCCTATTTCATTTTAATAGCCCTTTTACCTAACGTACTATGACGTCCGAATTTGGTCTTCAAGGCAGTTGTACTCATAAGGCCTGACAATAAGGTTTTCGTCAAAATAACGTATGCCTAGAAGGTACTTTTGCCACTGATGACAGATCGATTTTTATAAAAATTATTCTGGCAATGGCTTTTCTATTGTTTTAATTCTTCTCATCACAAAAGTTATCGTTAAAACTGGCTAAAGATGTAAATAGTTGAAAAAAGAACTTTTCTTTCAAAAATAAAAACTGAGTTTCCTTAACAGTCAATTGGCTCAGCTTGGCCAATATTGGCTCTTGTGCCATTCAAATCCACGCAACCAACCAAACAATCCTCAGCAGTCAACATCTTTATCTAATAAGGAAATTGTCATGACACGTGAATAGAGAATTATAGAAAAAGATGCACTGTCGTTTAACCAAATTTCGTTTAGCAGTTAAATTAAAAATATATAAGGTCAAATCTAGCTTCGATAATAGTTTTATTGATAAGGTATTAAAAAGGCTACGTTTTTCTATCTGCCTTCTTGGGGGCGATTTCTTAGGCTAAATCTACAAATTGATAACCACTTTTGACATAAAAAATGTCTACAAACCCGTCAACTTGGTAAGACTTGAATAAAAAAAAATAATATTTATAGAAAAATATTTTTAAAAATTCACTAAATTGCCGATTTAAAAAAAAAAAAAAAAAAAAAAAAAAATGAAATGCATAAGCGGTAAATTATATCAATTCATTATTTAAATAGAATACCATTTGCCATTTTTAAAAGTACCACTGACCAGTATTTTAGTCTAATTGAAATTTGTGCCAAGGGCTCCTAGTTTTTTTTTAATATAAAAATAAAATTTTAATTTTAGTGCAAAAATATAATTCTCTCAGAATCACAGAGAATATTAATTTTCTTACTCGAAATATGTTGTATGAAGAAGTTGGCGAGTTGATGTTGATGTACATACATGAACAGTGCATTAAATGGAGCCATACTCATTCTTTAATTGTCATAGGTAAGGCTGGTAAAAAAAAAACCACTGACGTATAATTGAAATATTATGTTAAGTATATAGTATAACATGCATTACCTATTCACTTCTTGCTTATTAAATTATTACAAGCAATTCCAATTAAAAAGTTTAGAAAAGTCAATAGATGGCAGCACGAGTATCAAATGTACTCTTTTAAAACATGAGTACAAAATTCAAAAATCTTTATTTTTAGAGTTATTTTTCTAAATTTTTTATACAGTTCTGTATTACACATTAGAACTAAAACAACTATCTTGTATTTTCAAATTTACAAAACATTTTTTTTTAATTCAAAAAAGTTCAATATTTTGATGTTGCTAAATTTGATATATTTAAAAAACTTTCTAAAAAATCGCATCATTTTTGCATTAAAACTACATCTTATAATCATTTATAAATTGCCTTAATAATTTTCCAATAAAATATTAAGAACAAATTATAAAAAATATTTTGTTTAAAAACTACATGAAACGCATAAGCTTAAAAAAAAAAAAAAAAAAAAAAAAAAAAGACTGGACACAATTCGCGAAAAAAAAATTAAAGAAATATCTATGAAAAAGAATTGGGGAAACTTTCATACATTTATAACAAGTATTTTTTAAGTTATATCCATTTATAAAAAATGGCGCAAAACTATTCCCAAGGAAAATAACTTCCAAATTTCGAAAAAGTATATATTTAATTTAGGTTATATTTAGTTACTATATTTGGTTACTTATGTTTGCGTACTGTTGGATTTTATAAAATTTGTCAGCTTGCATTATGTATTGCATTTTTCCAGTATGATTGTCAAACGCTCAATATTGTATTGAATTATTATTATTTATAATCCTGTAACTATTGTATATTGTATGTATGATCCTGTAACTATTGTATATTATATTTATGATCCTGTAACTATTGTATGCAAATTTTATTTCTCTATACATGTATACAGGCCCGTAGCCAGCCAAAGTTTGTAGGATGGGCAAAAAATTTCCCAGGAGTGGCAGAAATATAAATTATTTAATTGGTTTTCAATAAATTTTTACAATTGATTACACGTAAAAGAGTATTTATCAGAGCACTTTATGAAGTACAAATACAAAAAAATATTAAAAAAAAAAAAGAAACATTGTTAATGTATTTTTGATGTAATGTTATTTTTTTAAATTCTTTTAAAGACTCTAAACTAGAAATTTTTTTGATAAAAACAAAACTTTCAATTTAAATTTTTTTAAAGTATAATTAATATAATTCTATTCCTCTAAAATATTCTATGCTTGTCCATCTCTTAATTTTTTACACATTTCAACTTAAGAATATCTACTTTAAAAATAATTACAAGTATAAAAATTAGTACAAGTTACTTTTACATAAAAAGTTTTTTCGAAGTTCCGTTCTTACATTTCTATTTAAAAATATATATGGTTAAACAAATTACATTTTCCAATCATTGATCTTGTGGAACTTCGAAATTAGCTGCATAACTCTTTAACAAACTTGTCATTTAAGAAATTCTTTTAGCATTAAAAAGTTATTTACATTTTTATATAAAAACTAATATATATATATATATATATATATATATATATATATATATATATATATATACACATTACTAATAGAATTGCATGTTCCTTTATTTTCTCCTATCATTTTCAATACTCTGAAAAATTTATCAGAAACTATTATTATATAAAAACCCTTTTTCTATTTATTTGCATACATTATTAATTATAATATAAAATAATAGAAATTCATTTTCCTATTCTTAGTCTTATATTAAACATTTTGAAACTTTTTAAAATACATAGCATAAAAAAATCTGAAATAAAATGATAAATGTTAGTATAATTGCAATTTCCTATCTTTACACATATTAAACAATTTCAAAACTCTATCTCTATTTCAAATGCCAAAAACACTAGATTTGCTATCCTTTCGTGAATTGTACATTCTTTGGGGACAATTTATGGCCGTCAAAGTGGAAAAGGTAGATTTGCCAGTTGCTGTGCTACAACCGAAGGTATCTACAGCAGCAAAAAGTTCGTTTCTATTCACTCATAAATATAAAGGTTTACAAGTAAAAACAAATGATTGGGATAAAACTTTCCAGGACCGGCGAAGATTTTTCCAGGTCTGGCAATGCCCGACCTCGCCCCCCTCTGGCTACAGGCCTGCGTGTATATATTTATTTGCTCGACCAGTCCTGTTGGGCCTTGAGCCTGTTGTTTTGTCTTAAAATTTGTATTTGTATTTGTATAAACGTCTCATATTCGAGATACAGGTGTCCTGTAACAATAACTTGAAAATTTCAAGTTATACTAATGATAGAAACACATTTTTTATGTCATTTTATTACACTATTTATTACAGTAAGAAAAATTTGAGATTTTTCCAAATTTGAGTCCTATTTCATTCATAAATATTATTTTTAACCGATTACAAACAGCCATTTTCGATTCAAATTATTTTTTTGAGTTGGAAAGAAGAATATGTCATTTTGAAAGGGCGTATTGCCTTATAAAACTAACTTCTTAAGATATTTAAAATATATATATATATGTATTGTTATGAGATATTTTTCTACAATTTGCTTGAATGTAATATAAAATAACAAGATGGTATTTAAAAAAAAAAAAAAACGTAGTTAATAATAGTATTTATTAAAATAATTCAATTACCAGAAGCATGTTTTTTTTGTTAAAAACCTTACATTATTAATGTGCAGTTGAATTATATATTGTCTATCAGTTTAAAAGGGTGGTTCAATTTTTTTTTTTTTAGAAAGTATTATTTTTAATGTTTTGTATTCCAAAAGGTTAAAGTGCAAAAGTGGAGTTGCATCCTTGGCGATATTTGACTTCAAAGCAACTAAATATTTTTTTTTATGGATTTGCTTAACACTATATAAATAAAAGTATTTAATGTATCCCATCCCTTACTACATTAGGAACTTTATAATAAAAGAATGTGGAAACGTAGAAAACTCACGTAAGTTTTGTTTAGAGGAAATTTATTTTGCTTTATCAAACCATTTTATATTCAGAGACATAAATGCAAATCTGATTTAGAGTGGTCGCAATATTTTCCCTTTCCGTAGTTGAAAAAAGAAAAAATGTCTGTCTGTATGTGTGTCTATGGTCAGCATAACTCCCGAACAAACTGACTTACGATGTATAAATTTGGTATGCGGGTTGCTGGTGGCCATGGGACCTACCATTAAGGTTTTCGTTAAAATAGCGCATGCTCATAAGGTAGCTGCCATTGAAAACAATCATGTTTTTTAATGATTGCTAAAAAAACGGCTCCAACGATTTTGATAAAAATCTCTGTGGTAATGCCTCTTAAGGTGTTCTAAACATCCCCACCTCCGAAATTTCCGTCAAAATGCTTTAACTTCGTAAAAAGTTGAAAAACAAATGTCTTCAACGCAGAGTTTTCTTTCCTTGAGCATACCTCATTATTGATAGTTTTTTCTTATCTAGTCAGTTTCACTTATAATAAAGGATAATATAAGGATTATCTAAAAGTACAATCGCCAAAATCAAATTTTTTTTCCATACAAAAATTATCTAAAAAAATAATATCGCCATACTGGTCTGCAATGAAAAGTGGTGCGATGTTCCACACCCCTAGTTTTTTACATTAAGACTACTTTTGCATTAAGGATACTTGGCATGGTCTCTCATTAATGAAAGAAAAATTAAGGAAGCATGTTATACTCAGTCTCTTATTCATGGGTACCAGAACAGAAAGGCGAAGGAAAAGGAAGAAAGTTAAAAGAAAAAGTGAAGGGGAGGGGGGGGGGGGGACCGAACGTAGCTTAAGCATTTAGCATTGAAAAATCTTCTATGTTCAATTCATGTGATCGTCCTTTCATGGATGATAAACTTGACAACTTCGCAAAAGAGATTATTGCATCATTTCTGCAGCTCAAAGATTCGTAGCTGAGAAATTCGAAAGTGTAGGAAAATGAAAAATGGGTGGCTACATGAGAGCAATTCTGCACTCAAGATCTTCGATGCTAAAATTTAACAAAAATTAGCATATTTCAAGAGAACTATTAATATAATTATTTCTTTTTGCACAATATAAGTTCCGAAGTTGAAAATAGAGGTGGTCATTCAAGGCACTCTGTTTTCGTTTTTTGTTACAGTTGAAATAGCAACAAGTTAACAATGTCAATGTTTTGGTTGACCGAAGAGAGACGATTTTTTTTTTATTCCTCAGATCTCAAAGGAACAGAGCTAACAGCTAAAAATCAACTTCAAAGCTGTACTATAAAAGTGAATGTGAGCAAATAAAAAAATCCATCCGAGATAACGATTTTGCAAAACTAAAAGTTATTATTTTTTTTTTTTTTACTATTTATTCTTTACAATTGATTGTACAAATTAATTCACTGGCTCGTGGCATATTCATTGTTCTTCTAGAACTACTGAACCGGCAAACACCAACTTTGTAGAGAAAGTGTTTTTTTCATCTTTTCATTTCGAGCATGCAAAACTAATACTAATGAAACATATAAAAAGCCCAGACTAATTCAAATGAATATCAAATATCTGAGAAGTCTTTGGATAAAAATCTCGTGACAACTTGCTCTTTGGAGTCCAGTGTTTTTCGAAAAGCTTTAACAGCATTTCTATCAAATTCACAATGGTAAGAAATTTTTTAATTTTATTTGAACTCCTCGTTTCTGTCTTTGATATATCCAGACAATTTTCATGCGAATCCCAATTTTTTTTAGAATAATATGAGGAATATTTACAATTTTTTTTTTTTCAAAAGTTAAGTACTAATTTTTCTTTTACTAATTATTACCTTTTTGTATAATCAGAAAATTTTTATGAGAATTATAAGCCATCTTTTTTAGACTCTTTAGATGAGCTACCTTCAGAATACTTTTTTGTAAATGGCATTATCGAAAGAAACCCTGTATCTTAAGGGAGTATTCTACTGTAGAGGCATGAATTTCGCCCGGTTTTTGAAGCGCTGTACAAAGGAAACAAAAAATATTTTTACCATAAATTTTTTTATCATTTGTTTATTGATGTTTTATTATTACATAAAAAAATTATTAAAAAAAAAAAAAAATTAAAATTGACAAAGTTATGAGCAGTCAAAGTGGGGGGGTAAAAAAAAAGAGGGTGTCCTGGCGTGCATTATTCCAACCCTCCTGGTGATCTGAAACATAAAAAACAGACGGATTCTTAATTATTATAGATGCCGCTATCGTATAACCCTTGGATAAGTTAAAAAAAGAAAAAAAATTTTAAATGGCGGCAGTTTGAAAAAAAAATGCTTGAAATTTTTTTTTCAAACTGCCGCCATTTTAATTTTTTTTTTTTTTTTAACTTTTCCAAGAGTTATACGATAGCGGCATCTATAATAATTAAGAATCCGTCTGTTTTTTATGTTTCAGATCACCAGGAGGGTTGGAATAATGCACGCCAGGACACCCTCTTTTTTTTGACCCCCCACTTTGACTGCTCATAACTTTGTCAATTTTAATTTTGTTTTTTTAATAATTTTTTTATGTAATAATAAAACATCAATAAACAAATGATAAAAAAATTGATCCTAAAAATATTTTTTGTTTCCTTTGTACAGCGCTTCAAAAACCAGGCGAAATTCATGCCTCTACAGTAGAATACTCCCTTAAGTATCTTACTAGAGATGGAAAATTATTGCTGTTCACTTTACAGTTGATTTCAACCCATAACCATCTAAATTACTGGTTCCTCTTTCTTGTACGGAAAATTCATGTTAACTCTAAAAAATAACTCTTTCTATAACTGATGAAGTTTTCTTTTTAATATTTTCTGCAACAAGTTCAGAATGCCTGTTAAAAATCTAATCTACAGGCTTTTCTTCAGCTTCTTTTAAAACATCCTCAGCATTGTAATTGCATTTTATGGTTAGAGGTAGCAACATCAGTGAATAAGCTGTAGGTACTTTTTCAGAAAAATGCTTAAGAACTTCTTTAAATGCTAAAATTAGCAAGTGTGGTTTAGCTCTTTTGTTAAAACCTTTTGACACAAAATGTGCAAAAACACTATATATTTTTTTTAATCTTAAGTTAGGTACACAAAAAGCAAGTAAGCGGAAGGGTGAAAGTATTTTTCCAATTAATATTTGGTACAAAATAGCATTATATTTAAAAGTTAATAATGATTTTAAAATAAAAAGTGCTTTGACAAATTAAACATCACGAGAGAAAAAGTTGTAATCGTTTTAGTATTTTGCTAAAATGAAAATTGTGATTTTAGCTTTTTTGCTTAAAAAATTTTGTACCCTAACTTAAACACTGAGCAACATGTTTATGAAATATTGGAATGTATTCTCGAATTTTGTATGTACTACTTTAATAGCTACAGATTCTAGATGACGGTGTGTAGAAAATAGTACAAAGAGCAATAATAGTCAGACATAAAATTTTGAGCATTCTATTTAAAATTAATATTTTTAGAGCTTCATTCAGATATTACTTGTATGTAGATGGATGAAAATATTTTAAAAAAGTCCGATTAGAATTTTTTTTTAGTTAAATGCCTTAAAAATTAAAATTTATATGAATTACAATCTTGGTTGGAATATACGATTGATGGCGTACCAAAACATTAAAAAAAAAATTTTTTTAATTTTTTTTTTATTGCTTTAAGTTTTTTTCTCGATTTGCTATTAGATATAAGGCACCAACAATAAATTGCAAAAATTATCAAAAATAAGGTAAGTGGTTTTCATGATTAATCTATTTTCGAAGTTACTTTCCTACAAAACCTTTAGGGAATAAAGGTGAATTATAAAAATGTTCATAAGATTGAATCACGTTAATTAAAAAAAATTAAATAATACTCGATCTCTTACGTCTTATCTTTATAAAGAAAAATAAATACACATGTTTCTGATTGCGATGTTTAAAATGTTCTGATACAATCTTCTTCAAAGATTCAATTATTATTATTTTTAAAAAATATAAACAGTAATTCCAAGCAGTCTATTTTAGATGCAAGTAATTATTATTTTTTAGACTATCTTAGGTTTGAAAACTAAAATTATCAATTCGGATGGAGCTCTTACAATTTCCACTTTCATCTAAGTCAATTTTGCTTAATACGTTATATTTCGGTTACTTTTAAATATAAAGTGTTGATAATTTTGATGTACTCTGCAGAGGGCGTATAAAACAAAATTCCGTAAATTTAAAATGAAATTACACATGGCAATCATACACACTTTTTATGATTTTTTAGATTATTTTGAAAATTATTGTAATGTACGCTGAATTTCTATATCTAACAGCAAAAGCATCCAACCCCATAACAATCATTTTGACATACCCAGAAAAAAAAACAAAAAAAAACTTCAATGTGCTTTATTTTTCTTTTCCAGAAATATTCCGCCATTCTTTTCGCTTTTGTGTGCATTGCACTTTTGTGCACTACTTTGTGCCAAGGCGATTCGGTTCCAGGGTCAGAAGCCAGACATCATCATCATCATGGTCACCATCACGGCCACCATCATCATCACGGGCATCACCATCATCATGGGCACCACCATCATCATGGACATCACCACCATCACCACCACGGGCATCATCACCACCACGGGCATCATCATCATCATGGGCACCACCACCATCATGGGCATCATCATGGTCACCATCATCACCACGGACATCATCATGGCCATCATCACTAATAAATGTTCCTCTTTACTTTGAAAGTAAACTTGTAATTAACATTTGTAAAATAATAAAAACATTATAATGGTATCGAAGTAGTACTTTTTATAAATTATTATTAAAGCAAAAGCATAAATATGTATTAATTTCGATTTTAACATTTATTTAAAGAAATAATTAGATTTTTATGTTTTACCAATTCTTCTATAAGTTTTTTAGTCAACTACATTAATGCATTACGAAAAAATATTTCGCATTTCATTGGAATGTATGTGTTAAATCCCTTTCAGAGTCAACAGCAGTTAAAAACTAGTGATTAAATATGCGATATAGATAATTGATAATTTCTGTTTTAATTGTTCGGAGAATAATTATTGTTTACTATGTAGTGCTAGAAATAAATTTGATTCTTACTCTTCCTTAGCAGTATTTTTTTATTAATTTTACTTAAGCTCCATTGTACACTTTAACACTTGGTCTTATGTTTATAAAGAACTAGAAAAATCACAAAAATCAAAAACACGGTAACTAAAAGAAAATTAAAACATAAATAATAATATTTATTAAGAGAGTCTTAATATTACCATCTTGCGTAGTTACCAGTTGGGGATATGTTTAAATGCTTACACTTTTAAATGGAGCGTAAATGTATCGCCAATTCTAAACATAGAAATTATAAATTATTTGAAAGTTGTTAGTTTGGATTACTTAGGTCTTCAAATTGGTGATTTTTATATGGTAACCTGCTAACGGATTAGTATCAACTAAAGTTAAAATATGACTAATAATAAAAAATGAAAATAAAAACCGTTGCTGGAAATCGCATTTATCTGTCAAAAAGCACCAAATAAAATCGCACCAAAGAAATGTTTTATACTACATCTGAACCAAAAAAAGTTTGGTATTCTTCAACATTTTTTTAGTGCGCAAAGAAAAAAGAAGTCCAATGCTCGGCTCCTTACCAACTTCATAATCACGACCAAAACAAACAACAAAGAAATAAAATCGCAAATGAAATACTACGCTTCTGGTGAAAATCGTAAAATAGTCTAGAAATAGTAAAACATGTATAATACAAAAAATGTATTGAAATCTATATTAAATAATATGGAACTTGGGTACACATTTCAAAAACACTAGACTAAAAAGAAATACAATCAAAAGAAGGATTTTTGATAATCTGGATAGAGGAAACAAATAAATATTTACTTGGAAATAATAAGTAATATTAGCAAGTGTCAAAATGATTTGAAAGTTTTCGGTGGATTTCAATAATCTTAGCCATTATGTTTACATTCAAATTTCAAAATATTATAGTACGTACAGTTACGTTTTCAAACGGCGCATCGCTGTTTGACATTAAATATATGGAAATTTATAATAATATTTGAAACGCTTATAGTAGAGACGATTGTAATACATAAAAATAATCAGAAAAATATAGGTGACACATTAAAATAACTTTTGTTTTTATTCTGATGTAATAAAAAATATCGTTGCCATTCCAAATTTTTTTTTTAATGTCTATGAATTTTAATGAAAGCAAATTTTAATCGAATTTAAAAGTTTTTATCTACAATCTCCATGTACTAAAGCTTCTATATACCAAATTTCGTACTTCTAGGTGCAAAACTGTGGATTTGTATAAGGTTCAGACGAACAGACAACTTACTTTTAAATATATAGATAGATAGGTGAATTATGAGTTTTGATAGTTTATAATACTTATCGAAACAATACATTCTTATTTTTATAAAAATTATGTTCGAAGTGAAAGACAATATAATAAACTTCAATCAGTTTTCTTCAATCAGAAAATATTTATTGTACTAAAAAAAGACCGTAAATTATATTTTTTACCATCACTATATTATTATACACCTATAAAGATCTAACACGCTGGAATTTAACACCATTGTATCTCACGTTAGTAGAGAATGGTTAATTTTTATCCGAATATACGAATCGGAAAATTGGAACTCAGTACAAGCCTTTAGACACTACGAGTGTTACTGAAATATTAGAATGAGACTTTTAATTATATTAATTCCTTAAGATTATAGATGTCTGAATGAAATATATATTTATGGAGGGTAATACAAAAACTTAATGTCTAAGCCGAAATAAATTTCTTTATATTATAAAAAAGAAATGATTACAATTTTGTCTTTTGGATGACGGTACCGTTACTTCACGTATAGCCCTGAAATTTTAAACATAATGAGTTTTTCAAATGAAGTTTGGTCAAACGGTGGTGAGATTTAAAAATTTAATTAGTTTGTTTTAATGAATTTTTAAAATTTGAGTGCAATGCTGATCTGCAATGTTCCTATGGGAGTTTGTATGTAAGTGTGGCTATTTGTCCCTATAGAAAGTGACTTCCAATAAGCGGGGAACTCTAAATTTTTTAACATAATTAATAAACAATATGCAATTGTGCAAGTGCCACCAGAATATTAAAATTTTTATTAATCTTCTTTAAATAACTTTTTAAAGTACACAAATTTTCCATTGCAACAAAGAAAGTTTTGGAAGAAAAAAAGTGCCTACTACAATTGAACCTCAAGGAAATGTGAAAAGGTTAACAATTTGATTATCCAATCAACTATTTTGGGACATCAACACGGAACTAAATCAAAACCTTTTTTCAATGTTTATTTTATTTTTTAAAACTTTTTTATATGTCCCCCCCCCCCCAATTGGGAGTGTTATCTTATTTATTATTAATCTTATTTATTTTTATTTGGTGTGGTAAACCAAGGAATTACTTTTATTGCTAAAATTTATTGAACAATAACTACATTTTAAGATTATTATTATTATTTGATGATTGCGTAGCAATCCTTGAGTTGACAACAAGTGTATTGTTTAAAAAAAATATACAATAAAAAAAAAATTTGACTTCTTAAAATTCTTCGCATAAATAAACTTTCTTCAATAAATATTGTAATATGTCAGCAACGTGTTTGGTGAGCTCACACGAGGGTCACAACTTTTTGTATAGTATTTCTTTTACATTATTTGATTAACTTCATTAAGTAACTTAATAATATTTTTTAAAGAATAGTAATTGAAATTTTAGTCTGGAAAATTATGCATTATAAATGTTCTGTAAATGAAAGTTCAATTTTGATGTATCATCCAAAGCATATCTTCGTGATGCAGAATATTTTTTGAAGCATCTAACTGCAGTAGATCAATTGGTTCATTAAGTTAATTACTAGGCCCTCTGCTCTCTAACGCTCGTCAATCTCCGAACGTGTTAATTACTTGGGCATTTGGAAGAAAATCCCGGTACCACTTGGTGACATTTTATGTTTTGAGAAAATAATGGACTTAAAACATGTAAGCATCACAATACCATTTACTACCCTTTCAATTCTCAAACAATGAAGAGTGTGATTGTAAGTGTAAAAATAGTCTGCTTCAGTTCCAAACAGAATTAATAAAATGCCCTGGTATATTTAATTAAAATTATCATTTACAAATTAAAATAGTAGGATTATCAGGTCACAAACTACCTAAATGCAAATATCTTGATATTCCTGAAAGTGCAATCTTTCACTACACAGCTTCTTAAAGAGACTGTGTCTTAGATTTAATATGCAGAAACAATCAACATAGGATATTCCTCCCTTTTCAGGGATTCAAATATTGAGGGAGTACCCTATTACTTTTCCATTACATTGTTTCTGTAACAGCCAAACAAAATGTCGGAATTACAATAGGATGAGGAGTGTCGCAGTCAGTTTACCAGAAACTGCATTTCAATGATTTATTGGAGACGATATTGGTACGAATATAACTCTGTATTTGAATGTTGAACAAAATTACAATAAATATCCTAGTAAAAACGGTATTTATTAAAAAAAAAAAAAAAATGAAATTATTTGATCTTAAATAAATGAGTAATTCATCTCAACTAAAAAATGTGATTTACAAAAAAATGCCGCAATGAGGAACTTGCACGTTTTTTGGTTTTATTTTTAAATAAAAGTAGAGAAAAAATCATGAAAAACAATACCATTCTTTCAAAAATTTGAGCTCGGATAGATAGTTAAAAAAATATTTAGTTTTTCACTTTGCGATTTGGAAGGAAAAAGCCACTCTTATGTGAAACGTCAACGCGCAGATAATGAACCAGTCTAAAACCTGTTTTAGGCAAGGAATAAGTATGGTTTCTCCCTCATTTTGCGACTTTATCTCTGCGTAACCACGTCACGGTTTTTTCATGCGTTTTTGGTCAAGTGACTTTTGCTTTGATTTCGGCTAATTTCAAACTCGAATTTTGATTAATTGAAAGCCTAAAGATAACAAATAATTGCACTGCACAAATATATTCGTTGGATAACACTAGAAAATACAAAAAATATTAATTTTCCTCACTTTTGCAAGTTCCTCATTACGTAAATATTAATCACTGTTGCCAATCAGATTAACGAAAATCATTGTTGTAAGGCATGTTCGTAGAGCATGTCGTAGGGGCATGTCCAACAGTGAAATTTAAAAAAAAATAATAAAGTTAAACAAATTAATAAGTTGTTGGATTTTGTTGTTGTTGTAATTTTGGCACGTTTTGACAATGATATAGTTAAGTCCCTTCATATAAGTTGTCCCTTTCATAAGTACCTTGATCATATAAGTTGGGTAAGTAGTTTAGGAGAAATGACGGTCACTAAAAAACGTCTTTAAATAACGGTCACTAAATAACGTATTGCCTATTAAATATATCGATAAATTAATTATTGATTGAAACTTGCTTGTTAAGTAAAAGGCTTTACAAAAACAAGTTTGTAAGTACTGTATGGAGAATACTAACTTTCAAGCTGCAATTACAGAACTATGAGGTATTTTCTTAACTAAACATTAAAATTTGTCTTTTTAGCTGGTTATTTTAGCATTCAGAATATTTCAAATACCCTTATTTTGTTATGTAAATTGAATGAAATTGCTAAAAAAAGTACTAAAATGTCCTGTACGATTTTTGAAACAGTCACATATTTCTTCAGGTTACTTATAAGATCCGTGCTATATGAAATTGATTTTTCGTTAGCGCACATATACATTTCAACAACACATATTTTACAATACGAAATCAAGAAAGGATAAGCGAAGTAAGTGTTAATTAAAAAGACATTTACATTTCTACATATCATTAAACATACGTCTATGTTTCTTAAATACAAATTTCTATTTCAGTTACATTTGATAGAAATAAAAGTTAGCGCCAAAGGCCAGTGATTTCGATATAAAACTATTTTTCGACTCAAATAGAAATTCTGAGTTTTTTCTAAGTTATAATAGACACATCACAACTTTACAACTTAAATTCTATTTGAGAGATAATATCAACAGAATAAGACCAAAAAGTGCTCTGTATTTGAATGTAAGTTGAATTTCAAAAAGCTCTCTGAAAAGTTCGCTAGTTGAAAGACTTTTCTATGTTAACAGGCATTGTAATGAAATAAGAGATGACGCAAAAATTGAATCCTACTATTCATAGGCATGAAATAGTAATTAATAGGTATTTTTAAACTATTATTTGGGATATAATAGGTATAGTTGAGGAAAATTATAAATAAATTGGAATATGTACTCCGGTAATGTTATTGTGGAACACTATAGCTTGACTTCTATATAATAAACTCGTGTCCTTTTGGGTAAAATAAGGAATAAACTAAAATAATGCCACAAAAAGCTGCTCTGGGGACACGTTTTCTTCTTTTGGGCACCCCAGGACTGCATAAAAAGCTGATACGAAACGACTCATGCGGTCCACGGGCTGTGTTGTATGGAACCATGGCATAATCGAATAGATATTATTGTCTTAAAGACACATATTCGTATTTACGGCTAAAAATGTAAGCTATATTTCATACAAAAGTTCTCACAAAATTCTTCTTTGGTTTTGAGAAAAAGAAATAATATTTTTTGTAACATAAAAATTGGCACTATTTCTGAATAAAAAATCTATATAATTGATCATACATTTACAGATCATGATACTATATCAATGAGAAAGTTAGCTGATTTATGCGTTTGTTTATAAGTCATATTGAAGCGGATTAACGGATTTCAAGGAATTTCATCCTGTATAAAAAAAAAGAAAAGGAGGTGGACGCGTACAATCAGGTTTTGATATCAAAAACAACTGCTACAAGAAACCCAAAATCAAGATAAATATAAATTTTGTAAAAAGAAGGACATTCTGTTATGGTCTCTTTGCTAACATTTAAATATCGAATGAGTGCTGTATGTCGGCAGATATTACGCCAAAAAATGTCCTGTGAGGTAGAGAATGCTAACAAATATCTCTTAAAGAATGGATATTTGACTTTATGACATTGTTTTCTTCTTGCAATCTAAACCTTCATTTACAATTTTTTTTTTAAAGTTCACCCTGTTAAATTAGCTTTCAAATAAGTCATTAAAGTATTGCATTTACATCTGTTTGACAAAATTAATATAAAATAATACTAAATTTTCATTACCTCATGCAAATATGGCACTTGACGATTTTATGGAAGTAAATTTAATGGACTGAACCTTTTTGGAAAAGTTGTAAATGAAATGTTGACCACAAAAACTCTAATAAAGTTTTGAAAATGTGTCCTTTAATTCTTAACTCTGCTTCTTGAATTTGAAAAATTTGAATTATTTGGTTTGTATATATATTAATTAGTATTTTTAGGGAATATTTTCCCATGGCATCAGTAGTACATTTACACTATTTAATGAAAATTTCTTGATATTGGCAGCTCCAAACACGACAACTTACATATGTGAATACTATGTATAACAGGATATTGAGAAACCTAAATACTGTATTGCAATGCGATAAGAAAAAATGAATAAGATTTATCTTTAACACCTTTGCTGTTTTCAACGCCTACTGACCAAGCTACATGAAACTAAATATAATTATCTTTTATTATACCACTAATTACAATACTATTGCTGAAATAGCAACAGATTAACTGCTTATTGTCCACTCTTTGCTTGACCGATTGTCACTTTTTGTTACCTATTTTCAGCGACCATCGTTAATTAAGTGTGAACTTCAATGCATTGTTGTCCACACAAAGGGAGAAAGTGTCTACAAAAAAAAAAAAAAAAAAAAAAAAAAAAAAAAAAAAAAAAAGGAGATGCTTGGCTAAACAAGACCTTTGAATAAAAAATGAACTTCAATCGGAGTTGTACGATGTCCCATCGGTTGTGTTAATTGTTTTACTATATGAGTTATAAAACTGTGTCACTACATAAGGATCCAGCAAAAAATTCAATGAACCATGAATTGGTATGAACGTCACTTTTTTCTTTCATTTTGCACTGCAAACTTCATATATATAAAAGCTGAAAATTTGGTCTGACTATCATTATCAGAAAACTACGAAAAAGCCTAGTACTCCTTTGCAGTTTCGTGGATAAGAATTATTCTTCAGCTGTGAGTTTCCTGGGAAATCTAATAAACTAAAAATGGTAAGAGTTAAGTTTTCGGTCAGTTTCAAGTTTATGTGTCTTGATGATAAATATATAAAAAGTCCATTTTGTTTGGCTTGTTTGGTTGACTATTTTGTTGATTTTATTACTTTATTCTTAATTTTCATGAAAAGAATGCTAAAATATCAGTACTAAAGTCAGTTAAATAGAAATTTCATTGAGTTTCGTGAATTTTTGCCTGGTTTGAAAACCAATAAATGTTTTCAATTATCAGCAATTATCTGTGTGCTCAGTAGATGTTAGAGGTTTTTTTACTTCTTGGAACAATGAATTGCCTATTTTTTTTTTCGATATTGATAGGCCTTTTTCATTTGTCCGTCGAAGAAAAATATGAATGACTTCGACACAGGTAAGATGACGTCCACAAAAACCGGCGTGCAGTTGGTGGATACAAAATCAAGTTTCTATACTTGGTGAAGAACTTGACTTTCAAAATCCAAACTAGTTCTATTATATTTTAAACCATTGCATGCATTTTTAGATATGGATTTGGATATGTAATATTGATGGATATATTTTAGGGAATTCACGAAAAATACAGTGATTCCAAATATCTATTCAAACGAGTGACTTCGGTCAATGTTAATAAGATAACATTTAAGTTAGCAAGAGTATTGTTAGTAAAAAATTTATTAGGAGACACTGATGATCATTACTGTACATTTCAGACATTAGCTAGTAAGTTCACTTGAAGGTCATTGGCATGCAACCTTTAGAAACTAGATTTCGGAAGAATTTCGTTTTTGTGAGGAGTGTTAAGAGTGTTCAACCTTGTATAATCTTCTCTCCAGCTTTCTATTTCAGAATCCCTGGGCATTTATGTGAGATATCGTCTAATTAATGAAGAGTTTGTATGATTTAAATTATATAAGTCCGTCATACCTAAGATATAGGGATTGATAAGAACTCATGATATTATAGATATTAAAATCATATTGGAATAAAACAAGTTATCAAGTTTTGATACTAAACTAGTGTTAACAGTAATTTTATTTTATAGCATCTTCACTTACTCTAAAAATTTGTGATTGTCTTCACTTGTTTCATTAAACTCATTAATATTTCAATGCTTTGATACCAATTTATAAAACTTATTATATTCATCTTTATTAAAAACTATTGAAATAAGAGCTGAGACATTTCGTTTAAAAAAATCAGTATTACTTTAATATAAATTTATAATAAAAAAAATTCTTGAAGCTTAGTCACGAAAAGGCTGTTTTGTTTGATAAAAGAAGATTAAAAACTGTGTTTACTGAATAATAAAGTTTCATGTCTACTTTGCACTCTGAAAACCCTGCCGATCCATTGGGTGTTGTGTATGTTGTGCATTAAAGTAATTCTTTTTAATTTAAATTATTTTTTAAATTTTAAATTCTAGCTTACCTTAATTCAACTAAGATACTCTTAAAATGTCCCCTTGAACCATAAAAAAATAAGAAACTAAATTACAAATCCTTCCTTAACAATTATTAAAAATATGACACTAAAAATTTTTCGAACTAGTTTTACAGAATACAAAATTACTTGAATTGGAATTTTTGCTTAAATATAAAATTTATAATTTGTTTGATGTTTGCATTCTTTTTTCATAGAAATATACAGTTATTTTCTTTGCCGCCGTATGCATTGTGCTTTTGTGCACTTTGTGCAAAGGCGAGTTGGTTCCCGAGATGGAAGCCAGACATCATCATCACCATGGTCACCATCACGGTCATCATCATGGACATCATCACCATCATGGACACCATCATCATCACGGTCATCACCACCATCATCATCATGGACATCACCACCATCACGGACATCATCACCACCATGGCCATCATCACCATCATGGCCATCATCATGGTCATCATCATCACCACGGACATCACCATGGACACCATCACAAATAAATAGTGACCTCTGCTATAGAACGGAACATCTGCTTATTATTTGTAAAAATAAAAAAAAATTAAATCAACGTATCAGTATTTAATTGCATTATTGTTGGATGTTTTCGTTACATACATTTTTAATTATACAAATGCACTACATATACACAGGTGTAATTAACAATACTCGATAAAGGCAATTATTCTCGTAATTAACTATTTCTTGCAAAGGTTTTTTTACTTTACGTATTCTTAAACAAAATTAAACTGTAACTAAAACTCACCTAACGTACAACACTGATAGTTGAAATACTCTTGTGAATGAGTATATGGACGTTTTGAGCTGGCTTTTTCCAGCTCTACATAAAATAGCTAATTAGCTGCTCCATATCAAACTAACAAATAATATGTTATTTTTAACTCAATTGAACTCCAATTCTAATCCTACATACATCAATGAAATTTTCTTACTTTTTAGAACAAAAATGCTGCTAAGTCAAGTTTAACTCTAATTTGATTACAGAAATGCAAGGTCAAAATTGCTTTAAAGTGCATATTTTAACCTTTGCAACTGTAATAAAGTAACACACTGGTTCTCAAAATTTCATAAAAGATATTATTTTCTTGACCAAACCATTCAACCTTCCTGGTAAGGTGTAAGGTTGGTACAACTTGGCTAAGAGGAAAATACACACGTCTAGAAAAAACAAGCAAACAAATAACATTTTTAGGGCTTATTCTAAGAGCAATTGAAATAAATCCACATATTTAATTATTCTTCAATGAAACAAACAATTTAAAATAGCAGTGCATAAAATAAAATGATTAGTTATAAAATTGCCCTTAAAAACATTATTTCATTAATTTAGTAGGCAGCACAAGGAAAAAAAAGAGAGGTGAAAAAAGTAGAGAAAATAAATATTAAGAGTTAATAAAGGGGAATCGTCACATCAGCATGTCCCTATATCATATCCCTAATTCTTAATTTTTTTCAATCACAATATGTACCAACGTATTGCTTTAAAACATGCGAATTTCTATATCAGCTAAAACAACTTTAATAATAAACTGATAGGCTACTGCAAGTTTAGGTAACGCACAGAACATCATTCTGAAATTTTTACAGAATGTAGAGAAATATCAGTAGATCATGAATCCACTTGTCTGCCGTGGCAAAAATGGCCGAAACAATTCCAAAATTGATTTTCAATGAGTGGAAGTAAATCTTATTTCCAAATAAATCATAACTTACCAAAAAATGAACATCTTTTATTGTCTGGTAACCGATTTGACTGCGACCTTCGACGATTTGTCTGTTTGTATCTGGTACTAAGTTCTTTCATTTTTTAAAAGCGAGCCAAGTCGGCAATAGTTTATACGTCATTAGTGACGTAATATTTATCACCAGCTTGGTTCACTAAAATATATGGAACAATATTTTTCACTAGTGAATAAATATCAGCTGTACCTTTCCTTATTGAAAATTAAAAATCAGTGGGTTACCACACATAAAAGAACGCTCATTGTTTGGAAAGTAATGACACATTTGGCATTCGGATTTAGTTCAACAAAGCCGATTTTGGAAGAGTTTCAGCCATTTTCGTTCCGACAGACAAGGGATTCGGGATTTACTAAAATTTTTCTACATTTTATTAAAAATTCAGAATGATGTTCGATGGTGAAACTAAACTTGCTGTCGCCCTCGATCTATAAAAGATTATTAATTAACAGATTTTGAAGACATAGCAAATGGTATTTTTTTACTATTAATTTCTTAAAAGCTTTTATAAATTACTTTATAAAAGCTCATTAAACTGTAGTAAAAACACTCATTTAAAGTTTCTATATGATCTCATAAAAATAATTTAGAGTGTAATAAAAGCATTTTATTATTTTCCTTTCAAATTTTATTAATGGTAAGTTTTTGTTGCTGTTATATTCGGTATAAAATTAATATATTTTAAAGCAATTCTTTGACAGATGAATGGCAAATAAATGAAGCTTTATGTCTATGAGGCAGGGACACACTGAATCCCCCCCCCCCTCCAACATAAAATATAAGAATTTGGTGTGTTACTCACAAGACACCCTATCTACCAATTACTCTTATGCAATGGAGAGAAAGTGGAAAGTGAGGGAACTATTTAAATTAAGGAAATGATAAATAAAATAAAATGAAGATTTTTTTAAATTTCCAGTGGCAAGGCAATACAAAAGAAAAGCAAAAGTCTAAAATTAAGAGATAATTTTTAAAAAAGTTCTTGCCAACCATAAATATCAGGAAAACATTTAAATTGAGTGTTTCATTTGGGATTTTATTTAATATCATGCATGCTTGTGTATAGCTAACTTTCAATGTGAAGATCGATCGCTTTGACTATTTGCCGTTCATAACTCAAAAATTGGTGTTTTAATAATTTCCTTTAACAAATGATATGATAATCACTCTATTACTCTACAAAGATTGTAGAAATCATGAATTATTTTTAATGCAGTGTAATGCTTATTTATAATTTATTATATCTAAAAATATCTTTTTAACTTTCTATTTCTCATATGATAACATACAGTAATGAAAATATTGCATTCGGTCTTTTTTTTTATGTCTACACATTTTGGAAGTGTGCTGAGTTCAAAAAAGTCTGTGAGAAGCATAATCCCCGACGGTTTGACCTACAATGTTCAACTTTAGTATACGGGTAGTGAGTGATAGCTATATGACGTATTTTTAAGATTTTCATCAAAGTTAATAATGCGCAAAAGGTAGCTGCCACTGAAAATTATTTGTTTTTCAGCAATTGCCAAAAAAAAAAAAAAAAAAAAAAAAAAAAAAAAACCCGGCTCAAATAATTTTTATCAAAATCATTTTGGAAATTCTTTCTAATGTGTTTAGAACACTTATTCTTCATACATCGAAAGAATTGGAATTTTGAAAATATATTTGAATATTAGAAACATGTAAAACATTGTTTAACCATATCACACTCGTAACGGCTACACTAATTTTAACGTAGGTCATTCTTCGGTTAGAAATAAAGCAAGATGTTAACATTATTAAGATAATTTTTCTTCAAAATCTACAGTTTATATTTCCATTAGGTTAAATGTACACGGCTTAAATTGGTTCAGTGAAACTACAAGTAAAGAGAGCAAGCTCCCACTAATTGCCTTTTATCGATTTTAATAAATTAACAACAAAATATCGTATTTATAAATTTTATTCCCAATAATATGATTAGTCAAGATATCTGTAGACAGAAAATCCGGCTCAAATTGGTTTAGTAAATCTCAAGTTATTATCATACTGGATGAAAAGGAGGAAGTGTAGGAGTTTTCAAAATTTCAAGCAGCCAGGAGTTCTTCATTTTAGTAGGAGTAGTCCTTTTATTTCGAAGAATAAATGAGAAAAAAGTCATCATGATCATAATAAGAGTGTAGCTTCTTATAAAAACATACATACATTAAGGGTGATGCCATGGACAATTATGACAAGAAATAAAGAAATATCAAACAAAAATGTATTAAAACACACACACACACACACACACACACACACACACACACACACACACACACACACACACACACACACACACACACACACACACACACACACACACACACACACACACACACACACACACACACACACACACACACACACACACACACACACACACACACACACACACACACACACACACACACACACACACACACACACACGTGTGCATGCTGCTATTGTCTCTTTGTTCAGATTCTATAAGTTCGATGAAAAGAAATATCATATATTAAAAATAGTGATAAATAGCAATTTTATAAAATTGTTTAAATTTTTGGAATTGATATTTAAAAGATATCAATTCCATATACATATAGTCAAAACTTTAGGTTTTTGCTTCATTCCCAAAAGATTTTTTCTTAGTCACATTCCCAACTGTAGCTAAATAAACACGAGTTAAAATTTTCAATGACAGATAGATGTAAGTATAGCAAATATGGAATTTAACTTTACATGATTCAAAAAAGATACAAATGAAGTCAGAATAAAATAAAAAAGACAATTTTGAATATCTATCCGATATTTATAATTACTTTGGCATTTGATTTTGACGAAAATAATTTGTTGTTGTTGTTATTTTCCTAATATATTTTTCAACTATTATGAAGAATTATTTTCCTATGACACAGGCTTCAAATAGCTCCATGAACTTTAAGTATGAATACCCTATATGTACCCGGTATTAGAAGAAAGCAGCAAGCCAAAGATTTTTTTTTTTCATAACACTTTTAGAGTTTTCAGTGTCCATTGGCTATGCTACCCGAAACTAAATATTATTGCCTTCATTAAGCATCCAACTACAATTACTATTGCCGAAATAACAACAAATTAACTGTTTATTGTCCAACTCTGCTTGACCTCTTTTCACTTTCTATTCTCTATTTTCACAGACCATAGTAAATTAAGTGTAGATTTAAATGCATTGTTTACCACGCAAAGGGAGAAAACGTCTAAAAAATAGATTACGCTCGAATTAACAAGACCTTTGAATAAAAAATGAACTTCAATCGGTATTGTACGATGTCTAGCTTTGTGTTAATTGTTTTACTATAAGTTGTAAAAATGTGTCATGGCATGAGGACCTAGCTTAAAATTCAATGAACCATTAATTGATATGTACGTCACTAACTTTTTTCTACTTTTAACACTACAATCTCTTCACAATATAAAAGCAGAGAACTTGGTTTGGATATCATTATCTGTAAACTGCTTAGAAAGCTAAGATCGCTCTTAAAGTTTCGTGGTAAGAATTACCTCTTCACGAAAACCTTATAGACTAAAAATGGTAAGTAAAGTCGATTTCAATTTTATGTAAGTTTTGTTGATAAAATATAAAATGAAAGTTAATGTTAGTTGAATAGTTCTAAATTGCATACTTGTTTGGTTGACAACTTTGTTTACTTGTTTAGTTGATAACTCATAAACATGCATTTTTAACAAAAATATCCGTGCAAGATCAAGTTTTTAAACAAGATAAGAAATGTTACTTTAACTATTTGCCGAATATTTTCTAAAGTATTGGATAAAACTTTTTTGATATCTAAAGTATAAAACGATCAAACCAAGTTTACAAGTTTTAAGGTCGTTTAACATGTTGCCAGTGACAGCATGACAGGTGATAAGTAGATTGGAAAGTAAGTGGCGTGCGGTGATTGTGGATTATCAGTTTATTTCCCTTTCGTTAACAATGGAACAGGGAATTTATGTGTCACCAAAGAAAAAAAAATAGTGGATCTATTAGATATGCAGTAAGTGGTGGAACAGTGTATGGCTTTTCCAGTATCTGCTATAATGCGTCTACATGGTACTAGTCGTTGGCATTCCATCTCAATTGGCACGGCAGACGGAAAATGTGCCAACCAGCCCTTTGAAACAACAAATTTACATTTTTGTGGGGAATTAGAGGTATTCTTTCTTGTACGATATTTACTCCAACAAATCGAGAGCTAGTATTTGTGTGACTTGAACTACATAAGTCAGTTATACATAATATATCGGGATTGATAGTATAGTATTGAATATAACATGTTTTTTTTTAAAAACTATTGCTTTAAAAAAAATCAATTCAAATTTCGATGCTAATCAAGTCTTATTTGTAATTTTGTAATATTACATGTTCAAGAAATCTGCAAATTTACGTATTTGTGCCTATTTATTACATTACTTTTATATGAATATTTTGATAGCACAATTTACGAAAGAAATTTTATTTATTTTTATTTTAGCCTTCCCAACCTTAGAGTAATTGAAAGAAACAAATTTTCATTGAAAAATTGGAGTTATATTATGATAATATTTCCTGAATGTTTATTTTGGCCTGAAAATATCGTTGGCTTGGTTGGAGAAATGAGAATTCTTTATTTAGTGATAGTTTCTTGTTCTACGTTGCATTGTAATTACATCATGAATACACTGCTGTTCCATTTGTTGCTGTTCTCGTTGTACATTAACGTATATTTATTAAAATAAAATTATTTTTTAATAAAAAATTCTTATTTACTTTAATTAAACTAGCAAATTCTCAAAAGGGTGTCTTGAATCATAGAAAAATAAGAAACTGAAAGAGATACCCACTTTTTTTTTGGTGTGTACTAAAAGTTTAAAGCGATTACTAGATTACAAGAAGATTTCTAGGAATTTAAAATTTTTATAAAAAACACAATTTTTCGAATTAAAATTTTGGTTATTATAATTTCTTGATGTATATATTTTTTTCTTACAGAAATATACAGTTATTATTTTTGCCGTTGTATGCGTTGTGCTTTTGTGCACTTTGTGTAAAAGCGAGTCAGTTCCCGAGATGGAAGCCAGACATCATCATCACCATGGTCACCATCACGGTCATCATCATGGACATCATCACCATCATGGACACCATCATCATCACGGTCATCACCACCATCATCATCATGGACATCACCACCATCACGGACATCATCATCATCACGGCCATCATCATCACCATGGCCATCATCACCATCATGGCCATCATCATGGTCATCATCATCACCACGGACATCACCATGGACACCATCACAAATAAATATTGGCCTCTGCTATAGAACGGAACATCTGCTTATCATTTGTAAAAATAAAAAAAGATTAAGTCAACGTATCAGTATTTAATTGTATTATTGTTAGATGTTTTCGTTACATACATTTTTAATTATACAAATGCACTACATATACACAGGTGTAATTAACAATACTCGATAAAGGCAATTATTCTAGTAATTAACTATTTCTTGCAAAGGTTTTTTTTACTTTACTTATTCTTAAACTAAATTAAATTGTAACTAAAACTCACCTAACGTACAACACAGATAAGAAGAAAATGATAAATTAAATTAAATAAAAAATTGTTTTTTTGGCCATAAATACTTAAATAAGTAATATATTTCAGTATTTTTTTTTTCAAAAGATAGTTTGTTAAATGACCAAACATAAATACCAAGCAACTTTTGCATCAATTTCTTTTTTAATAATTAATTATTAATTAATAAAACAATTTAATTTTTTTTTTGAATAGAAACATATATATTTTTTTTTGCTTTCATTAGATTGACCATGGTCTGAAACCCCCCCCCCCCCACAATTTTTTTCTTTTCATTTTGACTTTTAGTTCTCGATTTTTTAGCGAAAATGTAAAAAACGCTCACTTTAAGGGACCGTATAGTAGACGACTTTTGAAAACTGTCAAAGATTAATTCAAGGTAAACTAGAGGTGAGGAAAATCGCACAACGTCCAATTATCGTAAAATGGGGTGAATAGGACAGCGGGGTGAATCGGAACAGAATTTCTTGAAAATACAAAATATATATATATATATTATTTTATACAAAGAAAGCAGTTTTTTTTTTTGTATATATATTTTTAATCTGTCTAACGTGTTTGGAATCGTGGAACATATGTTTTGTGTGGTTTTCAACAGTGTTCTTTAAAAAAAAAAAAAAAATTACTTTCTTAAATTTCATTTATTTAAAACAACATTTTTTAAGCAATTTCAATAAGTTATCCTTTAAAAATTTTACTGAATCATGTGATTTTTTCATTTTATAAATAATTTTAAAGATTAAGTTACATTTGTGTTTACAGTGAAATGTTTCTGTAAAATAATCACGCTTTGCTGAGTACTGTTTACTAATGCCTACATTTTATATTTATTAATTTTCTAATGATCAGTAGTATACGTTATACTTCTGCAATTACAGTTTTCGATATTTTATTTATTTCGTGTGAAGAATGCACATCTTTAACGTTGTAAATAAATTATGTTACTTTTGCGTTTATTTGCTATTTTTGTATTAATCTTAAACATGACACTATAAATCCAAGTAGTTTCTATGCAATTTTAGACTAATATTTGTATTTTATAACGTCGTGAAACGCCGCACTGACCGTTCAATTTCTCCCTCTGTGAAGTAGAACTTTAAAAATACCTTTCGTTTTATGGAAATTCTCCCTGAAGATCGGTCAAAAAATGGTCGAAACATTTTCGCTCATAAGTGACGTGTTTTTCAACATAATGTATTGAAATTTGGGATATAGAGTAAATGATGTATTCTGAATCGAATGAAATGATAAAAAATAAGGGTTCGTATTGAAATTTTCGAAGATAGCGTTACTTTTACTTAGTAAACGGTCCCTCAAGAAAAAAAAATGCATCAGATATATAGAAAATCGTAAGCAAAACATTTTGGTGCAAACCGTAAGATTCCACGATAATTAGATATAGCCATTGTTCTGATTTTGTTTTTGGGTACTGTACCAACGTGTTGCTTTAAAACATGCGAATTTTTATATCAGCTAAAACAACTTTAATAATAGACTGATAGGCGACTGCAAGTTTAGGTGACGCACAGAACATCATTCTGAAATTTTTATATTATGTAGAGAAATATCAGTAGATCATGAATCCACTTGTCTGCCGGGGCAAAAATGGCCGAAACTATTCCAAAATTGATTTTGAATGAGTGGATGTAAATCTTATTTCCAAATAAACCATAACGTGCCATAAAATGAACATCTTTTATTGTCTGGTAACCGATTTGATTGCGATCTTCGACGATTTGTCTGTTTGTATCTGGCGCGCTCAGTTCTTTCATTTTTTAAAAAGTGAGCCAAGTTGGCAATAAATTATACGTCATTAGTGACGTAATATTTATCACTAGCTTGGTTCACTAAAATATATGGAACAATATTTTTCACTAGTGAATAAATATCAGCTGTACCTTTCCTTATTGAAAATTAAAAATCAGTGGGTTACCACATATAAATGAATGCTCACTGTTTGGCAAGCAATGATATATTTGGCAATCGGATTTAGTTCAACTCATTCAAAGCCGATTTTTGAAGAGTTTCGGCCATTTTTGCTCCGTCAGACTAGGGGATTCCGAATTTTCTAAAATTCTCTACATTTTATAAAAAATTCAGAATGATGTTCGATGGGGAAACTAAACTTGCAGTCGCCTCTCGATCTGTAAAAGATTATTAACAGAATTTGAAGACATTGGAAATGGATTTTTTTTATTATTAATTTCTTAAAAGTTTTTATAAATTACTTTATAAAAGCTCATTAAACTGTAGTAAAAAACACACAAATAAAGTTTCTACATGATCTCATAAAAATAATTCAGAGTGTAATAAAAACATCTTATTATTTTCCTTTCAAATTTTATTAATGGTAAGTTTTTGCTGCTGTTATATTTGGTATAAAATTAATATATTTTAAAGCAATTCTTCGACAAATGAATGACCAGCAAATGAAGCTTTATGTCTATGAGGCAGGGACACACTGATGACCCCCCCCCCCCACTAAATATAAGAATTTGGTGTGTTACTCGCAAGACACCCTATTTGCCAATTACTCCTACGCTATGGAGAGAAAGGTGAAAGAGTGGGAACTATTTGAATTAAGGAAATGATAAATAAAATAAAATTAAGATTTTTTAAAAAATTTCCAGTGGCAAGGCAATACAAAAGAAAAGCAAAAGTTTAAAATTAAGAGATAATTTAAAAAAAAGTTCTTGCCAACCTTAAATAACCTTGACTATTTGCCGCTCATAACTCAAAAATTGGTGTTTTAATAATTTCTTTTAACAAATGATATGATAATCATTCTATTACTCTACAAAGAATGTAGAAATTATGAATTTTTTTTCATGCATTGGAATGCTTATTTATAATTTATTATATCTAAAAATATCTTTTTAACTTTCTATTTCTCATATGATAACATACAGTAATGAAAATATTGCATTCGGTCTTTTTTTTTTATGTCTACACATTTTGGAAGTGTACTGAGTTCAAAAAAGAAAGTGGTTTGGAAAAATTGTATGTGCGTCTGTGAGAAGCACAATCCCTGACGGTTTGACCTACAGTGTTCAACTTTAGTATACGGGTAGTGAGTGATAGCTATATGACGTATTTTTAAGATTTTCATCAAAGTTAAGAATGCGCAAAAGGTAGCTGTCACTGAGTCACTGAAAATTATTTGTTTTTTAGCAATTGCCAAAAAAAAAAAAAAAAAAAAAAAAAACCGGCTCAAATAATTTTCATCAAAATCATTTTGGAAATTCTTTCTAATGTGTTTAGAACACTTATTCTTCATACATCGAAAGAATAGGAATTTTGAAAATATATTTGAATATTAGAAACATGTAAAACATTGTTTAACCATATCACACTCGTAACGGCTAAACTAATTTTAACGTAGGTCATTCTTCGGTTCGAAATAAAGCAAGATTTTAACATTATTAACATAATTTTTTGTCAAAATCTACAGTTTATATTTCCATTAGGTGAAATGTATACGGCTTAAATTGGTTCAGTGAAACTACAAGTAAAAAGAGCAAGCTCCCACTAATCGCCTTTTCTTGATTTTAATAAATTAACAACAAAATATAGTATTTATAAATTTTATTCCCAATAATATGATTGGTCAAGATATCTGTAGACAGAAAATCAAGCTCAAATTGGTTTAGTAAATCTCAAGTTATTATCATACTGGATGAAAAGGAGGAAGTGGAGGAGTTTTCAAAATTTCAAGTAGCCAGGAGTTCTTCATTTTAGTAGGAGTAGTCCTTTTATTTCGAAGAATAAATGAGCAAAAAGTCATCATGATCATAATAAGAGTGTAGCTTCTTATAAAAAACATACATACATTAAGAATGATGCCATGGACAATTATGACAAGAAATTTCAAACAAAAACAAAAATGTATTAACACACACACACACGTGTGTGCATGCTGCTATTGTCTCTTTGTTCAGATTCTATAAGTTCGATGAAAAGAAATATCATATATTAAAAATAGTGATAAATAGCAATTTTATAAAATTGTTTAAATTTTTGGAATTGATATTTAAAAGATATCAATTCCATATACATATAGTCAACACTTTATGTTTTTGCTTCATTCCCAAAAGATTTTTTCTTAGTCACATTCCCAACTGTAGCTAAATAAACATGGGTTAAAATTTTCAATGGAAGATAGATGTAAGTATAGCAAATATGGAATTTAACTTTACATGATGCAAAAAAGATACAAATGAAGTCACGATAAAATAAAAAAGACATTTTTGAATATCTATCCGATATTTATAATTACTTTGGCATTTGATTTTGGCGAAAATAGTATTTTTTTTTGTTATTTTCCTAATATATTTTTCAACTATTATGAAGAATTATTTTCCTATGACACAGGCTTCAAATAGCTCCATGAACTTTAAGTATGAATATCCTATATGTACCCGGAATTAGAGGAAATCAGCTAGCCAAAGATATTTTTTTTTCATAACACTTTTAGAGTTTTCAGTATCCATAATCCATGCTACCCGAAACTAAATATTATTGCCTTCATTAAACATCCAACTACAATTACTATTGCCGAAATAACAACAAATTAACTGTTTATTGTCCAACTCTGCTTGACCTATTTTCACTTTCTATTCTCTATTTTCACAGACCATCGTAAATTAAGTGTAGATTTAAATGCATTGTTTACCACGCAAAGGGAGAAAACGTCTAAAAAATAGATTACGCTCGAATTAACAAGACCTTTGAATAAAAAATGAACTTCAATCTGTATTGTACGATGTCTAGCTTTGTGTTAATTGTTTTACTATTAGTTGTAAAAATGTGTCATGGCATGAGGACCTATCTTAAAATTCAATGAACCATTAATTGATATGTACGTCACTAACTTTTTTCTACTTTTAACACTACAATCTCTTCACAATATAAAAGCAGAGAACTTGGTTTGGATATCATTATCTGTAAACTGCTTAGAAAGCTAAGATCGCTCTTAAAGTTTCGTGGTAAGAATAACCTCTTCACGAAAACCTTATAGGCTAAAAATGGTAAGTAAAGTCGATTTCAATTTTATATAAGTTTTGTTGATAAAATATAAAATGAAAGTTAATGTTAGTTGAATTGTTCTAAATTGCATACTTGTTTGGTTGACAACTTGGTTTACTTGTTTAGTTGATAACTCATTAACATGCATTTTTAACAAAAATATCCTTGCAAGATCAAGTTTTTAAACAAGATAAGAAATGTTACTTTAACTATTTGCCGAATATTTTCTAAAGTATTGGATAATTTTTTTTTGATATCTAAAATACAAAATGACCAAACCACTTTAATAAATTTTAAGGTCGTTTAACATGTTGCCAGTGACTAGCATGACAGGTGATAAGTACATTGGAAAGTACGTAGCATGCGGCGATTGTGGATTATCAGTTTATTTCCCTTTCGTTAACAATGGAACAAGGAATTTATGTTTCACCAAAGAAAAAAATAGTGGATCTATTAGATATGCATGAGGGGATGGAACAGTGTATGACTTTTCTAGTGTCTGCTATAATGCGTCTACACGGTACGAGTCGCTGGAATTCCATCTCAAATGGCACGGCAGACGAAAAATGTGCAAACCAGCCTTTAGAAACAAAATTTTATAAGATAATTTACATTTATGTGGGGAATTAGTGGCATTCTTCCTTGTACGATATTCTCTCCAACAAATCGAGGGCTAGTATTTGTGTTACTTGAACTGCATAAGTTTGTTATACATAAGATATCGAGATTAATAGTATTGTATATAATACAACTAAAAAAAAAAAAAAAAAAAAAAAAAAAAAAAAAAAATATATATATATATATATATATATATATATATATTTTTGAAATAAAACAAAATCAATTCAAATTTCGATGATTCTAAACAGGTGCTATTTGTAATTTAGTAATATTACATCTTCAAGAAATCTGAAAATTTACGTTTTTGTGCTTATTTATTATATTACTTTTATATGAATATTTTTATATCCCAATTTACGAAAGAAAGTTTATTCATTTTTATTTTAGCCTTCCCAACCTTAGAGTAATAGAAAGGAACAAATTTTAATTGGAAAAATTGGAATTATATTATGATAATTTTTCCTGAATGTTTAGCTTGTCCTAAAAAGATCGTTGGCTTGGTTGAAGAAATGAGAATACTTTAATTTCTTTATTTAGTCTTCTACTTTGCATTATAATTATATCATGAGTACTGCTGTTCCATTTGCTGTTGTGCTCGTTGTGCATTAAAGTATATTTATTAAATATAATTATTTTTTAATTATAAATTGTTATTTACTTTAATTTAACTAGAAAATTCTCAAAAAGGTTTCTAGAATCATAGAAAAATAAGAAATTTGAATCGATACTCTCTTTCTTGGCCTGCACTAGATGTTTAACGCGATGACTAGATTAGAACAAGATTACTAGGAGTTTAACATTTTTATAAAAGTACAATTTTCGAATTAAAATTTTGGTTATTATAATTTCTTGATGTTTAATTTATTTTCTCACAGAAATATACCGCAATTATTTTTGCCGTTGTATGCGTTGTGCTTTTGTGCACTTTGTGCAAAGGCGAATCGGTTCCTGAGATGGAAGCCAGACATCATCATCACCATGGTCACCATCATGGTCATCACCATGGACATCATCACCATCATGGACACCACCATCATCACGGTCATCATCATCATCATGGACATCACCATCATCACCACCACGGACATCATCATCATCACGGACATCACCACCACCATGGCCACCATCATCATCACGGCCATCATCATGGTCATCATCACCACCACGGACATCACCATGGACACCATCACAAATAAATTTTGACCTCTGCTATGGAAAAAAATATCTGCTAATCGCTTGGAAAGATAATAAAGATTATGTCATCGTATTAGTATTTAATTGCATTATTGTTAGATGTTTTATTTACATACTTGTTTTATTTACATACGGGTTTAATATTACATATGTACTAACACATTACATATGTACTAACACATTACATATGTACTAAAGACACTTATTCTCTTAATGAACATTTTCTTGTAAATGTTTTTTTTTTTTTACTTATTCTTAAGCTGTATTAAATCGTAAGTTAAAGTCACCTGACTTACAGCAAGCACTATTAGTTGAAATACTCTTGTGGATCTCCGATAGACGTTTTCAGAGGTCTGATAGAGTCAAGTTTAAATCTAATTTGATTGCAGAAATGAAAGTCTAAAATTGCCTTAGATTGCATATTTTAACATTTTTAATTGTAATAAAGTAACACACTGGTTCTCAAAATTTCCAAAAAGATATTTTTTCTTGATCAAACCATTCAACCTTCCTAGTAAGGTGCAAGGTTGGTACAACGTGGATAAGAGGAAAACTACACATGTCTAAAACTAAATAAATAAATAAATAAATAAATAAATAAATAAATAAATAAATAAATAAATAAATAAATAAATAAATAAATAAATAAATAAATAAATAAATAAATAAATAAATAAATAAATAAATAAATAAATAAATAAATAAATAAATAAATAAATAAATAAATAAATAAAATTTGTAGTACGAGAAATAGAAACGGAACAACATATTTAAATATTCTTTACTGAATCAAATAATTTAAAATAGTAGTGCATAAAATAAAATGATTAGTAAGATGAAATGTAAAGTTTTAAAATTGCCATTAAAAAGCATTACTTTATTAATTTAGTAGGCAGTGCATGGAAAAAAAGGAGGTATGTAAGTAGAAAAATGGATATTGCGCAGTAACAAAGAGGAATCGTCTTATCAACATATCCCTGTGACCTTGTCTCATATGACTAATGCTTTATTTTTTCAATCACAATATCTGCCAAAGTATTGCTCTAAAACATACGAATATTTTTATCAGCTATGACGACTTTAATAATAGACTGAAAGGCGACTGCAAATTTAGGTACCTCCTTGAACATCGTTCTGAAATTTTTCTGGAATGTAGAAAAATGTCTGTAGATCATGAAATCCCTAGTCTGCCGGGGCAAAAATGACCGAAACTGTTAAAAATTTGACTTTGAATGAGTGGAACTAAAACTGATTGCCAAGTATGTCATAACTTACCAAAGAAATTAACCTCCTATTTTGTCTGGTAACCCACCACCCTTTATTTTCAATTATGAAGGTTGCAGACGATTTGTCTTTCCTGGCGCCAAGATATTTCACTTTTTAATAGTGAGATAAGTTGGCAATAAATATTACGTGATGTATTATCATCAGTGATGTAATATTTATCACACACTTGGCTAAATAATAATAAAAAAAAAAAATAAAAAAAAATGGAATAATATTTTTCACTAGTGAATAAATATCGTCTGTACTTTTCCTCATTGAAAATTACAGAGCAGTTATTTACCACATAAAAAATGATGTTTAATGGCATTAATATGTTTTAAAGCAATTCATTGGCAGATATGGTGGCCGGACAAACTCATTATTTGGCAAGTTATGACATATTTAACAATCGGATCTAGTTCAACCCATGCAAAGTCGATTTGCGAAGAGTTTTGGCCATTCTTGCTCCGACAGACCAGGGAATTCATGATCTACTAGCATTTCGCTCTTAATATTTTTCTTTCAAATTTTATTTATCATAAGATATTATTGTTGTTATATTTGGTGTACAAATTAATATGTTTTAAAGCAATTCATTGACAGATATGGCTGCCGAAAAAATGAAGCTTTATGTCTTTGCAGCAGGGACACACTGAGGATCCTTCTTAAACATAAAAATTTCGTGTGTTGCTTAGACAATACCCTGGCTGCCATTAACTCTTATTTTATGGCGAGAAAGGAGAAAGAATTGAGAGCTATTTAAAGTTAACAGGGATGAGGATGCAAAATTTCAAAAAAGTGGAAATCCAAAATTTAAAAAACTAAATACACGCGACACGTCATATTTTTCATAATGACCAAAATTACGCTAGAAAAACGCGGAAATTATTGAATTACTAAAAAGTGGTGTAAAACTTGAAAAAAACACAAAACCAGGGTGTCTACCAACTTTGTCAAATGCAATTTCTTGAACTCAGAATTTTTTTTTTTACCTTTTCAGAAAATTTTGCAACCGTTTAAATAATCAATTTGTCAAAAAAATTACAAAAGCAAACCATAAAAATTTAATACTTCTAAAAAGACAACAATCAGAGATACAATACAATATATTTTACCAATATTGAAGCCACAACTATGAATGTTTGTACAGTAGATTTTTCATGCAGTTATATATATATAAAAAAAAAAAAATTCCCTTCCCCCCTCCCCACAATTAACCTTTATCTTCTTCTCTCGGATAGAAATGTAAGAAATACATTACCAATATAACAATGGTTGCTGCATTAATTTGTTGAAAAATCTCACTAAAATGCTTAAAATTCTGTTTTAATCACACTAGAAAATTAGAGGAATCCACGTGATTGAAAATAACAAGAACAATAAAACATTATATCATAAAATTTAGTATTGTGAATGATAACACTAAGCAACACCAATTTCAGCATTTTTTTTTTTTTTTTCATTTTAGCAATCTCAATATCTAATGACTGAACTTCCTCCTCCTATAGGAACATAACAGCAAGCAAACCATTAACTTCCTTTACATGTGCTTCTGTCAGAAGTGTGACACATTACTCGGTTTAATGCCCATATAACTTGTTCATTAATGATAAAAAGAACTCATAGTAGATGAAAATTCTGACAGAGTCAAAGTGTTTCCAGTAGTTGCATTGTTGGATGGAATTACATGTGATGATAAAGACTGAAAATTAAGCATTCTTTGCTTGCCTGTTGATGTATTTGTGATGCCCCATTTCCCTATAACTGACATCAAATTTTGATTTACAAAATATTCAATATCCTTTATATTTGACCAGTAACACAGGCATTAACCACTTGGCTATATCTATATCAGATTCCATCCAGTTTTCTCGAAAAGTACATCAACAATAGGTTTTAGGCTCAACAAGGTTGTCCATTAAAGGGATAGCAACTGACTTTCGGCGAAAGCGCGGTAATCATGTCGTGATTTCAAGAAAACCGGAAGTCCGTTCTACTCCGCTGTGTCATTGCTTTCCAATAATTATTTCTGAAATTAAGTTAATACTTTAAAGCAAAAAGTAAATAAAATAAAATCATCTTTAATAGAATAAAATATTTCGAGATGAATTTTTGAATTTGCTTCGAGATTCAAAAATTCGGGAAGTCCGTAAAATAATCGAAGTGACGTTGCATCGTAGGTTCTAATTCCTCGTGAAATAAATGACTTTAAAAAATAAAAATGCACAATTTATTACATAAGTAATTTTAGTATAGGAATTTATTACAATAATAACGGTAACTCAATTAAAAATTACGATGTAGTGTTATAAAAAAAAAAAAAAAAAAAAAAAAAAAAAATACAAACAAGTGCTGTTAGGCCTAGCGATCGGCAAAAGTTTCAGGGAAATTTTTTCACCTATCATAATTTTTTTTCTTGATTCTTGCTGATTAATATTTTACAAATAAGTTAATAAAATGTTCTTGCCGATTCGCAGATTTTTATTGTAACTTTTCGTGTCGAAAATACAACTAGAAAAAGTTACGAAACTCCTCCATTCGCCCTTCGCCTGTCGATCTTGTATAGCAAGTGCACACTTGTATACCGCAGAAGTGCTCCCCACATTATAGTTCTACGAATATTTAAACTTCATAAACTATATTTAACATTCAAAGTTAGACCAAACAAAAATAAACTTCGGAATCCCGAGTATTTATAAATTTAAAAAAAAAAAAATAGTTCTGCCGTTTACATGACGGGCTGATAAAGGCCGGCTTTAGAGAAAGGAATGGTTGCAATAAACGCTATACGTTCATAAAAATTTCGCGTCATTTTGGAAAAAAAATTGCCCTTTTCAGCAATTGTTTGTTGGCGAATTTTTTGTCGATTTTGCTTAGGGAATTACCGAATTTTTCAGTAATGCAATCGGCGTGAAAATTTCGTGACCTCTGCTCTGATTTCTCGACTTTTTCGTGACTTTCTTGACCGTTTTTTGATTTCGCGCCTTTTTCTTGACTTTCCTGACTGGTAGACACTCTGAAAACGCGGAAAATCGCGGAAACGCGGAAGATTCTCATCCCTGAAGTTAAGGAAAGGATAAACAAAATAAAATTAAGGAATTATTTTTGAAAAAGTTCTTGCCTACCATAAATGTCAGGAAAACATTTAAATTGAATGTCTTTGAAAAGTGTTTCATTTGGGATTTTATTTCATATCTTACATGCTTGTGTATTACTAACTTTCAATGTGAAGGTCAATATCTTTGACCATTTGACTTTCATAACTCAAAAATTAGTGTCTAAGTAATTTCCTTTAACAAATGATATGATAAACATTATACTACCCCACAAAAATTGTAATCGCGAGTTTTTAATGCTGTTGAATGCTAATTTATAATTTGTAATATCTAAAAATGTCTTTGAATTTTTTTTTTTTAATTTTTTATTTTATGTCCACAAATTTTGGAAGTGCTGAGTTAAAAAAAAATGGGTCTAGAAAAATGTGTGTGTGTGATCAGCATAACCCCTGACGGATTGACTCACAATGTTTGTTCAACTTTGATATACGGGTTAGTGATAGACGAGATCATTAAGATTTTCATCAAAATTAACCATGAGCAAAAGGTAGCGTCACTGAAAAATTTATGTTTTTCAGTAATTGCCAAAAAACTGGCTCAAATGATTTTGATCAAAATCGCTTTGGTAATTCCTTTTAATGAGTTCTATGCATCCCCACCCTTGGAAACTCCATTAGAAATTAGAAAAAGGCGTAAAAAGTTGAATGACAAATGCTGTTAACACAGAGTTCTCTTTCGTTGAGCGTCTCCCATAGACGATAGTTTATCCTTGGTTTCACTTACAAGAAAGCGTAATCTAATATTATAAAGCATTTAATCTATTTCGTCATTTTGTCAGGATATTTTTTTTTTCTCTGCAATAATTTTTACTGAAAATATATAACGTCAAACCAGCCATTTTTTGAATAAATAAAAATATAAAAATGAAAACGGTAGATACACCAGTCCCAGGCAAATTTAAATGGAGTGCTATCTTTGAAATATAATTCTATGCCAAACATAGATATTACTGCAAACTAAACAACAATCGTGAGATCAAATTGACAATTTATGAAACACTGTTATTATAAACGCACATTTTGCTTAAAAACTTGGTAATAAATATATTTAGTTGTGAAAGTTGAAAAGCGAAATAATTATTAAAAAAAAAGGTATTATGTGTAGTTTATTTGTAATTATTTCAATGTACATGTGCAGAATGTTTAAAAAGCACAGTTAATAATTTTTTATTCATTCTATACTAAAACCAAAAGAGATTAGGTCTGATAATTGATAGTAAAATGGAAATTTATTTTCAAATTCTCGCTAAATTGGGTAGCATAATTATTTAGTTTTTTAAAAACATTCATTTCTTTCATTTCTAAATACACAAAAAGACACGTTGGTTGGGTTTGTTTCGTAAATATCAAATGAATAGAGGTATGTCACTAAGAATTAACTTTAGACATTATATGAACATTTATTTTTCATAAATCGAAAGAATTGAAATTTTGAAAATATTCTATCATGATTTTTCTTCTAATTTAAGCTTAATGTGATTCAAAGAATTAAAAAATATGAGGAAGAAAGTATATGTCTCTCTATCTGGGTGAAAAAGTGAAATTTTCACAATCAATTTTTCAAACCTCAGAATTTCTTTAGTGTTGCATAGAAGCTAATATCACTGAAATTGCTTCAATTCATACAACCAGAATATGAAAAAAAGAAAAAAAACAAAAAAAAACAGCTAAATAAACGTCAATCGGGTAAAAGTAAACATTGCCTATTTAGGATTCAAAGGGGTCCATAGGAATTAGATACATATGCAACTTTATTTTAGCACATTACATTCGTAATGGTTAAACTAATTTTGCCGGAGGCTATTTTGCGTTTCGAAATAAAGCAAGAGTTTAACACTATTAACTTAATTTTTTCTTTCTCCAAATCTACAGTTTATATTTCCATTAGCCGAGATGTATACGGCTCAAACTGCATCAGTTGAATATAAGTAAAAGAGAGCAAGTACCCGTTAAATCCATATTCTCGATTTCACTAAATTAACAACAAAACTCACTAAATTAACAACAAAACATTAGAATTAAATTTCATTCCCAATAATATGATTACCCAATATCCATATAGACAAAAATCCCTGAACAAATTGGTTTAGCAAATCTCAAGTTATTTTCATACTCTTTAAGGAGCGAAAAGGGGTAAGTGGAGGATTTTCAAAATTTCAAGTAGCCTTGAATCTTCCTCTAATTTCGAAAAATAAGTGTGCAAATTTTAATCAAGATCGGAATAAGAGTGTAGTGTATCCATTAATCCATTCATCCATCCATTCAGACATACATACATATGTACATAAAAGGTTGATACCAAGGACCATTGCCAAAAGAAACCCAAAACCAAAACAAACATTTATTCAAAAAACAAAACCCCAAATGCATGCTTCTATTTTCTCTTTGTTCAGATTCCATAATCTTCATTAAAAGAAATATACATTTAAAAAAGTAATAAATATAAATCTTATAAAATTGTTTAAATTTTTGAAAATTATATTTAAAAGACAACAATTGTAGGACATGTATTCAAAACTTTACATTTTTGTTTTATTTTTGGTTAAACATTTCATTTATAGCCTTCCCAAAATGTTCAGCCCTTTATGTTAGCTTTCATATAACTTCTTAGTCACATTTATAAATGTAACAAAATAAACGCCATTCAAAATTTTCAATGCCAGCTGCAAGGGTGGCATATATGGAAGTTAACTTTATAAGCGGGACCCTCTTGAGAAAGATGCAAATTAAGTCATATACCCTCCCTCCCCCCAAAAAAAGGGTCGTAAGACAGTTATGAATATCTGTCGATATTTATAATTACTTTCGTATTTGATTTTGGTGAAAATCTGAAGTATTTCACTAACATATGATTTAATTACTACGAGGAATTATTTTCCTATAACACAGTCTTCAAATGCCTCCATGACTTTTAGTATGAATTTGAATACCCTATCTGTACCCGGTATTGGAAGGCATAAGCCAAAATATTTTTTTCTCTTAATACTTTTAGTCCATGCTACACGATCCATTGTCCATGCTACACGAAACTAAATATTGTTTTCCTTCATTAAACATTCAACTACAATTAGTATTGCTGAAATAGCAACAAATTGACTATTTATTGTCCAACTCTGTTTGACCGATTTCTACTTTCTATTTTTTATTTTCACAAACCTTCGTAAATTAAGTGTAAACTTAAATGCATTGTTGACCACGCAAAGGGAGAAAGTGTCTAACAAATATATTACGCTTGAATAAACAAGACCTTTGAATAAAAAATGAACTTCAATCTGTGTTTTACGATGTCCAGCTTTTGTGTTAATTATTTTACTATGAGATGTAAAAATGTGTCATGCCATGAGGACCTAGCTTAAAATTCAGTGAACCATTAATTGATATGTACGTCACTAACTTTTTTTCTACTTTTAACATTAAAATATTCATAATATAAAAGCAGAGAACTTGGTTTGGATATCATTATCTGCAAACTCTTTAGAAAGCTTAGATCGCCCTTTAAGTATCGTGGTAATAATTACCGTTTCACGAAAACCTTATAAACTGAAAATGGTAAGTAAAGACTTTTCTCGATTTCTTCTTTATGCAAGTTTTGTTGATAAAATATAAAATGAAAGTTCATGTTATTTGAATTGCTTTAAATTGCAGATTTGCTTTGTTGACAACTTAGTTTACTTGTTTAGCTAATAAATTAGAATCATGTAATTTTAACAACAATGGCCGTGCAAAATCAAGTTTCTAAACGGGATAAATATTGTTATTTTAGTGATTTGCTCAATATTGTCTAAATTATGGTATACAACTTTTTTTATGTCTGAAATATAAAAAGACAAACATTGTGATTGAACTTATATTCTTATATTCAAAGAAATCAGTTTCAAAGTAATTATTGGGTTTCTAAATGAAGAATAAGTAGGACTGCTACCTACAAAGTTCACTACTATCAAAGGACCTAAAAATGTTCAGTTTGATTTTCGATGTGTACTTCAGCCTATAAAGTGAATAATAACTATATACCCCAGTAGCACAACAGAGATGGTATATATAGTTCGACATTGGCCACTCTCGATGTGGTTCTTTGTAAACTGACCGTTTTTACCATTATTGACCAATATCGCCCTATTCTGTATAAAGTATACTGGAAGTTTTGAAATGTTAATGTACAGTTTTAAAATCGAAATATTTTATTCAGAAGAAAAAACGTCGGGCAAAAAAATATGTTTTGTTTTTGACATGTTTTTCATTAAGAAAACAGCGTATTTTGGAACGATGCTCAAGTTTCGGCCAGGATTGTCCAATCTTTTAAAACCCTTTTTTTTCGACATTTACAGCGGGTAATTTTATAGGAACGTTTTATCCTACTTTATCTGTTATTTCTTATTTATTATAACTGATTATCTATTGATGCAGACTTATTTTCAATTCGAATAACAAACTTCGTCAACGTTCATTTAAGCTTTAAAAAAAAAAAAAAAAAAAAATCGAATAACCTTTTTTTTTTTTTTATATATAATTTTAAATCTATCAGAACCACTGACGATCACTCTTATAGGTTTCAGTCGGAACCAAACCACATTAAAAAGTTTTAAGTTCGTTTAACATGTCGCCAGTGACTGGCATTCCAGGTGATAAGTAGATAGGAAAGTAAGTGGCATGCGGTGATTGGGGATTGTCAGTTTATTTATTTCCCTTTCGTTAAAATTGTGCAAGTCACTTAAACAGGGAATTGATGTGGCACCAAAGAAAAAAAAGTAGTGGATATATTAGATATGCAGTAAATAGCGCAACAGTGAATGGCTTTTCCAATGATTTCTATAAAGTACTACCAGTAAAAGTCACTGGCAATCCATCTCAAATGGCGCGTCAGACGGAAAATATGCAAACCAGCTGTTAAAAATATTTTTTTTTAAAGATAATTACATTAAATTTACATTTATGAGCGGAATTAGAGGCATTCTACCTTGTACGATATTCTCTCGAACAAATTGAGGGTAAATATCTGTGCGACTTGAACTATATAAGTTTGTTAAATATATGGAATCAGGATTAATAGTACTATATTTAATATAACTTGTTTCTTAAAACTATTGTTAAAAAAAAAATAAAAAAAATAAAAAAAAAAAAAAATTCGATGCTCAACCTGTGTTATTTGTAATTTTGTATTATTACTACAAGTTCAAGAAATCTGAAAATTTACATGTTTGTGCTTATTTATTACATAACTTTTATATGAATATCTTGATTTCACAATTTACGAAATAATTTATATTCATCTTTATTTTAGTATTCCCAACCTTAGAGTAATTGAAAGAAACAAAATTATCATCTGAAAAATTGGAGTTATATCATGATAATATTTCCTGAATGATTAGCTTGGTTTAAAAGGACCGTTAGCTTAGGTGGAGAAAAGAGGATACTTTAAACTCTTCATTTAGAGATAGTTTTCTGTTCTACGTTGCACTCTAATTATATCGTAAATACACTCTTGTTCCATTTGCTCTTGTGTTCATTGTGAATAAAAACATTTTTTTTAATTTAAATTATTTTTTAATTATAACTTCACTCTTACTTTAATTAACTAGTTCTCAAAATATTTTCTAGAATCATCGAAAAATAAGAAACTAAATTAGATATTTCTTTCTTAGCGATTTCTAAAAGTATTTTTAACATTTATAAAAAAAAACAAATTTTTTTTAGTTAAAATTTTGGTTTTTATGTACTATTGATAATTTCTTTATGTTTACATTATTTTCCCACAGAAATATACAGCTATTATTTTTGCCATTGTATGCGTTGTGCTTTTGTGCACTTTGTGCAAAGGCGAGTCGGTTCCCGAAGTGGAAGTCAGACATCATCATCACCATGGTCACCATCACGGTCATCATCATGGACATCATCACCATCATGGACACCACCATCATCACGGTCATCACCACCATCATCATCATGGACACCACCACCATCACGGACATCATCATCATCACGGCCATCATCACCACCATGGCCATCATCACCATCATGGCCATCATCACCATCATGGCCATCATCACCATCATGGCCATCATCATGGTCATCATCATCACCACGGACATCACCATGGACACCATCACAAATAAATATTGGCCTCTGCTATAGAACGGAACATCTGCTTATCATTTGTAAAAATAAAAAAAGATTAAGTCAACGTATCAGTATTTAATTGTATTATTGTTAGATGTTTTCGTTACATACATTTTTAATTATACAAATGCACTACATATACACAGGTGTAATTAACAATACTCGATAAAGGCAATTATTCTCGTAATTAACTATTTCTTGCAAAGGTTTTTTTACTTTACGTATTCTTAAACAAAATTAAACTGTAACTAAAACTCACCTAACGTACAACACTGATAGTTGAAATACTCTTGTGAATGAGTATACCATCACCACCACCATCATCATGGCCATCACCATCATCACCATCACGGACATCATCATCATCACGGCCATCATCACCACCATGGCCATCATCACCATCACGGGCATCATCATGGTCATCATCTTCACCACGGACATCACCATGGACACCATCACAAATAAAAATTGGCCTCTGCTTTGGAAAAACACATCCATAAAAATAATAAAAGATTATTTGAAGTCATGTATTAGTATTGAATTTTTTTATTGGTAGAAGTTTTATTTATATATTTGTTTAATACTTTTTGCATACTTACTACATACATACATGTGTAATTAATGGTATTTGGATAGAGAATGTTACTTTCTTAATACATTTTTCTGATTGATATAGGAAATTTGTACCCATTTAAGAAGGTATTTTTTTTTTATCTGGTGAGAGGGGGGATTGAATGATCAGCCTGTTCTTGCCCCATTAGACCATATGCTGTACATGTTTAACCACAATATCTGTCGAAGTATTTTTCTGAAAAATATTAATTTTTAGCCAAGTGAAGCAATAGTAATAAAATATTATTAAAAAGTTTGAATGGAAAATAACAAGATGTTATTTATTACCAATTATAAAGTTTTTATAAGATTACGAAATCTTTAAAAAAATTCAAATATAACAACAACAGAACACTACTTTAACTAGGGGTGTGGAACATCGCACAACCTTCAATTACATTATAATACTGACATGGATTTGTGACATTTACCGTTTTTACATTTTCATCATTCATTGCCAAAAAAATGGTCAGTTTGGCGATATTTTTTTGAGATAATTCTTTTATCAATATTTAAAAATAAAAAAATAAAAATAAAAAATAAAAGGCAAAATGGCGATTTTATCGATATACTTTTCAATAATCCTTATGTTATTCTTTATTATAAGTGAAATTGAGGAGAGAAGAAAAAACGATTGTTGATGAATTGTTTCTCAAGTAAAAGAGAACTCTGTGTTGAAGGCATTTGTTTTTCAACTTTTTACGCCACTAAAGCATTTTTACGGGAATTTTGAAGGAGGGGATGTTTAGAACACTTTAAGAGGCACTACCACAGCGATTTTGAGAAAAATCATTTGAGCAGGTTTTTTTTGGCAATTACTGAAAAACATGATTTTTCAATGGCAGATACCTTATGCGTATGCATGATTTTAACTAAAACCTTAATGGTAGGCCCCAGTGTCTTCACCAGCCCCCACACCAAATTTGAACATTGGGGGTTAATTTGTTCGGGAGTTATGCTGACCACATACACACAGACAGACATTTTTCTAAATCCCTTTTTTAAAATCAGAATGTTCCAAGAAAAAAAAAAAAAAAAAAAAGATTTTTTTTTGACCGAATGTTGTACTTTCATTACCCCATGTATACATATGGGTAATAGAAATTAAAAATTCCACTTTTAATTAATGGTTATAACAACAGTAATAAAACACTATTGACACAATTTTAATGGAAAATAACAGTATGTTTAATATTACTCTTTAAATAGTTTTTTTAAGATAATAAACCTCTAAAAAATTCAATAATAATAAAAACAATGCTTAAAGTTCAAACGCCAATTGGATTTTTTACCAGGTACTAAAAAAGTAATAAAAAATAACAAGAGCTTTTTTTATTACCCTTTAATTTTTTTTCATAAAGCTATAAAACTTTAAAAACATTTATGATAATAAAAACGCTACTTTAAATGTGCAGCCACTGATTGATGACCTTCACACCAGGTATAAAAATAGTAATACAAGATTATTAGCCTGAATGGAAAATATTAAGATATTTTTTTTATTACACTTTAAAATTTATATAAAATTATAAATACTTAAAAAAAAATTAATAATTCAAAAATATTACTTTAAAAGTGTAACCGCTAATTGATTATAGCTCTCCATATCAAACTAGGAAGTAATTTGTTGATTCCAGTCAATCAAAATTAAATGAATTTTTCTTATTTCCTAGGTTAATGAAAAATACATAAGTTTCGTAATGTCATGTTCATTTCTAATTTGAGTTGGAAAACGCACTGTCGAAAACGATCAAAATTGCAGATTTTAACATTATATAACAAAGAAGCACATTGTTTTTCCAATAAAAATAAATTAACGTATTTAACTCTTCTTTACTGTACCAATAATTTAAAATTGGAGAATGCAGGAGAAGATAAAATTATAAGTTAGTTATAAAATTGCAACTACGTTTATGGCGAGAAAGGGGAATCATTCAAGAGAAAGGAAAAGTAATGGAGTTAAGAGTTAACTGTCACAAAAGTTTTTGTAAACAAAAAGATTCAGAAAAGTCATAACAATTAATTATTTAAATTAATTAAAAATTAAAAAATGCTTGATTTGGAATTTATTATATATATTTCATACGTGTATGTTTTAAACTTACAATGGAAAGGCTGTTTGCTTTGACTTTTCACCGTTCATATCTCAAAAATGGTATTCACATATATTTTCTTGAATAAATTAAACGTTGCTCTTTTTATAATTTTTTGAAATTACCGTAAATCCCCTTTTTACTTTCAATAACTCTTACGTATACACAGGGAAGTGAAATTATAGCATTCGGTCAAAAATAAAAAAAATCGATTTTTTTTGCATTTCCCCACGTTATGGAACATCCTGATTTTAAAAAAGTGATTTAGTAAAAATATCAGTGTGTGTTCACGTGGTCAGCATAACTCCCGAACAAATTGACTTATGACGTTCAAAATTGGTCTGTGGGTTGGTGATGGCACAAGGACCTACCATTAATGTTTTAGTCAAAATCGCGCATGCGCATAAGGTAGCTACCATTGAAAAATTTGTTTTTCAATGGTTGCCAAGAAATGGATTTTACGATTTGGATCAAAATTGCTGTGGTAATGCCTCTTAAGGTGTTCTAAACATTCCCACTTCTGAAATTCCCATAAAAATGCGATAAAAGTGTAAAAAGTTGAAAAACTAGTACCTTTAACACAGAGCTCTTTGCACTTGAGCATCACCTATTAACGATTGATTTTTATGCTTCTTACGCACAAGAAAGGACAATGTAATGTACATCGAATACAATCACCAATTTTGCCATTTGACCTCTTTTTTTTTTTTTTTTTTTTTTATTTTTTTTTTTTATTGCTTACGTAAAATTTGTTGCCGCTAAAATAACGCCAAACTGGCATTCTTATTTAAATGAGTGAAAATATGATAACGGTAAGTAACACCATGTCACATTTTAATGCAACTACCAATATTATAGTGTAATTGAAAGTTGTGCGATGTTCCACACTCCTAGTTTTTAATGCAGTTGGATGTTAAAGTAAAATTTATAATATCTAAAAATGTATTGTATACTTTACGGTATGAAAACAGTTGCGATCAAAATTGTTGGGTAATGCTTCTTATGGTATTCTAAACATTCTTACTTCCAAAATTCCTATAAACGTTTGATAAAGACGTAAAAAAAAATTGAAAAACTAACGTTTTAGCATAGAGGTCTTTTGCTTTAGGAATTAACCTATCAACGACTTTCTTCCTCATTTCTTTTATCCGAAAAGAATCATCAATTTCATAATATTCTTTTCCAATTAAATAATTATCGCCTAACTTGCTAAGTTGAAGTATATCTTGAATTTATGTATAGTGTAATTGAAAGTTGCTCGAAGTCGACACCCCTAATTACGTATAATGGGTTCTCGTAGAAGTCGATAAAAATATCAAAAAAGAAAAAGAAGAAGAAGAAGAAGGGGGGAAAAAAAGACTACTTCTGCTACAGAGGATTAAGAAGTGGCGTCATTTAGATGTGACATTGTGAATAGCTGGCACGAGAACACATACCGGTTTTCTTTTAAAATCCTTTTTTATTAACTTCGATTTTGTGTGATAGCAAATCAGCAGATGACAAATTAACGCATTTATCTTCATCCAATAGAGCTGAAACTTGTCAGACAGATTCGTTGTTAATGAGAATGCATTCCGTCAAGTTTTGGGGACTTTCACTAAAAGGCGGTTTTTACACATGCTTGCATTACCCGCTTCACAGGACACACTTGTGATCATCCAATCGAACTGAAACTTGGCAGACTCATGGTCGATGATAATATAGTCTATGAACTTTTGGGAGCAAAAAGTGTTAGTCCATGGCACTTCGTAGAGGTAAAACATTATGAAAACTCGGTCTGGGATCCAAATCGCCTAAATGAATTAAAATTGCCCATAACCGTTGTCAATGCATATAAAGATTTTATATTAAAACTTGGTTTTTATGGGTTAATTTATTTACAGTGCACAATACCTTTAATTTATTCATTTTGAGCCGAAATGGGGTATGATATGAGGAGTTTTGGAGCTGTCGATATCCAAGAACGCACCTCAAAGAGATTCATCAATATAGACCTATTATTTTTAAGTGAAACCGCATTGAGCTGAAAATTTGCATAATGACTCTATTTGAAACCTTGATCAATATACTAAATTTCTTTATAACCCCCTGCTGGTGTCCTGTTTTTCCAGGCGCTGGATTATATATGGATTTCCAAAGTACTTTCCATAGCATAGACATAAAAAAAGTGGGGAGCAATTCAAATAAGTCGAAATTTAAATTTTTATTACTATATGGAATCTTTATAAACAAACATTTTATCACAATTGAGTGATATTAATATAGTTTAGTTTAATTGCAAAATTATGCTTTAAAAATACTTGTTTGAAAAAATACATTTTTATAGATTAAAATATCTTAACCATTAATATAGAAATAAATTATTTGGGTTACATAAATAATCTAGTGGTTTTTATTAGTTTTATTTGAACAGATAGTACATCAAACCTACTTAAATTATCTATAAGTTCGAACCCAATGCGTGATAAATACGAAGTGTTGAAAGAACTATTATATGCATGAACACACAATTTTGAGAAATCCTTTTTTTATATATTTATTTAACAATAGATTTAGTTAATTATTTTTTCAGAAGAACTATGTCAAGATGTAGACATATTCTTTCATCACCAGTGAACCAGTAAATACCATGTACAGCATAAAGTTTTTCTCTACTTATAGTGTTAATATTTAGACTAGGGAAAGTATATATAGGATAAGAAAAATAGTATGGATATCAATATCCGATAGCTATTGTTGGCTTCAGTGTCTTTCTTGTTCTCTCAGAATAATTCTATTGCTGTGTTTAACTTAGTGTGAAAAATGGTAAGAAAACTTTCTGTTCTCTTGAATGCTAAATACTAATCAGTCAATTGGAGGAAAGCCCATCTGATGTCTGTGTGGTTAGAGTTCTGGACAAACACGCCAAAGGTGCCGGGTTCGAATCCTGGATTAGGCATGGGTGTTTGTTGTGGTTCGGAATCCACGTTAAGCTGTAGGTCCCTACCTGATTAGCCGTCATTGTGCATAAAAATAGGTCGTTGAGCGTACAAACCAATCAATTGGAAGAATGTGTAGTAGTCAAACTTGAAGCATGTTTATGTTATTAGTTTCAGAATAAATTGGCCGACCAAACGGTACAGTGGTTAGCGTGCTAGCTTCTAGACAGCGAGGCTGTGGGTTCGAGTCCCGTGTAAGGCCTGGGTGTTTGGAAATGTATGTTGTCTTGTCAAATGATGAATGTTTCGGCGTATTATAGCAATCGTGTTGCTGACGGCGCCGGATAATCTGAAAACAACAACCAGAATAAATTGACCAATTAAATTTTGTGACTAAGAATTAAGAATTTAAAAATTTAGACACGAACTTTTTCAATTTTACAGATATGGTTAAAAATGATATTATGAAATGTTTTTAAAATAATAAATGAGTTAAATTGCTAATGAATTAGTTGTTAAAAATCTTAATTAATTGTTCCGATTTCTTTTTTTTTTATGAATGTGTGTTTTCTGATTTGAAATTGCAATAATTACTCACATATCAATCAACAATTTTTAATCATTTTTTTTCAAAAAAATTTCATAATTTGAGGATTTTAATTTTTTATATAAATTCAAATAATATTAAATTACAATTTTTAATGTTGAATTATTCCCAATTATGTGTAAAATAAATTAATTGTCATAATAGTTTTTTGATATTGGAATTACTAACGTCAAAGTATATTACGTTATATATTTATTTTTAGCATTCTAAACTGCCAAGAAAAAGTACACAGTTAATTTTATATTATAAAGCTTGCAGAGGAATATTTCTTAGATTTTCCATAGATTTGATCATTTTACATTTCCTCCTAAATATCAAGTAGACTATCATTTAATATATAAAATCAGGCAATTAATACCCAAGTGAAGATAACCAGTGTATATGCTTTTCTTTTATGTTATTATCTTCTGAATTTGAGCTTTCTTTAGTTTTTTTTAACTGTTTATTATTACAGAAAATGTATATCTCCTCTTCGCGTCTCCTTTTTCTGTATTATAATAACAAATGTTTAGAATCCAAGGTCACTAAACCCACTTGTGGTATCATATGTGCCAAAAAAAATCGAAAATGAGCTATAAAATATTATTTCCCCCCCCCCCCCCCAGTTTTTCTCTCCTAGAATTAGGGATAATATCATACCAGAAAAGATATTCCTGAAAAAGCATTGGCAGAACGATACCGTTTGGATTGAAACTCAATTCGCAATTATCTAGACATTTTTAGAGTGATTTTATCAGGAAATTAATCGTATATCAACTGGTATTTATATTGAAAATTCACTTCTTTAAAATAGACAAATAATTAATACAACAAGGTCCATATAAAATAAATGTAAGTTAACATATAAAATAAACTTTGTTGTGATGTTAACGTATGCAAAGTACTACATTTAAAATTATAAAAACTTGAATTTATTTACTTGATTAGTATTTGGAAAGATTTGATTTTTCAATACAAAGGAGTTATCACGAATTACTTTCATGTTTACTCTACTCTGTCGTTCTTAAAGTGAGCTTGAATATCGATGAAATTATTTCATTGAAAAATTCTCACTTTAAACTATAAAAATAGATAAGTCCCAAGTCAAGCGATTTGCTATTTTCTTGCAGTCTGGAAGTACACCTAGATAGTCTTTTGGTTAGTCAAATATTTTAGGTATTTGACGTTTTTTATCAATTGAAAATATAATTACGAACTAATTTAAAGAATTAAACAATCCTAATGAATTTAAGTAAACTCAAATTATTTGGATAACTGATTGTTTCATCAATACTAAGATCAATGAATCAAGGATTGTTGATTTATCTCTTGTGTACTATTATAATAATAACATAAATAACTTTGTGGATTTCTTTTGCAATAAATGATGAGTATTTTGTCTACAAGGAATATTACATCCTTTACTTAAGATTTCATATTTTACTTTGGGTGTTTATAATATTCTTAATCTTAATCTATATTTGAATCTAGATGTATATTATTTCATATACATTTTTAAATTAAAAATTTGAATCAATAAAAGACTTATGCTTATGTAATTATATTATATAAGTAAAATTATTAAAAGAATATATAAATAATAATAGTAAATGCATAAGGTCACATGTTTTCAAAATGTCTTTTAAATTAACTGATGTTTGAATTTTTATTCAGAAACTCACCATCATTTTATTCGTTGCTGTATGCGTGGTACTTTTGTGCACTTTGTGTCAAGGAGAATCAGTTCCTGACACAGAAGCTCGACATCACCATCACCACGGCCATCACCATGGGCATCACCACCACCATGGGCACCACCATCATCACGGTCATCATCATCATCATGGACATCATCACCATCACGGGCATCATCACCATCATGGACATCATCACCATCATGGACATCATCACCATCACGGACATCATCATGGCCATCATCATCATCACGGTCACCACCATGGGCATCATCATCACGGACATCATCATAAATAAAGAGGCGCTCAGTGCTCTTCCTTGTGTTTGCAAAATATTTGGATTAAAAATAAAATATTGATGAAACATAACTTAATGAGTACTATATTCATTATTATCAAAAAAAGATTACGAAGTGCCTCTTGTTGAAGATTCTGTACATTCTTTGAATCCCCAATGTGAACTACCCTACACCAACTTGCATGAAATAATGTAGTTCAAAACATTCAATCATTCTATTTCTATATATTCAACATGGAAAATTAGAAAATGAGCATAATTTTTCTATTTGGGTAAAGGTTACTAAACATGATGCAGTACGTGATCTTTATTTAAGAGAGTAAAAAAAAAAATTAAATTACTAAGTTTAAAAATGGCTAAATAAGAAACCTTTACTTTCAGATACAAATATGATATTGTTAGTGTCTAATTTGAAATATTATACTCAGTAAGGTTTTAATTTGAAAAGACCGGCACTATTATACTGGCAAGTAAAATTTGCATCATAATTGCTTTTTATGATAATTCATTATTCTAAGTTTGTTGAATTTATTCAAACTATATTACTTTGTGGGTTTAAAACTGAAAGATAAATTTATTAAATTCATCAGTTACCATTTCGACTGTTTTTTCTATCAAATAATTATATAATATTTGGTTCATTTTGTACGTCGCATTAGACACAAAGTTGACTTTAAGTTTCAATAAACAATTAAAGTCTATATTATAACTTATTTATTGGTTTCTTATTTTTAATCAAATATTTCACAGGGTAGAGTTTTCAGGAACAGAGTTATTGAAAAGTATGTCTTAAAGTTGGCTTTGGCAATATTTCTTGATACTAAATACTACTTGGATGATAATTTTTACATATATCCACTTTACTGGGATTTCTAATGCTAATACAGGGCCTTAGACATTAGTTCAAATTTGGTGATTTTTGATTTATTGATCATGTCTTAAAAGGTTCGTTTTCTATTGAATCATATCAATGAATTCCCCCAAAACACTTTCAAAAACATTCACCGAGAGTAATAACATTAACAATCCTCCTTCAATCGAAATCGAGAGAGAGAGTGTGTGTGAGAGAGAGAGAGTTTTAATACACTATTAGTACACAAAATGACCTTTTTATTTTAAAAATTTAAAAAAAAAAAAAGAAGAGATTTTCATCATTTACAGCAAATTTCAACTGGAATGCTAGAGAGAAAAAAATTAATTTATTTTTTATTCATTTAGAGTCAAATCGCAACTTTTCGGTCCTCTATTTTATATATACATGAAAGGAGAATTTAGTTTTCAGATTATTTTATAAATCTGACCAAAATTGGAACTTAGTTTCATTCAGTTCTGAGGTATGGAACTGATTAAAGTATTATGGCTATTTGTCTCCTCATGTAATGGAGCATTGCAGTATTTCATGTTACATAAAAGTCTAATAATCAGCAGAATTAAGGAAACCTCATAGAACTTATTATTAATAAATTTAAAAGTAGCCCATAATACTTTATGCTGTGTTTTTATCGCCAAAAAAAAATTTAAAACGTCCAGCAACAATTTGTAATGTAGTTTTGGAGAGTAAACTCGATCTACTACATTATTTAAAATGTTTTTAAACAATGTCCCATAAAACTAAACTAAGTTGGAAATAAAATAATACTAGTTTGGAGATGCCGAAATTGTTTGTAAATCACTCTAGTAATAGTAAATAACGAATTTAAGTTGAGGTGAACAATTGTTTACAATTTTTTTTTACTCACTTATCGTCATATTTCCTACTTGAATCTGAAGTATGTGGAAATTTAATTTCTTTACTTTAGAAATTTTTATTTGTAAATAAAAGTTTTCTCGAAAGTTTTACAAAACAATGTAAAACTGATTGCATTAAATAACACTTTTTGTTTAATTCTAAGCTTCTTCAACGATTGTAACTGAGGATTGATTATTACGTTATAAAATTGATTTATAATATATGATCTAAGGAATATAAAAGAAAAGGCATAGAATGAGTGAAATTCCAACGCATTCGCATCAATAACTTTTTTAAAATCTCTTTTAATTTTTAACTGTTGTATGTGGTCTGACAGACCACGAGTCATTTTTGTGGAATGTTTCCATCCTCTAAAATATTTAATCTTTGACTTTTGTATTAATTTTTACGTTACTATGTTTCTTAAATTTTGAACTGATGTTCACCAATTTGACTACGTGTTGCCCTTGCGCAAGAAATATCAAACCACCAAAGTACAACAGTTAAAAATTAACTCTTTAAATACCAGTTTTTTCTTTTCAAAAAAATAAGTATACTAGTAGTTTAATAAGTCAAATATAGTATAAATAGCAATATTCTGTCGAAATAGAAGCTAAAAATAACTAAGGGGACATAGAGGGAGTTGGGATACATGTGTCTCACTGGTACTTTTAGATTTGCTACTTTTCCCACAGGGTGATTTGGAACTATGAACGGGACACATATGAGCCTATGGGGCCGAAATGGTTAAAGGTGTATTTGTAGTCTTTTATAGGCTAAGCAATCTAACAGTGCCGTAGGCTCAACCAATCCAAACTTAAAGCAAGAAAAAGCAACTAAGTGCGAAAATCTTTCAAAGTGGAAGCAATAACAAAAACTATTTTTATTTTGAAAGAAAGGGTTAGTCTACCTCATGGACCTGACACTTTACTTTATGGTGACAATATCGGCCGAAGTATTGCTTTTTTAAAAATGAATTTCTTACACCATGTATAAAAACTATTATAAGAAACCAGCTGCAAAATTTGAATGGACTATAACTAGAAGGGTTTTTGTAAATGCTTTAGAAGTTTTCCTAAAGTAGCCCATGAAAAGCTTTCATAATATGATAAAAAGCACTAACTTATTTATCCTTTAAGTTCTGTAAATGCTATTTTATTTCTATTCGTAAAATTAAAATTAATAATTAAAAATTATAAAGCAATACTTTGGTATTGTGACTGAAAAAAAAAAAAAAAAAAAAAATTAAAAAAAAATATATATATATATATATATATATATATATATATATATATATATATATATATATATATATATATATATATATATATATATATATATATATATATATATATATATATATATATATATATATATATATATTAGGCAATTAAGTGTATGGGGAAGATGGATAATTCCTCTTAATGTTTACTTGACAAATTTTGCAAAATTATTATATGAGCGATTCGAAATCCACGTAATCTAGATATGAGTTAGAAAACCTTATTTTCTCACGAAGTTACAGGCCCATTAGTATTCATATTTTATATTTAAAAAGAAGTCACATAAAAGTCATATTTTACCAATAACACTACTTAAAATTTTAAAGCGTTGCAAAATTCTTAAGAAAAAAATAATGAACCAAATAAAGGACCCAAAAAGTAAGACAGAATTTTAACTGTTGTAATCTGAAGCATTGCTTGAATTCTTATTTCATTCAATCTGTATTTTATATTATTGTATGACACATCCCACTTGTAGAGAAGCATTTCTCTTTCGCCCAAACCTGCAACCGTTCAATAAAGAATCTGCGACGCTGCCGGTAGAAACTTGCATGGTGATGATACATATCCATTTAATGAAGATAGAGAATCAAAGTATGCTGCCTATAACCCGCAAATCTCTCTATGAATACAAAAAAGGCAAATTTTTGACTGAATCTCTAATTTTTCACATTTTACATGAAGTTAGAGGGCTAAAAATTGGCACAGGTGATTTTGTAAGCAAATTATTAAAGCTCTAAAAAACAGATCCCCCTCCCAGAAAAACTTTATCGGTGTTTTTCAAACTACATTCATCCCAGAAATAGTTTCATAAATGCTTTCAATGTTACCAAAAAGTATTTAAAATGACCCTTTGACAGGAAAATTCTAATTTGCTTATATCTGCGACCACCTTTATTTAATACTATAAGGATTCCGTACTTAAACACGCTCACTAAACGCTTCGATTAACTTCGAGAATTTTGCACTCAATTGAATCATTCAGTGAGGATGTTTACATATGAGAGGGTGTTTACAATATCTTCAAATTGGGTTTCCCTCCAAAATTTACTCCCAACAAGGTACCAGGTATTGTAGAACCACGGTACTAGTCTTAATCAGCTTTCCGTATAATTGTTATGGATAGTATATTTGTATATTTCTTTTGTTGAGACATGATATCCATTGCAAACGGCATGGATTGATTAAATACAGAACTTGAAGTTTAACTAGTTCTAGTTAGTCAACTCTATCTGGCCAGGCCAAACTCATGTAATACAAAATAGTTTCCAGTATTAAGCATCCCTTGACTTTTTCAAAGTAACCGGCCACTGGTAATGGTTTTCAATCTATTGGGAGGCATATTCCAACAGTCTCTCATAGCACTTGGAGGATTTTCCAAGATTTGTTTCTGCTTTCAATTGATATTTCTGTGTTCTTTTTGGAAAAAAAAAAGTTCTCCCAAACTCTTACACTTTCTCCCACAGAAAAATTGTGGCATTTCAACAATTACTTTAGATTATATACTGTAAAACAATTTAAGCAAGTTTATCATTTTTCCTGGTGGAAGATCTGTCGTTTTCTTTCAGATTCAGTTCCCCAGGAGTGTTACCAGATGGGTGAAAAAGACGTGGTGGGAAAGAGTTCAAACTGCCCTATTTTAAGCTTTACAAGTAGTCCCTTCTTTACTTGAAGAATGAATTTAGGAAATTATTATTTTAAATATTATTCAGTGTTATTAACTATAGTAAATTTTGTGCTTTTACTAATTGAAGTTTGTGGATAAACACGCTGTCTTTCTATGTCACTTATGCCTTTATGGATGGCACTTCAAAAACCCGAAATTGTTTTTGGACAACGGCGATCTTTTTCGCGTGATGGTTGTTACGATCCTAGCATGATGAATGCCTTGCTTTGTGATCGATTTCCATCTTTTATAGGCAGTCTTCCCACCTTTTCGTTACTTAAGTTATATTCCACATATTTTCTTTCAATGCCATGTATGTTTTTACGTCACTTTAGACACATTTTGCTTATGACTTTTGTAGTGTTAAGTGTGGTGTTGGTGCTTTCGATATCAATTTCACATTGTGTCATTTTATTCATAGTTCACCTATGCCTCTATAACATGCTAAGTCTTTGTCATTTATGTCGTTATGATACTTAATGTCCCCCCCCCCCCTTCCAAAGCTCTTCAGTTAATGATATGGCTGATCGAAGAGACAGAAATAATGTCTTTGGTTGTGATATCAACTGGAATAATGAGAAGGGAGAAAGATCGAGCAGAAACAATTGAATTGACCCTTAAATGGTGGTCGATAAAATTAATTCTTGTATGTGTGAAGGTGATCTGGGTTAACGACATGAACGGAATATCAATCATTCAGTTCACATAAGAACTCTAAAAAATTTGACCAGCAAGTAGATGATGATTAGGATAATGTTGATGTAATGGCCTTGATATTTTGTAATGAAATACAATACTTAAAGGAGTGAAATATCAAGCACTTAGCATTTGGAGAAATGAGAAGAATCCATACGAGATTTGCAAGAGAGTAATTTATAATTTTTTTCTTGTATAATTTTCTACATATTCTTATGCGTAACGTTATGCTTGCTTAATATTTTCTCTTTGGTTATGTTTCTAAAATCTGTGATTTATTTTCAGAATAATAAAGGCTTTTCCAATAATCATATGGGCTTATTATTTCTGATTATGATATTATTTCTGAAATGTACTTTGAAACATTATCTTACCAATTAACACTTTCAATCGAAAATACTTTTTAACAATGCAATTTAAACTTTTTAAATGTATTTCTGATTATTAGTCTCCGACAATATGAACACATATATGTATATTCTTCCTGGCATCATTTGAATTAATAATGAAAACTACTAAATTAAATATTGGTCAAATAAATTAGAGCGTTTATTTTGTGTGGAATACGATTATAAGTTTAAACTAATGAAATTTTAAGCAAATTTTTAAAAAGATTTTTAAGATTATATACATAAACTTATTATATAATTTTTTGAAATTGATTTGAAAATATTTATCATTGAGGGTTTTAAATTTCTAAAAGAAAGTTAAGATGATATGCCACAATATGGACAAATTTTACAAATGTAAACTTTAAAATACGTATGTTTTCATTTTGAATACTTCTTCTTAAAACTTTAAAAAAAAAAAAATAATAATAATAATAATAATGTCGAATATGTGTAATGTATATATTTCTTAATATTTATCGCAACTAATTGCATTAGGTGTCAAAGTTCTATGAACAAATTAGATTATCAAAAACAAATATCAATCCGAAATAATTTATTTGTAAAAAATTTTGCTTTAATGGTAAGGTAAAAATTAAAATTAAATAGTTATTCCCAACTAAAAAGAAACATACTATTTTTATTCTACCTTTGAGTTTTCTTCTCGGTCAAGTGGTTTCCTTTGTAACAAATTCTGCAATGACTTCTTTCCAAAACTATTGGAGCCAAATTTTTTCATGCTTCTCTTATTTATCTGTATAGGTGAACTTTTAATTTTATTGTTACGACTTCTGTCACTTTACTTAAGTCTACGAAATCATTGAACCAGTAAGCACAAAGCACGCTATTGTCAATCTTTTTAAAAGTGTTACATTTAAAATGCATATAAAGTCATAACTTCTCTATGCTGAACATTGAAAGTGACAGTTCCTTCACACAGCAGAAGTCCATTCCTTAGAGAAACAATCTCAATATGGTAATATACTTCAATTCTTTTATACTTCACGCAGTGGCAATTGCTCGGCTCAAGTATTGGAGAATGTCTTCAAATGTGTGGGTGATAGTTTTTATCACCTACATTTGAAACGGTATTCTCTTATTTACACTACTTGGCTACTAAAACCATGATCATGGTAACCTAAAATAAAAATTTAAAGAAGCAACTTATATCAAGAAACCCGATTACTTCTCTAGCATTTTTATTGTAGATGAAGTACTTGATGGACTTGATAAATGAGCATTATTTAACAATTTAACAATTAAAAAGTTTCTGTCAATTTCATGCATTATATTTATATAACCTTTACAAAACTACTTTTCATCCTTTATAACAATATGCAAATTTTTTATATCGCGTTTAAAACATTAATCAATGAAAACTAAACACTAGCATAAAACGAGCGATCCTAATCGTCGGCTTTGCGCCAATTTTATAAATTCCAGTTTTAATCTTAAATGATTTGTTGGTATATTGGGAAAAAACTTGCTTTCACAGCGTGTAAATTGAAGAATATTTACGTTCATCTTTAAATAGTGGGGATTAATTTCTAATAATTTAATTGCATTTTTAACTAATACCACGTTTTTTACTGTGTAAGAAATGTTTAAAATTAAAGGAAGTGGTATATGAGATCAGTGTTTATGGCATAAAGAATTTCTAAAGCTAGATTAAATCTTTGAATTACAGATTGTACAAGAAAATCTATATGCATTTTCTAAAGGGCATCTATTTTATTTTTAAGGGGGTCCGGCACCTCCATAGGAGCCCATGTTAAAATCAACAACTTTGAGGGCATCTCATTTAATAACCGATTCTTCAATCATTATGAAACTTTCACAGTATAATATTTGGATACTTTTGAATACTTTAATACGAGATTTTTGTTATTTTTTAAAAATTAAAGTAATTATGATTTTTTAAAAATATGTTTAAGAAAAATTATAAAATTTTAGACTAATTATTAAAAAAAAAAAAAAAAAAAAAAAAAGTATGCTACTTATCAATAATTCATCGTCTTAAAGTACTTAAATACATTAGAGAAACATGTATAAAAAATTTCAAGCATTTATGTCATATAGATTTTAAGCTATATGCCCCCAAACATGAAAAAATGGCATTTTGAGAAATTCGGTTTTGAAGTTAAAAAACATGCATTAAATACCTACATTTTGTTTACTTCAAATAATTATTAAAAATACTTTGAAATAAGATACAATTACAAATGTGGCATCATTTTAAAGACAAAAATTTATATTTTAATAAACAGTAATAAACTTGAAATCAATAATCTGAAAATTTTTGACCCCTTTAAATGAAATGAAATAAGAACCCTAAGTATTCTAGTTAGACAGTAAATATTAATATACTTTTGGTGAGAACATTCACGCCTGTTACTTTAAAGCAAAAAAGTAAATTTTTCTGTTCAAATTACTAAATGTTTCTTTATATGGCTCATATTGCAATACTGCACTAGGAGTACAATACACAATAAAAATGTTTGGTTTATTTTATTGTTGCTAATCTTTATTAAACTACTTCTAAGAGCATGCATTTCAATTTTTAGTATTTACCAAGAGAAGTTACCAGTTTTTAGTCAAAACACTAGGAAAAAAAGACACTGGGAGGACCTACCCAGGAAGTTTCATTGTTCACTGGTGAAAACTGTGAATAATTACCTTTCAGGAAGTTGAATAATCTTATAACGCTTAATTTCATAGTATAAAGATTTGTCAATCCATTACAATAGTGAGATTGAGGAATACACGAGGAAATTTCTTAACTTTTCTAATACTCAATCGGTAACTATTTGTAGTATCTCTCATTAATAAGGAGGAAAATATACATGAATTGGAAATAAATATAATAAAAATGGTTTATATATTTTCAAAATAAAAAATGTGAATGTACTGTCATAACTATAAAATAGTGTATTATAATGTAATCAAAAACGAATTAAATTGTTTTATTAAAATACTGAAGTGAATTAAAAATGAATATAAAGAAAAGAGCATTAAATAAACAACATTTAAAAAAATAGAGAGGATAGAAATTTGAATTTTAAAAATTAAAAAAAAAATTGTTTTCTTTAAATGAGCTTAAAAAAAGAAGCAAAAATTAATACGCACAAAAAGTATAATAAAAAGAGCATTATACTTTTTGTGCGTATTAATCAATTACTATTTCTTTTAGCATATTCTTTACTATTAAATTACAGCCACTAATCGTCTTAAAAATAGCACTCATGGCAAATAACACTCAGGTCAAAAGTACATTTCACTACTAAACTCAAAACGAGTGCTCAATTCAGAAGCAATCGTTTAGCCTAAATAATGAATCAATTAAGCAAAATTATGCAACAAAAACAGTAGTAATTTATAAATAATTATTTATTAATCTTAAGGTGAATAACATAATTACGGAACAGATGATGAATCACTTCCTCGTCGAGTGAAATGATCGATTTTTTGACTGGGTGGAGATCATATAATTAATACTAATATATCGTTTTATTCGTTACTGAAAATTTGTGAAACTAAAAAAAGACGTATTATAAGAAATCTTCTATAATTTATTAAGAAGATGCAACGATTCTTTCTAAAGGTTTCCTGTCTAACTTCTGGCTCATTGATACAGTATGGTACAGTACCTGAACAGGAGATCTAGACATCTGGAATGTGTAATCCAGAAGGTTACATATTGGCGTTCTTTCAAAAATCTCTCTTTATCAGGATGCATTGTGGGATTTTCGAAGGGTGCTTTAACTTTAGGAACGCAAACAAAGAACATTATCTAAACTTCCCTTGGAAACCTTAAAATCCTTAAAATTCAATTTATCATTGAATTTAATGTGTGATTTTCACGGAATAATGGCTAAGTACTGCCCTCGTGCAGTTTAATTGCGCAATAAGAATATAATCCAATCCAATTTAAAAGGATTTGATAGTAACACTGTTTATTCTGCAGCTTTTGTTCATTGCATTAAATGTACATATCGTACAATTAATAATAATATTATTAAAAATTAAGTTCAGTTGAAAAAATATTATCGGTTTGTAAAATAAATATTTTTAAAAGGTTTCTAGTTTGTAGCACAAATACTGAATTTTTTTAAGTATTGAATATTATTAAAAATCATTTACTAAACGTTAAAAAATTTTAAGATGTCATTCATCTAATCAGAATTTTAAAAAATGCTAATTTATTTGTATTCCATTCTTTCAAAAAGACAAACCTTAGCAAATATTTTTTAATTAATTGGTACATTTTTGTAAAATTAATAAATTTTTACCAATATGAATAATTATATCAATTTTTGATTATGTATAATTATTCAAAACTAAATAGATTTTTCAATAACTATTCATAATTTATTCAAAGACACATTTTTGCAACATTCTTCAAAATACAACTTAAAGTTCTATGCCTGTCAAAAAATTTAAACGAATCCATTCCCTCTTACCAAACCTTGAATAGTAGTACTCATATGAAAACTTCCAAACATTAATCCTTAAGTTTCCTAAGTGTAGTTCATAAATTTATAACAAATTAAAACATTGCCCCTGTATTATTCAATTAAGTAATGAGAACTAATAAGTTATCAATTAACATGGCTAAAATTTTCTTCAGATCTGGAGAATGGTCTTAAGAAGTATTTGATGATACATCAAATTAAGAATAGGTTAATTAGAAATAATCTTGTGTTGATCTTATTGAAGTCTTAAAATATTACTGAATGAAATCTAAGCAAAACATGAGAATAAAAATTCACAACTTTCTCATTTAATTCAGTTGATTCTAAATGTAGCAAAAAGTAAGTTATTTAAAATAAACTGAGATTAATTTTTTTCTAATGGTTAATATTCATACTTTTTACAGTAATTTATTTAAATTAATTTAAAACCTAATAAATTTTATGAGATTTAATTAAAGAGTGCATTATATCTGCAATACGAGTAAAGCCTTATTTGGATGAATATAATGTAATTTCAAGATATGTTTAAATTTACAAACTTAAAATGGCTGTATCAATTAACAGTAACATATATTTCAGAAACTCACAATTGTTCTTTTCGTTGCTGTGTGCGTTGTACTAATGTGTGCATACGCTCAATCTGAAGAAACTGAAGATGTAGATTCCCGACACCATCATCATCATGGTCACCACCATGGACATCATCACCATCATGGACATCATCATCATCACGGTCATCATCATCACCACGGACATCATCATCACCACGGACATCATCACCATCATGGTCACCATCATCACCATGGGCACCATCATGGACATCATCATCACCATGGACACCATCATGGACATCACCATTGACGTATTTAAATCAATTTGGAAATGTAAAATTTGATTTCCTTAATAATGAATTCAAATAAAATTCTGATTCGTTTGAATTTCATTGTTGGTTCAAAATTGCTTTAAAATATCTTTCTATATTTCTATATAAGAGATTTAGTAGTTAAGAAAAAATATATTTTGATTTACAGTCAGTTTCTTTTTTTATAAAAATAGAAATTAATCTGAAAACAAACGTCATTGATGTATTTTAGAAAAGTCAAAATTAGTAAATGAGATTTAAATGTGTCTTTGAAGTTGTCATTGGTAGTATCTAAAAAAATTTCCTCAACTCCTTAGCAAATCTTTTGCGTTTAATATTTAAGAGATATTTTTAACCCTTTCAAAGCATATGTTAAAACGAATGCTACAAAATTACTTCATCAAATCGAATCTAATATGGTCAATATAACCATATGAAAGATTTCTATTTTGGCTAAATTTTTCGAAGTATACTGACATAATTGAAAAAAAGTTTCATCGACTGCATTATAATACCACCACTAAAAGCTTAAACTTTTACATCATGATGCATAAAAAATACATCATTATGTAGTTGCAAAAGAGGCTTCTTTTGTTGTTTTGAAATAGCTCACTTTATTTTTAAATCTTATTTTATAAACTGGGATTGAAACGACTACAATATTAAGTCTTATCCACCAATTAACTCTTCAAAACTGCCACTAAAAGCTTTTACATTTTACTAGTAATAAAGGTATCACATTTTTGTAGTACTAAAAGTTTCACATTTTAGTAGTACTAAAAGTTTCACATTTTAGCAGTATTCTTAATACACCATGAAGGCCTCGAAAAAATGCTTTAATTATTGTTTTAATATAGAACATTTAATGGTTAAATCTTTTTTATAAAATGTGATTGAAACGACTGCAAAATTAAATTTTATCTACAGCACAAGAGCCAACTCTTCAAAACTGCCACTAAAAGCTTCACTAAAGTTGCCAAAACTACCATTAAAAGCTTTACATTTTACTAGTATTAAAGGTCTCACATTTTAGTAGTACTAAAAGTTTCACTTTTTAGTAGTAATTTTAATACACCATGAAGGCCTAGCAAAAAATGCTTTAATTATGGTTTTAATATAGTACAATTAATGGTTAAATCTTGTTTATAAAATGTGATTGAAACGATTGCAAAATTAAATTTTATCTACAACACAAGATCCAACTCTTCAAAACTGCCACTAAAAGCTTCACTAAAGTTGCCAAAACTACCACTAAAAGCTTTACATTTTACTAGGATTAAAGGTCTCACATTTTAGTAGTACTAAAAGTTTCACATATTAGTAGTAATTTTAATACACCATGAAGGCCTGCCAGAAAATGCTTTAATTATTGTTTTAATATAGTACATTTAATGGTTAAATCTTTTTTATAAAATGTGATTGAAACGACTGCAAAATTAAATTTTATCTACAACACAAGAGCCAACTCTTCAAAACTGCCACTAAAAGCTTCACTAAAGTTGCCAAAACTACCACTAAAAGCTTTACATTTTACTAGTATTAAAGGTCTCACATTTTAGTAGTACTAAAAGTTTCACATTTTAGTAGTAATTTTAATACACCACGAAAGCCTAGCAAAAAATGCTTTAATTATTGTTTTAATATAGTACATTTAATGGTTAAATCTTGTTTATAAAATGTGATTGAAACGATTGCAAAATTAAATTTTATCTACACACAAGAGACAACTCTTTTTTAAAAACTGCCACTGAAAGCTTCACTAAAGTTGATTGCATTTTTTTTACTCAATATCTATACCGATCCGCCTCTGCAATGGTCCTATTTCAAAATATCGATCTTCACTTTCCTTCCAACCCTGTCCATTGAGTAATCGAACTGGGCTTTCTAAATTATCATCACGTACAGTTTCTCAACATTAATTGCGCTTTATCTTTGTTACAATTCGGTGAAATCTGGACTATTGCAGGTCAACTGCTAGCGTACTTCCCCAACAAAGACGTCATGCAAAAAGTGACCCTATTCAACCTAGACACCAACAAGTACGAGTTATTCTGAAAATACAAAAGATTAATAAGGGCCCGCTCTCGATTCTATTTTAAGTGAAATTACACTTTGAACATGACTTAACCTGAAGAGTGAAATTTACGCCATTGGCAATCGCTTGTCGCCCTTCGGCATTAGTATAGCTGATAAGAAACACAAATCCCGGAACAAACTTGACCGACTGTACGTGGAAAAGCACATATAAAAGCACGATCCAAATGCGCTGTACACATAACTTTAAACGAGCCGACTTAGTCTGAAACTATACCAGCTGTTTTGGTCGTAGAAAATATTTTGCATCTTCATTATGGTAAGAAGCATTGGATATTTATTTTTACTTGTTATAGAAATTTAAACTTTGGTTGCTGTTTAGTAAAGTCAAAGCTATTTGAGATAGAAATTCTTATCGATTGAATTGATAGTTTTTGAAACTAATGCAAGATTATGTTGTTGATTCTTACAGAAGTACTTTCTTTGTAGACGCATATATCTCAATTTAAATGTAACAATTTCATGGACGTTAGTCATAAGCCGTTTTGAAATGTGAAGTATAAATTTATAAACATATTTTAGTATACGATAGCATAATATTTAAATTCGTTAAGGAACCATAGCAAAAAAAGTAAAAATCGTGTTTCTGAAACTAATTGAAAAAGAAAATCATTTTACCACATTCCTAATTATTTTAGAGTTAAAAAAACATTCATTATAGGTGTAGATCTATTAAAATAACTACATGCTCTATAATTTCAAGTCTTTCAGCCTTCTTTAAAGTTTGTTTTAAGCAAAATTTAATTTTTAATCAAAAATTACGTTTTCAGCAATATGGGGATTACAAAATTATTTACTTTTTGTATTTAAAATAAGAAGGCTTCATATTTGTTTATATCTTTAGTTATCATTTATTACGAATTTGGGTATATCATGAACTGAAATACCTTTTGATAATTAACTAATGATAACACAAGGTACTGAAGTGAAGGAATTATAACACAACGCACTTAAGTTCCTTGTGAAGTACACCGATATTACAACGAGTTGGACCATATCTAAATTTTAAAGTAAATGTCTAAAAGTCTTTTATTTAAAGCTAATGTTGCCCAGCTTTTTTCCTTGATTGTCCTTTTAAAGTCATAATTGAGTTGGATGGTAATTTAAGGTATGGATTGTTTCATTAGTAATGTACTGAGCCGTCTTAATCCACGAGCTTCCCTTGTTCTTATCTTGACAGTTTGAATGACCTCTCTTCTCCGAATTTATGTGTTTCCCTCGACGGGTTATCTCAACATTATTAAATGCCATATTCCCAGTTCAAATCTGAATTTCATAATACGTATCTTTGAGCTCATTCGTTGGTGTAAGCGTTGCACAGTTCATTCCTAGATTGCCATTTTCAATCCATCATTCATCTAAGTGGTATTTTAAGTTATGGATTGTTTCATTGGTAATGAACAGATACGTTGCAATCCACAAAATTTCCTGGTTCTTATCTTGACTGTTGGCTCAGTTTTTTTTATTTTTCATATTTTCCCCACCACTCCCCGATTTACTATCAACGCTCTCAAATGCCATATTTCCAGTTCTAATTCGAATTTGAGAGTAGATATCTTCTAAGTCCATTCGTTCAAGTGAGAGTTGTACTGTTCGTTCATCGATTGTAATTTTCAAGCCGTCATATATATAGTTAGTAAATTGTCAAATAATATTACCCATAAAAACAAAGTTTTCATTATAAATCCTTTATATGCATTGCCAATTTTTATATTCACTAACATAGCGCCGTTTCTGGCGTCAGCGTGTGCTTGGTGTTTGCATCTAATTTTCGATTTCAAAAACAGCTCTATCAGCAAAATATGTGGCAAACTACGTTTCAAAATTTATTCATTAAAAATGTATGGGAATTTATTCATTCAGATCCAAATATTTTTTATTTATTTTCATTAAAACAATTTCATTATTTACATTTATAAAAACAGTTTTAGCAACGGAAAAGAGTTTCTTCAATGATCGGTTAAATGCTATTTCAGCGCGATTGGACGATTAGCAAGTTGGTTTATTAGTATTCCGTAAAAGCGACCTTTTAGTAACAGTGATAGCTCCCAAAATTATACAGAATGTATTGCCACTGACATCGAATCTATCTGCCAAGTTTCATCCCGATTGGATGACTGCAAGGGGGTTAATTAGGTTTTCGTAGATTTGCCCGCCATCGACATACACAGCCGCACACATATATACAAAATCTAAATTAATACAAAGGATTTAACCCTTTATAAGGCGATGGGAAGTATACTTTCCACCAGTTCTGAAATTTCACGGAAAGTGATAGGTATAAATTCTAAAATTTTTGAATACAAAATATATCTTATTTAGAAATCCTATTTGTAGATTTTAGTACTTGCAAATTATATTTCATAAATATCACGCAATGCGATTTATAAAGAAGTGCAAAACATAAAATGTCCCTACTTTTGTATGCCCCACCAGTGGGCGGTGCGAAACATACTTGCCTCCAAACAGCAAAAATGGTTTTAAAAATAAAAAATAATTTTAGGTATATGCTAAATTAATTTCTTTTTAAAAATCAAACTCAGTCCCCAAAATATTTAAACATAACATTACTAGAAAAAAAAGGCTGTATAAAGGGTTGATAAAATCATTTCCTCAAAATTCCCAGTTCCATAACAATTTTGAATATTGGATGACCCATACGTCGGGTACCATACTATTCGGTCATGATCGAAGGCACACATATTTCTAATACTGCTAATTGGACAACCCAGTTCTACACAACAACTCCATTATCCAACAATCTTGGGAAAATCCCATGCCACGGGAAACGCTTTGAAATCAGCCAGAACAAAATTTGCATTATGTTGATGTCCCTATTTTCTTAACACAAATAAACTCTTGACACATTAATAAGCCTTTGTGCCTATCATTAACTTCACGACATGCATAATCATTTAAGCTGTGGAAATAAATATACATATCAAAATATATGTTTGTTATTCTCATCACAGACGCAATAACAATACAAGAATCAAGTGAACATAAAAAAAAAGCTCTTAAGAGTGGATCAGTTAAGTAATAAAAATGCGCATCACGTAAATATATGGTGAAATTCTATTTTTTATGCCCCTTACTTTCATTTTGTAAGCAACTGTTTCTTTTACCCTTTAGATCATTATGATTAATTGACATAAATGATTAATTTTTAGACTTATAAACAAAGTACAGAATATGACCAGTTTTCATAGGAGTTCAGCTTGTTTTTATGGTATATTTTTTTAAAGAAAAAGTATTTAAAAAATCAACAAGTATTTAAATATGTATGAAATCTTGAATTTTTAATTTTAATTTTATTTATCGACTCTTTTTTCCTGTTGACCATTTTATTTAATTAGGTGGAATGGGATAGAATTGTAAATAATGTTAAAAAACAATATCTTTATACAGTGTAAAAAAGTACTTAAAATCGGAAAATCTAGGACTGAGAAAGGGTGCAGAATTTTCAATTGTAGTATAAAACTGATTACTTTTTTGAAATTTGAAAAGAATTGGTGAATTGAGTATTCATATTTTAATTTTTAAAGAAACTCGCCAATTCGGAGATGATTTCCAAACCTTGTAAAGTTGCCAAGCGAGAGCTTGGCGACATATTTGCTTTAAATCTGATCTTTAATTTCAAGCTTGGACAATCATTGTATTTCAATCCCGAAAGAAGAGTGGTTTTCTTATCATATTTCAATTGATCCTTTTCATTCCAATCTAAAATGAGTCATTCATTACATATACTTATCTATCCTCGTGATTTACTTGATTTGAAAATGATTAACCAAATCAGTCGTTAACACAAACGTTGCTATCGGAACAGAATTTTATCGACTTTATCAGATATACAAATGGCAATTTGTCGCTAAGTAAAAGTTTGCAAAAGTTAGTATATATTACCACATTTTTGAACCTAAAAATTAATCGGTAAATAGTAAAAAGTTATTGTGTTTGATAGAAAATCAATAAACCATTACCACTTTTTCATTTAGACATTTAAGTGAAAATCGCTAAATGAAAACAAATTTATTTAATGAAACATATTTAAATCAAAACGCATAGAGATAGATTACAAACCATACACATTGTTATTATTTTATGATGCATTTAATAATTATTTTTGAGTTTAACTATATATATTATATATTTTAATCTTTAAATAAATATCTCTGCCTGAAGATTAATAAACCAATTAAGGTCCTCCCTCTAATTTCCGATGGATACCTCTAATTACTATTCAACAAATAAACTTTTGTTTCATGTTTATTAGAGGTATCTTATTAGGTACTTTATTAATGTACCTACTAATGTAATGATACTAGGGCTCTGCCCATTTAACTTCAACATTTAATTAAAATTATAAGAATTTTACAGACATATGTCATGTATCGAATGAAAAGTCTCCTATAGAACAGCTCCCATACGAAAATTCAACTGGAAGTTATAACAGTATGCTGAAATTGGCTTTTGTAAAATTTGTAATTCGTTAAGCTTACACAATAAATGCTGCATACACATGAGCGATGGTAGGTTTACTTATAGGGCGGTGCAAGGGGATTATTTTTTTTTTTTTTGCAAAGCTTGATAATTAGAAAAAAATAATTGAATTTTTTTAATTGTTCATAGTAGTTATACATTAGTTTTTTGTTCAAGTGAATAATTTAAAAATTATTCAATAAGTCACACAACTTTCTTGTTTTTCCTATATTTTCTAACTTTTTCTTCATATTTGTAATTTTAAAAGTCCTTAGGGTGCATGTGCACCCTCTTTCCCCTTCCTGGTGACGCATAAGTACATATTTGAAGTTATTGATAATATTAGAAGGATTGTATACAATTTGGAGATTTGGAGTAAGAATAGAGCTTAGTTTTCAAACCAAATTTGCCTCCAAACTCTAAAAACGGGTGATTTTTGTTTATAAAAATTTTAAATTAGTGTAACTGTCATAATATATCCTCAATCCTAACAAGGATAGATTTCAATCATTAGGTGATACCAAATGAAACATGCTTGGTATCTGTACTTGATGTAAAGTAAAGTAACGTGGTCGTAATAAGTGATGTAAGCGGTTTTTCAGCGAAAATTACTGCCACAAACTAATCATTTTAAACACTAATTATTAAAATTGCATAAAACATTATGATTTCATGACTGTGCTTTATTTTTTTAAATATAACTTAATTTAATTTTATCATTCGCTGTGTCGTTTTTATTTTTAAGGTTTTCTTAATGGTAGACAATTTTTCATCGAAAGATTACCTGATACTTAATACAAATTTTGCAGTCAAAACTAAGCTTATTTTTGTTGAAAGTATTTAGGATCATCTTATATTTACAGTTTTGACCTAATTTCTTATAAGACAGTTTTTTTTTTACATTAGGCCAGTTTTAAATTGCTCTTTAGCTTTTGTTAAAGAACATTGATTTTAGTTTTGAGTACTTAATACAAGCAGTTATTATTTTTTGAACGCATTTGCTTTAAATAACTTGTTGTATAACTTTCCTTAAGCTAGAATAAGATTGATACGATGACTAAGATACAGCTTATGAAAAGCATATCTTTACCTCAAGGAATCTCAAGATGATTTTTCCGAGTTTTCTAACTAGTTGTACTATTGCATCACTTTCAAATTCACTGCGACCGTTGATACCAATTTAATCTCTTGTTGTTCAGTGATGCACAGATTGTGTCCCACTCCTGCATCATACTTCAAAAGAAAATTATCCAACAATTTTTTAACGAATGATATTCCAAACAAAATTTTGAATTCAATAAATTTTTTTGTAATTTTATTATACATAACCCTTATTATTGTTTAATTACAATCAAGTAACCGCCATTTGTCTTCTCTAAGAGGGGAATGGATTTCACTGTTTTCATCAATTAAAAACAGTCATTACACTCTATCTCATTAGTAGTGACGACTCAAGGTCATGTAACCTGATACTCTATCCCTGGAAACTTTAGCTTATCCTCGTCGTCCTGAAGGGATCAGACCAGCTTGAAATGACGTTTTGAAAATAAAGTTAACTAAAGTGGTTGGTTGGGTGTTACATTGGTTACTGATTTTCTCAGGAGTGGCATTCATGTTCTTGAGTCACAGTTTCTAAAGCTACTGAAAGCAAACTGAATATTGCATTAGAAATCTGATCTCTTTAAAAATATTAAATTTCATCTTACTTAGATATGAAACCTCATAAGTTCTTTTTTTTTTTGCGATTCCAGAGATCCCTATTCATCCTCACTTCAGTAGTATGCATCGTGCTGCTTCTGACAAGCGCATCTGCTGAACCACTGCCAGGAGGTTACTACGGTGGACATAGAGGTGGTCACCATGGGGGACATCATGGAGGTGGACATCATGGTGGACATCACGGAGGTCATGGAGGACACCATGGAGGACATCATGGTGGTGGACATCATGGTGGACACCGTGGACATCACCATGGACGTCGTTCCGTTAACGAACCTACTTTATCAATGGACGCCTAGACATGCAACAAGAAAGATTCTAAACACGTAGATTATTTCGACTATAAGTGATAGACTCTTGGACAGTTGTTTGATATATATTTATTGGGTACTTTGATTACCTTCTTTTTGTTAAAGAAAAAAAAGAATGCTATTAATTTTTATTCTATGATTTTCCAGTGTAAAGTACAGACATAATAGAACATAGCAAATAGAGAGAGCACAAAGAAAAATTCTTTGACAATGATACACTCTCTCTCGACAGTTGTTTGAAATACATTTAATTCATCCTTTGTCTTCCTCTTTTGTAAATTTGAAATAATATATTTTGTTTTGATTTTTACAGTTCTGAGGTGAGAAGGGGGGTGGGGGGTGGAAAGAAGGGTTTGAATCATGCTGTGTGAGATATTTTTGCTCTAGGGAAGGAGTATGTTCGATAGTTTGCATAGTTATTTGCCAATTAGATATATGTTTCCCATTGATTCTTGTAATAAACAACAAAACAAAAGTAACATCTTAGCAAAATTAATTTTTATATATGCATGGGTGCTTAAAAGACTTGTTGGTTATCTCAGAAAAACCAATGGTAGTTTCAACCAATGGTAGTCTATGGGATGAACAGGCAGGATGATAGTCAATGGATTAAATGAACAAACTTGCGCTAGTTCATAAAATGATCAAGTAAAAATTATATTGTCTTTAGAGAACATGTCTCAAGAGAAGTATAAGATGTACTCATATAAGTTTTCACTTTAATTGTGTATTTTAAGTCTAAGTCATTATTATTTATCGCACATCAATTGAAATGAGTATAGTTAATTAAAAGAGAATTGGTAAAAATGTACTTTACATATAAAAAAATTATAAAGGTTTTATAATTATTTATTAAAATTTTAAATATTTAAAGAGGCTGTTGTAAAGACTGTATTTTATGAAAAGAAGTATGAATAAAACATATATAAAGAATCCAGCATTGTGATTTTTTAAACATGAACATTTTGATGAGTAAATAATTGTATTTAAAAAAAAAAAAAAAAACTCTTATTTTAATTTGGTTTGTATAATATAAACCAAATTAAAATAAGAGGTTTTTTTTAATTAATTTATTTTTAATTAATTGGTTTAATTTAATTAATTGAATTAATTAATTTTTAATTAATTTTTTGTTAATTAATTTTTAATTAATTTTTTGTTAATTAATTTATTTTTAGATTAAATTCGATTGTATTATTAAAGTGTATGTGTTATATAAAAGTATAAGTCTCCAGTAAGAGTAAGTCCCCCACTAAAGGAGAAAAAACTTTTACTAGAGTAATTCCTAAGTTAAAGACTAATCATATTGAGTGCCTTGATGTAATTTCAAATGATGAATAACATACATGGAAATGTATCAGCTTACATGAATTGATACAAATCAAAGGTTACAACTAACATTCAAGCAATTAAACAATTTTAAGTCTTTTTTTTTTTAAATAAACTTACTGGGGATAAATGTACTGTACCCTAGATATTTTTAACAGTATATAGAGAGATATTAGAACTTATAGGCATAACCTATAACGTAGCATGACCTAACTTAAACATATTTGCCTAAAAACAAAGAAAATTAAAATTTGTGATGTGTATACCAATAGCTTAATAATTACTATGGTACAAAAATTGTATCTCAGACAAGTAATTACATTAGAAGAGAACTCGGGTTGATCATAAATTTTAAAATTTAACTGGCATTAAAAGAAATAGTATTTTATGATTGAGGAAATTATACATAGAAGGTGAATCTCTCAATACCAAAGTTCTCGTTTTTTCTATAGATAATCTAAAACCTTTTAGAGAAACTTTTGAAAATGTAGCTTATAATTAGGTCAAAGAAATTTGGGATACGTATGTAGGTGATAGGTAAAAACTCAGGTTTAATCCTTTATTTTCTGACGGAATTTATTTGTCACGTCAATTTTCAAATGGTACTGAGTAAAATTAAACGCTTTGAAATCCTTTGGGACTTAGTAGTCCACTTCTATGAAGTTTCTTTCTTCAATTGTTGGTTGGCAGCACAAGTTTATTTCTTTTTGGAAGCTCAGTAACGACATGCATATAAGACAATGAAAGGTCAAGATAGATGAATAGAAGATTGAAAATCATGCAAGAGTTTACACAAAAAGACGAGTTTACTTTTGCTGTTATCCATTAATTGAAGAACGAACTTCATGGAAATGGACTTCAAAATCCTAATGGGTATCAAATTCCTTAAATTAATACAGTAGCATGAGAAAACTGACGGAGACTTATAAGTCCAGTTAGTAAATAAAGAGATTAAAAGAAACAATATAAGTTAAAAAAAAATTAGAGTTTTGGAAGAGTTTTCAATTGGAAATTGAAAACTAAAAAGAAGGGTAATAATATAACCCATCAAAAGAGAGTTTTTAAAAAATCCTTTGCATGCATTGTTAATTTTTACATTCATTAACACAGCGTCGATATCAAAAACATTTCTATCATCAAAATGTGTTGTATACTACGCTTCAAAATTTATTTATTAAAAATGAACGTGAATTTATGCTCTCCCATTCATATATAAATTATTTACTCGGATTAAAGTAATTTTAATATTTATTTATTAAAATAAATTTTGCATCAGGAAAAAGTTTTAACAATGGTCGGTTCAATGATATTTTAATGCGATTGGTTGATGGCAAGTTGGTTTATTATTATTCCGTAAAAGCGATTTTTTAGTCTCAGTAACAACTCAAAACTTTGATGGGATGTATTGTCATCGACATCGGATCTTTCTACCAAGTTTCAGCTCGATTGGGTGACGCCAAGGAGGATAGTTAGGCGTCAGCAGATTTGCCTTCCATCGACACACGAACCCACACACACAAAATCGAAATTAAGATAAAGGATTTAAAAATAAATTAAATTCAGAGAACAAAAGTTGCGTTTAAAGCAATATAAATTTAAATTATTTATTTTTTTAAACAGAAAATTGTGCCTGCGGGCACTCTGCTCCCCCCCCCCCCCCAGCAAATAATCTAGACGACGCCATTGATTTTGCAATAAATTAATTTGTCGTCATTTCAATTTGAATTAAATTAGTTATTAAAATTTAAGAAGAATAATACGAATTTGTTTAAAATGAGCGATTACGGAGAAAATGCAATCTGATATCTGCATTTTCTCGGCGTTCTCTATCACATCTAAATAGGAATCTAGTGATTATTATTATTTTTTTTTTTAGGATCAGTTCTCATTTGGGACCAAGAAACAATCATTTTAGCATTGGACTTTTTATAAGGAGATTAAAATTTATACCCGAAATACGGGATAAAAACTTGCATTTAGAAACTGAAGTGACGCAAATAATAAATCTAATTTGCCGATTTAATCACGAACGGAAATTCATTTTTCTCTGCCGGGGAAAAATGTCCCCAGCAAAATTCTCAATCCGCTCTAATCCGATTTTGCAGTCGCGATGTTGAAATGAGATAAGTAATTGGAATACGAGTCCTGATAACAAGCAACGAGATCCAATCAAGACGATGAAACTAAACCTTTGGGTGCATAAAAGTAAAATTTCAAGAAAAAATTAGATTCTTAAAAAAATCAAAAAATCATGAGTGCTTGGTTCATGAGAAAGTTTGCCTATCCCCCCCCCCCCACTTTTCAGGAAAAAATTAATTTACGTTATCTATCAAGAATATTCGATATAACGAACTTCTTGGAATGGCTTTGCTTCGAGGAATACGTGTGCCACGTAAATAAGAAAGAAATTGGATACTTGAACATGGGATTGGGCGTGTTGAAGTTAGATTTGTGAATGGAAATTTAAAAGTAGAATATGATGCAATAATAATAAAAAAATTAAAAAAATGTGGGGATAAGTTATATAGGGGAAACTAGGGATACTTGACCCAATATTTAGTTTTTTGGGTTTAGTTTTTATTTTACATTACTCTTATGGGTGTGTAAATGATGTCTATTTATAGTTCATTGAGTATTACACAATATTTATGAATATCTTTCTGACGTATTAATTGTAAAGGTGGTTACCATATTAAACATAAAAAACCTTCAACTTAGGTCAAGTATCCCAATGTATAGAGATACTTGACCCACCCGTTGACCCAAGTCATATGTTTGGGAGTATACAATTTAAAAATTATAAAAGCAACATTTTTACATAATAATAATATAACTCTCAGAAATAAGTCTAATGTTGGTACTTTTCTTTACTTGTTCAATGAGGTTTTTTTTTTTTTATTGGCTACATAATGTTAATATGGTGTCCACTTTAAGTTTTTATTGTAGAAAGCTAAGCAGTTTGAAAGCTATTTCTGTTTTTATACAAGTTCAAGAATAAGAAGATAACTATTTACTTAACTGCAAATGTAAACTCACATTAAAACTCAAAATTTGTAATTCTATAATTTTTCATTGAAAACTCAGGTGTATGAAGAATAGCCTGAATTCAGTCAGGTTTGTGTATCTTCAAGTGTTTTGTTCATTGAACATTATAAAATCTTTTGAAAGGGGAATAAACTGATACAACTAATGTTTGCAGTCTGTGAAAACAAAGTGGAGGGAATTATAATACCGTTAACTCATGTAACATCGATGGTAGGAAACGACAAACAACTTTCATTAATATCCATCAGTAACAATACATTTTCATCAATTGAAAATTTTACATACTTAACAATATGGTGTAAGAAGAATTAAAAAAAAAAAAAAACCTTTCCAAATTCCTTTGAATAGTATCCCTATCTTGGGTCAAGTATCCCTATATGCCTTGGGTTAAGTATCCCTATATGCCTTGGGTCAAGTATCCCTAATTGTACATTTAGTATATAACCCTAAAATGCAACCATTTGCAAGTAAGTGAATAAACACTATTATATACGTAATTGTAGCTATAAAAGTGTGCACAAAAAATAGACAGTTTAAAAAAAGTCTGACTTTTAAACAAAAACCCTTTTCGATTCAACGTTTACAGCACACAGATATTACTTTTGAGGCATGAAAATATTATTTGTCTTATAGTTTGCAAGGATTCAGTTGCAATTTTCACCTTGTAGTTAGCTAACTGAAGGGCAAGAAGAAACACCACTTCCAACTTATAAAACCTTCCCAATTCTGAGAAAAAGGCATTGGGTCAAGTAGTCCTAATTTTCCCTATTATTTGGCTAATTACACAAATTGCATAGTCGAATGATAACTAGGGGTGTGCAACATCGAAGAACTTTCAATTACACTATAGTACTGGTCACTGCATTTAAATTTGACGTGGAATGGTGTTATTTGCATATTAAAAATGGCCAGTTGGACGATATTTTAGGCGTTAATTCTTATGTGGACAATAAAACCCCTCAAAAATGCAGTATTTCACGATATGCTGTTTGATAACACTTACATTATCTTTTCTTGTAAATGAAACAGAGGAGAGGAGAAAAACGGTCGTTGATGAGCGATGCTCAAGCGATGAGAACTCTGTGTTAAAAACATTCGTATTTCAATTTTTTATGTCTTCATACTATTTTTACGGGAATTTTGGAAATGGGAATGGTTAGAACACCTTAAGAGATTACAGTCAAATAGGGTAACATTGAACCATATTTTCAGTATTTTCTTCAGCATTTTCAGTAAATTAAAATAATGAAATTATCGAATTTTGTTAACCAATTTTATTCCCTCCCCCCTCTCAGGAATTTTCTGTTTACGCTCCTGCTAAAACGGTTGTTCGTACGAACTTGGCTACAGCATAAATAAACTCGGAGGGGTCAAAATACTAAAGAAACAGAGGTTTTCAAAGTTTTCTTCTCAAAATAGAAGTTTTTCAGGGTTTTTTCCGGTTTTCGGCCTTTTCCGACCACTGTGCGACGTGCGCTAACGGGAAGTCCAACCAGGGACTCCTAGATTAGTTGACAGACGCGTTAACCACTAGGCAAAAGTGACCACTTGTGCCTAGATGTTGTATCTGTTTTTTTTTTGTATACGAAACCACTACATAGGCACCTCCTAGTGAGTCGCGAAGGGGGCGAACGATTGAGATGAGTGCGTTGCGTGAGAGTTGAGTGCGTTACGTGAGAGTTGATTCCGTTGAGTGTGACAGTAGTGCGTTGCGTGGGACAGTAGTGAGTCGCTGGAGGTTGCTTGCTGTGTGGCAGTGTGTCGCTAGAGGTTGCTTGCTGAGTTGGTAGTGTGGATTTCGTGCAGTATTTCAGAAGGCGCCAATAGATGGCAGCATGATTCTGTTGTCCGATAGTAACTAATGTTGTGTCGTGCGCTAAGGGGATTCGAGTCAAGGATTGCTGTATCAGTAGACAGGCGCGTTAACCACTGGACAAAAGTGACCACTTGTGAATAGGTGTATCTGTTATCTTTGCACGAGACCACCACAAACCTATTCCCAACGTTCAACCCAACCTGGTCACTGCTACCACTTTGCAGGCAAATAGGCAATGGATTTATGTCGTTAAGTACATTTAATGATACTAGACAGGATAAGAAAAGACGTTATATAAAGAGTTCTTCACACAGAGCATTAAAATCGGCATACTGCCATCGCTTATTACGCAACTACCGCACCACACGAAGGCCCCTTCTTAAGGCGGGCAATAACCCAACACCTCTAACCTCCCGGACTCTTGAGTTTGGGGCTAGACCTGGCGCCCCCCCCCCCCCCTAAACCGGCTCCTAATCCATTGTCAGCTTTCTCCGCTGAGAAGTTCGGAGTCCGAGCTTCCGGAGAAAAAGTATACCTAGTGCAGGTTACGGATAAAGGTCACGTGGTCAGATAACAAACGGGAACGCTCGAATTTACATAATCTAGTAACGCGGCAGTGTTCCGACGCCAAGTCTGATGTCAAAGAGGCAAACATGCAAGTGTATATTATGTTGACAGAGCTTAGACCCATTTTCGACCCCTCACAGCTTAGCTTCTATTATAGCTAGAAACCTGATTTTTCCCCATCATGTTGCTCCTGGTGAGTTAAGAAATAATCTCTAAACCACATTTGGGTACAAATATTCTCCTTAAGCAGCTCTTCCATGCTACGTGAGTACTACTGATTTAAAAAAGTAATTCCATCAAAATCACTCAAATCGTGATTTTTTTTTTTTTTTATTATTATTATTTTCAAGAAGCTCTTTCAGTATTAGAGAGGCAAGACTATACATTGAAAAATATTTACTGAATTTTATTTATATACTAATCATACATAAGGTAATTTTTTGTAATTAACAAGATCGATTTCGAAGAATACTGTTTGCAACAAGACTTTGCTTGCATATCCTGAACTATCCGAATAGACTGAGAGGCGACTGAAATTTTTGGTCCCCATCGAACATCATTCTGAATTTTTTTATAGAAATTGAAAAAAAGTGAGTAGATTACGAATCCACTGGTACACAAATTAGTAAATGTTGATGATGAAAGCACCAAATAATAGGAAAATAACCCTGTGCAAAGTTACCCTGGCATTTAGGGTAACTTTGAACCACTATCAGAAGTTTCATATAAAATTTTAACTATTTTTATTCAATCTAGGACTATTCAATATTTGAACTAGTAAAATTAAGTTTTTAAATATTTGAAACATCATGAGCTGCAGTTTTCAACACCCTAAAGTTTGCATATTTTAAATAACACCACAAAGAATATATTAGGTAGAAACAGTGGATGATGAATCACATGGATATATTGCAAAAAAAAACACCACCTAGTTATTGTTCAGTTTAAATATACAAATAGAGTAAAAAAACAATCTTTAGTTCATTAACTTAAATATAAACTTATTTTACCAATTAAGAATTGAAAAGATAAATAGAAAATAATAAAACTGATAGTACTTAACTAATAGCATAACGGCGGCCTATGGTGTTTGCAAGTCACAATTTGGCACAAATACAAATATTCTATTCTTAATGTTAGAAATAGTATGACAATATAAAAACAAAGTTCAAACTTTATAAAATTTCACTTTGGCATTCTTCAGATTGATAGTTTTGCATCAACGAAAGAATTATTGATCTGGAAAACATCTCGTCTTCTAGCTGGAATAACAATTTCTGGAGATAATTTTTTTAAACACGTCTAATTTTTCATTCTACAAATCACCATTGACATTGGGCAATTTCCAATATGCACCAGATTTCTTCATGAACCACCAAATATCACGTCGTCTTTTAAGTCAATTTGGTCTGGGTACATTTCTCCATCGTATTAAATAATTACGTGGTCGTAAACTTTGCATATGGCGAAACCAAAATCTAAAACCCTTGCATGCTATGTGTATAAAATTCCTGCCTCATTGATGTGTTCAACAGCCACCACTTGAACAATCTCTGATTTTTCAGTAACATTCCCCCACAACAATTTTAGCAGTATAAACCTCTATCATGTCCTTATTGTCCAACTTTCATCTTCTCCGAAAATGATAGTGTTGTACATACACTGTCATCTGCATCATCTAGTTTAGGTTGGTTGGTTTATACGTTCAACGACTTACAGCTTAACTGGCATTCCGAACTACAACGAATTTCATTGACTAACCCGGGATTCGAACCCGGCACCTTTGGCATGCGAGACCTAAGCTCTAACCACACCACCATCAGGTGGATCATCTGGTTTAGGACTTATACTCTTGCTGTCTACCAGGAGTTCAAATGGTCGAGGACTTTGGACGATCCCCTCATGTCCTCGCTATACGTATTCCATTACCATTTATTTTTTGTGCATAGAAATTTTTCACTTCCTCACTGAAACGCTTCTTACAGCCATCACAGGTGGGCAGATTTTTTTTAGTTCTGTGAATGACTGCTAGATCATTATTTCTAATATTTTTAGGTACTTCTTGAATTCACTCTCAATATTTTCATTTTATCGAATTTCGCACACAACGGAAGATTCCATAAATTAAATTTTCTTTGTAAGTATATAAATGTATTTAAAAGCAAAACCAAAAGTAAATTGGAATAAAATATGAATTATATGAGCATACATTACACACTGTCATCAACCTAACTTTGAACCGGCTCAAAGTTACACTGAATATGTGGTAAAATGATAGTGCCTTAGTTTTTTGCTTTTTACCAAATGTTATTAAATAAATAACCATCAACTACTAGCAATTTCACTATTTTCAGAAAATTATATAACTGATAAAGTGGTAAATTGATGCTTACTTCCATAAATTAGTTGATTTACATGAACTTCAAATAAGCATTAAAATGGAACTTGCAAGCAGTACTTCAGAAAAACAACTGAATGGCCAAATAAATTATGTACTATTTTGCCAATTCATTTTTTAAACTATTGAGCAAAAATCAAATTTCACAATCTTGAAAGCATTTTGCAACAGTGGATCATTAGCTGCTTTTTAAAACCAAAAATACTGAAAACTAGGAGGTGGCGCAAAGTTATACCCTATGGTTCAAAGTTACTCTGAATAACTGTACCACAGCCATTTTAATCAAAATCATTAGAGCCGGTTTTTACCATTCCTGAAAACCATGATTTTTCAATGGCAGCTACTTTATGCGCATGCGCAATTTTGAAGAAAACTTTATTGGTAGGACCCATGTCCGCCACTAACCCGTATGCAAAAGTTGAGCATCGTATCAGTCCGTTCGGGAGTTATACTTACCACAGAAACACAGACAGACATTTTTTAAAATTCTTTATATTAACTTCGATTTTGCAAGTATCTATGTTTTTCGATGGTGGTGGAATCTGCGGAAGCCGAATTAACTCCCTTGTCGTCATCCAATCGATCTGAAACTTGGCAGATAGGTTCGACGTCGATGACAATGCATTATATCAAATTTTTAGGACGTAACTGTAACTAAAATGTTGTTTTTACAGAATACTAATAAACCAACTTGCCATCATCCAATTGCGCTGAAATAGCATTGAACCGGCCCTTGTTGAAACTCTTTCCCATTACCAAATTTTTTTTTAATAAATAAAGAATAAAATTACTTTAATCAGAAAAAATAAATTATATTTGGATATGAGAACATAAATTCACGTTCATTTTTAATAAATAAATTTTGAAACGTAGTTTGCTAATAGAAATGTTTTTGATATCGGCGCTGCGTTAATGAATATGGAAATTGACGATGCATATAAAGGATTTCTTAAAAACTTTGTTTTTTAAGGTTATATTACTTCTAGAACACTTTTTACTTTCAATTACCAATATGTTAACAATATGCACAATGTCAATTACGCAGTATGAAAAAAAATAAAAAAAATTCACGTTTTGGAGCATCCTGACTTAAAAAGTGGTATAGAAAATGTGCCTGTCTGTATGTACGTGACCAGCATAACTCCCGAATGAATTGATCTACATGCTCAAATTTGGTGTACAGGTCAGTGGTGGCCTGTCATTAGGGCTTTTGTCAATATCGCGCATGCGCAAAACATGAACAAGTCATGTCTTTCAGCAGTTGTTTAAAAGTGGCTCTAACGATTTTTGATCAAAATCACTATATTGTAATATATCTTAACGTGTTCTAAATATCCCTACCTACAAAATTCCTGTAAAAATGTTATAAAGGTGTAAAAAGTTAAAAAAACGACGAATGTTTTTAACACAGAGTTCTCTTCCTTTAAACATCGATCATCAACGACAGTTTTTCTCCTTTTCTTTGTTTCACGTGCAGCAGCAACATCAGGATAAATTGTGCGGGTGTGGGGGGGGGGGGGGAGCGCAGACAAGGGTAGAAGGTAGCTAAATTTTGGTTCTAACTTTGATTTCTATAAAAGTGATGTTTCGATTTCCTAATGATATGTTAATTAGAAATGTGTCATTAATTTTCTGTTCAATTGAATAAACAAAAACACATAAAACACAATTTTTTTTCTGTGATATTTACTACTTTTCTTGTAGTTAGTTTTATCTTTAACAAGTTAGGGGGTTACTAGTACAACCCCTGGTTGACACTCACTGGTAGCGTACATGGTGCAAAGTTTTGGTTACTATTTTTACAGGGTGATATTTCAATAATTAAATGTCCATAAATTTTAATTTGGTGTTTATGTGTTGCTAAATAATAATTTCCCATGCTAAAACAACAGTAACCATATAGCTAAAGCAACCAATATATATTCATTTAGGTAATTCTGAATGAAATTATGGAATATTGTTGTCCTTTTTGTTATTTTAACTGCATAAAGAATAAGAATTGTTTGTTTCAACTGTTATTAGTACTATATTGCTTTTTGATAAGATACATTTTTTATTAGTTTACAAACGAAAACAACATCCAAAGCCTATTTTTAAATTTAATCATAAACAAATCTTCGCATATCGAACAGCGTTTAAAAGTTTAATATTAGAAATGTGATGAAGATCAATTGAGAGAAAATGAATATTTCGTTAAACAAAATAGAAATCCGCTATCATGTTACTCTTAAATAAAATTGCGATCTTAAATAAAAGACGAGATTTAAAATTAGTCCAAGTCTGTTTTGTTGCTTCCGCCATGCAACAATGCCTTCGTGTTGAAACCCTAAAATAGAAAAACTTATCAGTTTTAATTAAATTGCGACACTGCTCGATTGACAAGGAAATACAATTGGAAAATCGACTCCAGAGAGTGATAATAAAAAAAAAAAAGTCGTAAAAAGTTCAAGTGAGGATATTTTTTTCTTCAACCTGCTCAACTTTAAGTAATCAACAAAGAATGTCTAACCATGAGGCAGACGTAAGAAGTATTTGATTAAAAATCTTCTTAGAAATGCCACAAAACTATTTATTTAAATAGTTGTTTTTGTATTTTGTATTAATCGTTTGGGTTAAAATTATATAATTAAATTTTAGCATCGGAACCTGCCCACAACGAATTTAACTTTGCTCTACAACAGCTTAAATAATTGCATTTTCGCTAATCTAAATTATTTTTTTTTGCACTTGAGATAAAAACTTCTTTTACGTTTTGATAAAACGATAGTATCTGATTTCTGATTTTAAAAGAGTAACGAACGTTGAATCCGAAAATAAAATATACTTGTAATTACTTAACTAATTATATTAAAATAAAACTAAAAAATAAAGCTGAATTAATCGCTAAACGTATTAAGTTCACATTTAAAAATGAAATTATATTCAAATATATACTCTTAAAGTCGCAACAAGTTTTCAAACTCTTTTTAATTGAAATATTAGGATTTTGTGTCTAATTTTATACTTTGTCCATCAATTTACTTACAGTTATATATTACGGCAAATCATCCATTCATACGATCTATAAGATAAGTGTTCCTTTTAAATGAAAATAGAGATCCAATATTGGAAATGTGGTTAAGCAACTAGATGTAAAGGAAGTTGATTTCGTAACTAATTGGATAAAATAAACTTCTTCAAATTGCAATTAAGTTAACTTTGAAAGCATAGGATGCTTAAAATAATTCTTTTTAGAAAAGTTAACCTTACAGCAATAATGTGTTAGTTATCTAATCTACATCTTTATCTAATCTATATCTAATCTATATCTTTATCTAATCTATATCTTCAAGAAAATAAGCAAGCTTGGTGTTGTAAACCAAACCGTCTGAGGTAATGCCGTTTGCTACAGATTTAAGAGCAACAATCAGTAACAGATTATCTTATGGTTGGTTTTCATTACTCAGGTTTAACTCTAGAGGATCACTAATGACTAGAAATAAAGAAGAGGACTGCATTAAGAAAAATCCCCCCCCCCCACTTCATTATTTAATTACCTTGAGGTAACAGGTGGAGGATTGAAGACTTACCTTATTTCAGGATATAAGACAGCCTAAAAACCTAGTTTCTCGAAGCTTAACATTTAGTTATAGGTAAAATTAAAAATAGTTCTGGTGGGAGAGTAGAGAGAGCATCTTCATCTCTCGAGAGGTCGTATTAATCTCTCTGGGGGGATCATCGCTTTACCACACCGTCAAAGCAAAATGGCCAACTATAAAAAGTTATGAAGTCCCATTTGTTGGTCCCCAAACGATAGTGTTTCCTTTTTTGAAATACTCTGCACCCAATGGAATTGAATTGGGACTATTGCAAATAAAAAAACATTTAGTTTCTGAATTTCAGTAATAATCCTAGTTCCGTTCAGCCCATGCAAAGTAGCCCCCAAAATGGAAATGCTACAGCTTGGAGACCAATATTTATGATTTTACAACTTTTTAGGACTGGTCATTTTGCCTGAGCGGAGTGTTTTACAACGCCTACTTTTTTCAGATTACAGTAGTTGTATGTGTAGCTTTACAGGTACTGACTACTTAAAGGTTTTTTGTTGCCAATAATCCTAATTAAATTCATCATTTACAATGCATGCCCATAAAATTAGACGCAACGGTTAGATTGGTTAACTTCTTTGTTTTTCTTTTGGATGACATTACTTGTCGGGTTCTTTTACAAAGTCTAATTTTTTTTCTTATGTGTAAAATGTCTACTTTACTTAAAAATGACAAATACCAAATTATTCATTTTCGGTTATTACAAATATCAATAAAAATAGTGTCTTTCAGTTCTAAACTATTTCTTAAATAGAAACTTATCTCCATGCATTTATAGTTCTTTTTATTTCAAGATTACATAAAAAAATAAGTCTGGAAAACAATTTTCGCCTTAAGTGCGAAATACAAAACTTTATGAATATCTTTTACTCTTTTCTAAGCACAATTTTTTTCAGTGGAACTTGAAGTTAAAAAAAAGTGCCTTTTTTTTATCAACCTTTATATACAAAAAAAAAAAAAAAAAAAAAAAAAAAAAACCGATGTCAATCAAACTGTTTTTGTCGTTTTTCTAGCTAAATTAACCCAAACGAGAATCATGTTCTGGCAAACGGGAAAACCTCCTTCTGACGCAACGTAAAAAATGCAGACTATCTATTTGAGATGAGAATAATAATAATACTAAAATTCATCAAGCCGTTTCAGTTATAGACCTGATTACAGAAGAAGTGAAAAAAGAAGTTAAAGAAAATTCCGGTGACTTAAGTTATTTTTAAAATTGTTTAGTCAGGTTCCCTTTTTCATTGTTGACAAATATGTTTTTCTTTTTAGTGTATACAAATGAGGTAACACTATTACAAAAAGGAAAGTGTCTAGCCAAAAAGTTTCTAATCTGCTAAGATGCACGGGATCGATAAACAGACTGAAATCAGTCGACTATCGGTCTTCCGTATTTACATTTGGGTTTTCCGGAGAAAACCCCGTTAGATTTATCTCGTATTTATCGTAACATCTGTATTTCTGTACTTTGATTAAGCAATAAAGTTATCTTGCAATCTCCCCAGTAGCACAAATACGGTCATTCCCGATATGGACCGTTGTTGACTGGCCGTTGTTACCGATCCTGGTCAATCTCGCCCAGTGCTGGGTAAAACATACTGGAAGTTTTGATATGTTGATGCAGGGTTTTAAAATTGAAATACATATTTTTATAAGGAACGACGGAGGGGTAAAAAATTTGTTGGGTGTTTTTGACATGTTTATTTTATAAAAAATCGTGTATTTTGGTACGATGCTCGTGTTTCGGCATGGATTGGAATATTCCCAGTACCCCCTGATTCCAACGTTTGCAGCTGTGCTACCTGGGATACTATTTGAGGAATAGGAATAATGATATGATTACGAGGTGAATAGGAATTTCATTTCTTTAAGCTTCTTCACTTATCACCGCAATGGAAGAACAATGACGCCATTGCAAAAAGGGTAATTTTCAGGAAACGCGAAAACCTATATTCTAAGTGACACCCTTGTAACTAGCTTAATATTGTTGCAGTTATTATTACAGTTCAATTTTTGTGCTTCTCGATCTGCTAGGTATTTCGTAACATAATAGAGACCTTAACTCCGTTTTGTCAAATTAGCAGTTTGCAAGGTTGTTCCATAGAATTGTTGTTATTACCTTAAAATAGGGTGGATTGAAGAGCTGTTGGAAAAGTTATTGTGGTTTAGGGTATTACCCTGTTGATTATAAAAATTGCAAAAATATGAAGCTATAATCTCGGAACTTGAAAATTATTTATTATTAGACTGGAAATTCCGCAAACTGCATATCTAGGTTTTTTACCATTTCCCTTCATTTATTGGGCACTTTTAACTAACTGCAGTAATTTTTTCGGGTACATAGAAACGATTATTTACCCTTCGATTTCGAAATCGGACGAAATACAAATCCAAAGCAGAGAATTGAAGGAGTAGATTTCGACTTTCTTTTACTTCATGCCAATTTCGTCATTAGGATATAACTTTGGGGAAGCTCTCAGCACCAATAGAACTTCATTAAAGGCAGGAATTACTTAACATAAATACCTGATACATGTAAACTCTTTTTATTTTGTTTCGTCCTTTTTGAAATGTGTGCAATGGTGTATTTCAAAATTTCGTGCTATTTCATTCAAGTGATGTTGTTAACAAAGTGCTTTTTTTAGGACTGATTTTCAGTGACAGGTTTCAAGTCATTCAATTCAATTTGGCAAAATTATTGTTTTTTAGATGCTCAATATATTGTTTTATATTGTTATTAATTTAAGGCTTACTAATTAAAATGTAAATACCTATTCAAGCATGCAATTATTTGTTTAGTTTACATAAAATAAAGCAATTCCGTTGTGATGAATTTTCGTTTATAAATAAATTATTTATTGATTGTATTTTAAGATTTTTTTTTTGAAAATCGTAAAAAAATATTTAAGAAAAATAATTATTTATTTTTATCTTCTATCCGAGAGACCAGAGTAAAAACAGAATAATAAATGGGAAACTGTCTCTACTTCTACCAACTGGGTGGCAAACAGAAGCAGTGCTTTAAGGAAATATTTTGCTTTTCCATACAAAATATTAACAAAAAAACTGACTATGATAGTATAAAGAATAAATTTTCATCAAAAATTTAAAGTTTCAATCATTTTAGTGTATATGGAAAAGTCTTAATATTAATTTGATATTCAAAACTGCTTTTATTTTCCCAAATTTACGATATCAGGAAAAGTAAATTTATTTTTAATCTACTAAAAAAACTATATTTAACTGTAAATAAAACATTTGAAATATTACTTGTGTTTAAGGTGCTAGGGTTGATAAGTAATTAATTTAATAATTTATGCGTTTTTATAATTTAAAAGTTTAACTGTGTTTCGAAAGCAAAAAGCAAAGTAATTAATAATATACAAGTTAAAAAAAAAAAAAAAAAAAAAAAAAAAGTTTAAGAAATCTTCAACATTGATTTTTCTTAAGTTTTAAATAATCTAAACTAAAGTTGGGCCTACAATTTACATTTGTTAAAAATTCGATCAACCATTTCCTTTTAACTAAATAATTTATTTCAAGCACATTCATTCTTTGGATTTAGACGTGAAACAAGCTTTACATTCGGAAACCTCCCCCACCACAAACTTCATTTTTTTTTTACCTAATCCTTACTGAAAATGCATTACTCAACTTAAACAAAAACAGAACAATAACAAGACAAAAATTTCATCAGATTGTTTTAATTACTACTTAAAAGCTACAATCTATAAGATATTCGAATTATTGTGTAGTAAACTGTAGAAAAAAATTAATGAAAAACTTATGAATAAACTGCCATTGTTACTGGAAAAATCATTGTGGTATGAAAAAATGTCCTTGTCCAAACTTCGTTCCCTCCTAAAGCAACTGACTGTCACCATTGATGCGTGAATATCCAAGCATTTTGACTGACCATTTGTGCCTTAACAGTCAAATTAGTATATAAGGAGAGTTTTCTCATGTTCCTAATCATAACGAAATCACCTATCGAAATCTCTTTGCTTAGAAAGTATTAGTAGAGCTCACTTTGCAGCTTTCGGCTTGGTTTGAAGAAAAGCATTTGTATTTCACTATGGTAAGAATAATCTCTATTTTATTAGTTCTTATTTTACAACTAGAAAAAGGATTAGTCAATATGTATATTCAAAAATATATATTGATAAACAATCTAGTATGTAATCTAACCTTTATCAGAAGAAAACTATAATGACTTTTGAATTCTGTATTGTGATAGATATATTTAGATATGAATTCATCATTATTAATTGATAATTTAAAAAAAAAAGTTCCATGATTCAATTTAGAATTTATAGCTCTAAATGTAGTTATATTACTATCCACCTTGAAACAGTCTTATTCGAAAAAAATGTCAAACTGATCATATTAAGGTTGGAAAAAAAATGTTTTTATTGTTGAATATATCATGTACCATTTTCTGAGTTATTTGAAATTTGTACTCAGTATAGCATAGATGTCAAATGATTCTCACATTTTAAGTATGTAACAAATGATTCTCTCATTTTTAGGAAAGAGTAAAATGATAACTTGTTTTGGTATACTAACTACATCGATATTGTTAGTTTTTGTTTAAAGAAGAGATTTTAATAGACATAATTGTTATTGAGTATTTGTCAGATATGTATTTGGTTTGAAAAAGTAATTTGTACCATATAAATGAACACGTTTATTAAACAAACAATTTTAATATAGCATATTTCAAACTTTTACCAGAGTAGTTTTTGTTAGAAATGTGTTAAAGAACTTATCGCCTAAAAATTAAAAAACAATTCCATTTATTTTACAAATTTAGGAAGATTTAAACTATTTTTTATGTGAATTAATCTGCACCTTTTTGCCGTTCTTCAAGAATTAACAATATTTCATGTATTTTACACGGGAAGGAATTGAAATAAATAAGGCAAGTTACATATTTAATTATATTAATAATAACAGGGAAGGAGTATCGTTTATGTAAATAAAAGTATTTAAACAATGATAAATAAATTTAATGACTATTTTTTTTTTAATTATTTGGAACTTTCGAAGGTAGACTTATCCTGATATTTTATTAAAATTGTTATTGATTATAAAACTAATATTTAAAACAGTTTAAGTGAAGTGCAATTCTTGAAATTTTGATAAATCTGAATTTTTAATGCAAATTTCTTAATATAGTTTTTTACTTTTAATATATGCTTGGCTAAGTTTCATGTAAATTTATTATAATAGTATGTGGAAAGCATTAATTAAACATCTGTATGAACATCTACTAGTATTGAGTCAGAATCTGTGTAAAATAGGCGTTTTCAAGAAATGCCTTCCAGTCACATTTTGAGACTTATTCTCTTGATGACTTTTATTTTCCAGAATACTTCTCTTGTCATCATTGCTGTAGTTTGCGTGATGCTGCTGCTCACAACTGCCTCTGGCAGTCCTCTGCCTGACACAGAGGGTCGACATCATCATCACCACGGTCATCATCATCACCATGGCCACCACCATCATCACGGTCATCACCACCACCATCATCATGATCATCATCATCATCACGGACATCATCACCACCACGGCCACCATCATCATCACGGGCACCATCATCACCACGGACATCACCATGGACATCATCACCATCATGGGCACCATTGATTTTTTCCCTCAAAATTTTATGACTTGCACATGAATAGAACACTGCATTTAAGACAATATTAGTATTCAATAAAAACTATGTTACCTATTGAATGTCTTTTTTTTTTTCCCTTTTTTTTTTTTTTGCAAACTTGATTTTTTAAAACTTTTTTCTTTACTTAGTTCACTGTTATTGTTGTATTCAACTGATATCTATCTGCAATTTCTGGAAAGCTTATTAGCGATTTCTGCTCTGCAAGCAGGTACAGCCAATTGAATATTTCTTCAAATCTATGTTAAATAATAGATTGCTCATAGTAACAAACATATTCTAACTAGTTCGAAGGGGAAATTGCTAACACTTATTGCTTTGGCTTCAACTTAACAACCGAACATTCACTATCCAGAAGTTTCAGTTAGAAATCAGTGTTATATCCTCATTCAAATATTTTAGCCTGCTTCGCGAATATCATAAATATTATTTTGTATATTGTATATTGTAACTTAAGAAAATAATGTAAGCAAACCACTAATATCCAACTACAACCTCTGAATATATTAAAGTGGCTTGAAGACTAATAAGGTTTGATAATCACCAAAGAAAACTTTATTAGCTACCCTTTCCCCATACTAGAGTTGTGCTCTGTTGTTAACTAAGTGCAACTCACTGCACAACATTAGATGGGGAACAGTATGGAGGAATTTCAATTGGAATCATCTGCTTACACAGCTAAAAACGCTTATAAATGATCCAAAAGTTACAGTGAAAGATCAGTGGGGCAAACATAAAAAAGTAATTAATACTAATGCTAAAAGTAGAAATGTAATGATTTTAAATAGATTCACACGCATCATGTAATAGCCTCATTATTATTCTAAATAAATTCGTGACAAAATAACTGATAAGTTGAATACTTCCAGATGGTATTACGATGTACACTATATTAATTTTTATATTACCATATAAAACGTGTAAAAGGAAATTGATAATTAATCAAATGTCACTAAGAATAGTAAATTGAAATATATATATATAAAACTAATTCAGTGTAGTATTTTTTTTAGGCATGTATATAAATTTTTTATGTAAAGTTTTATAAATACTATAACAGCCATTTATTCTGAGATTGTTAAACAAACTAAAAAAATCGTTTTCATTTAATGAAAGGTTATATTAACATCGAAACGAATTTAGCCACTTCTGAGTTCATTTAATGAGCTAAGTGTTTGTTTTATAAAATATGTTCGCTCAAGTCGTATGCATGAAGAAATATTGAATTTTTTAGAGGGAAAAACAAAAAAATTTGATTTGGAAGCCGATATTTTCAATTCTTAAGGAATGTCTAAAATAAAGAAATTTGATTTCCTAGCAACAGTTTCCAAAGTATTTTAAAATTGGATATTTGTTTCAATGTTTTGATCCATTCAAGTATAATGATTTTTTTGAGAATTCAGCAAAATGCTCAAGAAAAGTTATATAAAATAAACTATAACGGTCATCTAGTTTAAGGTAGGGATAAACTAAAAAAAAACATTGTATTTACAATATCCTGCTTTTTATATTGAACGTCCAATTCAGAAATGATGTTCTTTTCTAAATATTATTTTATTCTTAATAATGCTTAGATAATCATAAAACTCAACTTATAAAAATTAATTACTAAATATTGTAATTTACTAAATGTTTTTATATGCCATTTGTCTAGGAATCGTATTTTTTTTATTTATTATTTATTAAAAACTAAATACTTTATTAATAAACACTAAAGAAATTATAAAAGTCCTATCTAAAATCAAATATGATCAATTAGAAATCCAATGGGAATCGTGATGTCGTATAAATTAAACTAGATATTATCGAATGAAATTAAACACATTTTATTTGCTTTTTTCATAAAGTATTTCAACTTATATTTTTAATTCTTGAGCTACTTTACTTAAAATTAATATATGTAACTCTTATTTTATTATTCTTCATTTACTCTGTCCAATAATGTTCCACAATTTTCTATTATACAACTGTGGAAAAAAAACAGAGAGACATTTAGTATTTTTTACATATATATATTACTTGTAATGCCTTAAATTTTTTAGAGTCACACCATCTGAGTTAGAAGCACAAGTTTAAAATTTAAAAATTTATTTTAAATAAAAATGTGTGTTTTAATTAGTTTTGCAGTTCATATTTAGGTTTTAAAACGTATTCAGATTTCTATTTATATTATAAACATAAGAAATTACTCATAAACATCAGCTACAATCGTTATATTATTCTTACACTGAACACAGTGTAATTATCTGTATCCCGGAAGAAAAGCGCTCTATATCTCAAAAAGCAAAGTTTACAGGAGAGCCAAATGAATGTTACAGCTACAATCTTTTCTCCCTTTCGTTATGATGGAACATAGTGCTTTTCAAAAACATCTAAATCGGTTATTATTTAGCTTAGGACATAATGTTCCATTCCACTAGAAAGAGCGTAAAGTGTTATGTAAGACGGTTTCAAAACTTCAATTCCAAAAAATTTGAACATAGTGCGGTTTTTTCCAGGATACCAATATAATGAACTGTTTTTTAATGTTATGATCATCAGTGTGTAATGTTAGTTTTCACTTGAAACTATAAATAACTCAAACGAACGGGCTTTAAAGAAACAATCCACTAACTATGACTGGAACAACAAAAAGTGCCACTGGGCTAACGTTTTATCGATAACATATACGTGCTCAAGAGCTAACCATAGAAGCGTCAATTAATAAACTGAAAGTTTTCGCTGATAACTACAAATCTTAGAAAAATGCTTGCAATTATCCTTTTGAAGTAGTAAGCTTGTTTCTTTTCGGAAAGCATCTTCCAGATATGAGTTATAACAATAGATAAAGCTAGCATTTCACTCAAGTTAATGATCGATAAGGCGGGAAATATGATTAAAGTAAAGTTGAATTTTATTTCATCGAAGGTTTGTTATTGGATACATAAAATACATCTATGTAAATTTTTTGTTTGCTTAAAAACAAGTTTAAGAGTACTAGAAATGTAATTAAAAAATACCAACTTAAGAAAAAAAAAGATAAATGAATAATTAGTTCCATCGTTTATAGATAATTAACGGTATTACATAGAAAATTACCAAATTAATTATGCTAGTTATTATGCAAGTTATAATAACGGATAAAGACTACATTTCTTTCAAATTAATTATCGATAATTTAAGGAAATTCAATTAAAGAAAAGTTCGTGTTCATAAATTCGTATGCTAAATTGGAAACATATGATTTTTTTTCAAATAATCCATATGAATTTTACAGAATTTTATAAAATAAACTATAAGCAGATTAGTTATTGTATTTGTCTATAGATAATTAGTAGTATTACATAAACAAAAAATTACTATAAAGAAACAAAATAGTGGATGGTTTATTACATTCTTATGCACTTGTATAGGGTGTTCAATTAATTACTGATCCCTAATAAACTTTTAAACGTGAATAATTAAAATATGATTGGAGATAGGAATGTACTCGTTTTCTGAATTGGTTCTGGAAAAACAGTAAGTTTTGATGCAGGTTTTGACAAGTAGTTTTTATCTCAAAACTGTGTTTTTATTATTTAATTTCAACATGGGTCAGTCTTTTATTGGATACCCTGTTAATAAACACAAAAGCAATGGATTAAAATACCCACAAAGACAAACTGAAATGAGATATAACTTAAAAAAAATTTTTTTTTTTACTAGTTGCTTGTTAAGTTAAACAAAATTGAGAAGATAAACATCGAAAAACATATCGACATAATATATTACTTTTCCTTGAGTAACTTTAATTCCACAATAGGTTTAAAAATAGTTCAATACTTCAGCCCAAAACTAATATAAAAGATAATTTGTTTCATGTTTGACACACTTAATAAATAGCTTTATTTAATTTATATTGCTTACCGTCTATAAAAATAAACTAGTAACCCTAATTTAAATCTTCATTTTCTGACCAGACTTATGAGTCCCAACATTCTTACGGTTCTGTATAAATTTAACTGCTTTCATGCCCATTTGGGCTTTAAAGTCCACTTCTGTGAAGTTCGTTCTTTAATTGTTGGATGGCAGCACAAGCTTATTTCTATTTCTGGAAACAAGCATATAAAACGATGTAAGTTCAAGATGGATGCCTTGATAATTGAAAATCGTCTTTGCGTTTGCATGTAAAGATAGATAAGCTTGTGCTGTCATCCAACAATTGCTAAAGAACTTCACAGACATGGACTTCAAAGTCCCAAAACGTTTAAATTAATACAGAACCATGAAAAAACTGACGTGTGCTTATAAGTTCTATCTGTAAATAAGGGGTTAAAGATATTTTTATTTAATATTCACCGATGACTTTTGGTTTCTTAGAAAACTTTTGTACTGGACAGATGTAGGTTAACATGGAGTTTCCATGCTCTCATGCAACATTTAAACTTTTTATTTTTGGGAATGGTAATTTAAAGTTCAATATAAAAACAATGTCAACATCAAAAAGTGCTTTGTTGAAATGATTTTCTAATTCATACATAAAACATGTTTTTCATTATCTAAATATTGTTCATAAAATTCTAAACCTTTTTATAATCAAATAAAATTATTCTTCTGTGTGAAGAATAATAAGGAACGATTTAGAAAAAGTATGCATTTAGAGAAAGAGAAGGAAATCTAAAAGACCCTAGATAATCTACCAATCTTTGTAGAGCATTTTATTGCGTACATTTTGAACTTAGTACACACAATTTTAATGATGCTTTATACAAAATTTCACCCCCCCCCCTCTCTGTCTAAATGTTGCATTCATAATAAAAAAAAAATTAAGGACAATTTTTAATAAAATTAAAGTTAATACAAACATAAAACCAGCAACGTATTACGATGCAGATTATTCGTTGGAAGGTTGGACTTTGACTGTTTAATAGACTCTCGGGACTTAGTATGTATTTTACATAACTCATTATATACCTATACTCCACTGCCTAAATGATGCATTCATGCTTTTAAAAAATAGGAACAAAAATAAATAACACTTTCTATAAAATAATGATAATATAAACGAGAAATGTAAAACAATGTACTTTGTTCATTGAAATGCTGTGCTCTGTTTTAGTGTAGTAATATCTCTAAACCATTTACAAAATCACTTCTCCTTTGTTTAAATTATTCATTCATATTTTTAAGAAAAACGACTTTTCACTATAATGTGAAGATGATACAAACAATAAACTAGAAACGTCAGACGATACATTTCGTTTGATGGAATGTGAAATTGTTCCATTCTAACGCTCAAATACAGCTTTACAAAAATGGAAAATATTCACGGGTATAGTGGAAGCATCTTGAAGAAGATTTGGAAGAAATGCGTATAGACAGTTGAAGGTCTAACGTGCGTGAAACAGCAAGAGAGGTATCAGCCTCTGCTGCTGCTGAGACCAAAAGTGATGGATGGATAAAGGATGAAGAATGGAACGACCCACCATTAAACATCGCGTGACTCCTGTGATGGTAAAAGCACGTAGAGAAAGAAGTTTTCTGGAGGGTGAGACTTTTTCGGGTAAATTTGGAGGAACTTTCTCGGATTTGACTTCGGCATCTGGAACGGGTTTGGATTTTGAGGTGGCAATGTTCTATCTGATGGAATACGATTCAGCGGGAAATGTTAGTTTTGCCACTGGGTTGAAAAATAAGGTTTTTGCGATCATAAATGATAAAAATTTAGTTACTAAGATAGTATCAGTAAGATAATTTTATAATTATATTTTTTAGAAATCAATATCCTTTGTTATTGTTTATTGTAGCAAGCATAAGTTTAATTTTTATAATGATTTGTGAAATAATATATATATATATATATATATATATATATATATATATATATATATATATATATATATATATATATATATATATATATATATATATATATATATATATATATATATATATATATATATATATATATATATATATTTTTTTTTATCAATGCATAGTAAAGAAAATGTGGTCAGCAATAATGAGACCTGTGTTTCAAAAATTATTTTTCATTGGTGTGTCATTTTGGATCTTAATGTAAGCCACTTAGTAAAAAATCATTGTATAATAAATATATTCGTAAATATCAATAGTACTTAAAAGATGGGAATTGTTCTCTAATAATAAAAACTCATTCGTTTTGAAGAAGATATATAATTGAAAATTGTTGATCTGTGCATCTCATAGACGCCAGAAATTCTGCCAATTTTAATGGTAAACAATGTCCTAATTTGATTTTCAATTGCATAAGTAAAATTAAGTGAGATAGAGGAGTGGAGAGAGAGAGAGAGAGAGAGAGAGAGAGAGAGAGAGAGAGAGAGAGAGAGAGAGAGAGAGAGAGAGAGAGAGAGAGAGAGAGAGAGAGAGAGAGAGAGAGAGAGAGAGAGAGAGAGAGAGAGAGAGAGAGAGAGAGAGAGAGAGAGAGAGAGAGAGAGAGAGAGAGAGAGAGAGAGAGAGAGAGTCTCATTAATATTTGATCTTTTGTATTGTAAAATTGGAAATTTTGAATCCTCCTAATCTTTTTCAAATGAATGAATTGTTCAAAAGATCTGCTAAATAATCAATTTTGATTATGTTATACTGATTTTAAAAGTTCTACTGTTCTATCACAATGGAATTGTAAAATGGAGAATACACATAAAAAGAAAAAACATAAGGTTTTAGATAAATTGTAATTTTAAGGATCCAGAAATTATCTACTAAACAAGATTGTAAAGGTAAATTAGACATTTATTTTGGTAACTGTCTGATCAATAAAAGTGGGCCTAAAGTTCTTTTCGTAGAGGTAATATAGCAATTTTCACCAACAAATTTTGACAGTATTTTTAAATTTTTACTTTTAGCATATGAATTAAATTTCTTCATTTGTAGTTTCATAAAATATACTTAAAAATTATGCATGAAAACATACTGCATTTACTTTAAAGCGTTAGCTCTCATTAGCGTTAAGCTAGAACTCACATAGACGGAGTCATTCCGTAATTTAAATACAACTTGAAACACTGGTCTTGACTTAACAACAGTCCTTAAACTCCTTTGTAATATTGAGGGCGATCATCATGATGACCTTGATGATGACCATGATGGTGACCGTGTTCATGATGTCCGTTTTCATGATGCTGTGCTTGATCGTGATGGTGTTCATTTTCATTGTGATGTCGGTAAGGATGTGGTTGGTTGTAGCCCGTACGTAGCGCATCATTCTCATGGTGAATTTCAGGCTCCGAATGTGGACTTTCCGTCCCATTTGAAATTCTCATCAACATGAACATCATTGCACCGATGAGCAAAGAAATTTTCTGCAAGAAAAATTTCATCATAGTAGTCAAAATAAAGTGGTCTTTCTTCTTTATTTGCAATGATTAGCACTTAAAATAGTTATTACGCTGTCATTCATAGAAAAAAGATAATAGTGTTTTTTTTTTTTGTATCATCTTCTGTTTAAATAAGATGCATGTTTGTTCAACGTATGATTTTATAGAGAGCACATTTATGCCAGCGAAAAAAATATCTTTATTGCTTTATGTCAGAGAAGTACCTATTGGCGACTAATTTATCGTTTCTGCAGTGTTGGTTAAGAGGAATAAACAACGTAGCGTGCGTACTATTCAAAGCTTCGTGTGAATGAAGTTTTCCAACTTAAATGCTGTTCTTCAATAGTGGACTTAACTATTTTTAAATATCTTCTATAGATTTTGAGATAGAATTCCTCCTGACCTTTCTAACTGTGTGGCTCTATAAATAGTTTCATCAGATAGCGGCATAGCCACTAGACTATTCATCTCCAGAGCTTTTATGATAATAGCCATTGGTGTATGAAAGCGCAAAGGACTTCGAGTAGACATCTTGTAAACTTATCTAGATGCTGTAAGGGCGCATAAAGTATTATGCTTTAAATAGACTTTGTTAAGAATTCAAAATGAGCTGTACAAAACATTTTTTTTGTTTTGTTGAAAAATAGCAAATTAGAGTAGAACAGTAGTGAAAGATTGATTTTGAAAATTAGTAATACATTGAATTACTAAAGTGGGTCATAAAATAGCGATAATCACTCTAATAAGAAATGATTTAACGCTGTGAAAATATAAAGTAATATACTTTTAGTAAATTATGACTTATATAAGATAATAATAAGACCTCTCTAATAAGAAATAATTGTACAAATAATAGATCGTATATTCATGCATCTGCAATTTGAATATTCTCTTTACCATACTACCGCTCACTACATAGCATTAAAATGCCGTCGTTTTTAAACTTTATAGTACTTTTTCAAAAGCATCCTTAAATTTGTAGATTCCTTTAGTTTTATTTTTTATTTCAGCAATTTTCTTACATTAAAAATAATAAATTTGTGAAAATGTGTCAACATTATACTCACCTTTCATTTTACTCAAATGTCAAATTGTAAATATTTTTTTAAAAATCTTTTTAATTATGGTTTCACTATATTTTCACTTACATTTATTATTAGTTAATTTAGTTTATATGTAGCATTATGTGCAAAAAAATATTTATTATCCCTTCTTGTAGAGGAGACACAGTCGTTGATGGGTGATGCTTATTGAAAGAGAACTCTGTGTTAAAGACATTCAACTTCAACTTTTTACATCTTTATCGGATTTCTACGAGAATTTTGGAGGTGGGAATAATCAGAACACCTTAAAAGGCAGCGTTTTTTATTAAAATCGTTAAAGCTGTTTGTAGGCTATTTCTGGGAATCATAAATTTTTCAAAAGTAGTTAACTTATGCAAATGGCATTTTTGACAAAAACTTTAATGACAGGTCCCATGGCCAACACTAACCTGTTTACAAAAGTTAAACATCATAGGTCTATCAGTTCGGGAATTATGCTAACCACAGACAGAGCATATTAACAAATATTTTTTCATATTTTTTTTTTAACACATCCCAAAACATGCAGAAATGAAAAAAAAAATCTATTTTTTTTAGCGAATACAATGCTTTTATTACCCATTGTTAACATGTGGGTAGTCAAGAACAATTAAAAGTATTTAGATAAAATATTTTCTATGAATAAAAATAAAAATATTTATTATTATTATTAAAATATGAATCTCGAATGTTTATCACCCCATATCTGCTATTTTGTTTATAAATTACTAAAAGCTCATTGAATCAGTTTACAAAAAAATTCATAACACTAATTATAACAACATATCTTGGTGACCTACAGTGCACCCGCCAAGTACACTGCCAGACACCTTTTACTGGAAGAAAATTAGCAGCCTTTTTACCTTCTCGTGTCTGCACTTTACAGTATACCTGGGAGCTGAATTTTTTTTTACGGGTAGCTGTTAGTCATTTTAGTAAGACACTTAAGTTTCAAGTCTCCAATTATATAGGTTGTCGAGATAATCAAATTAAAAAATGGCATAAAACGACATATTTTGAAATCGACCCAAAACTCTCTAACTGATCTTCAAATTACTCAGGTACTTCTAGTAGAGCTAGAACTATGAAATTTGGTATTCCTGTAACATTTAAAATGTATACAAAGGGAAAAAAAATCTCAAAATCACGATTTCCCTCTCCAAATCCCCTGAAGGGTGCATTGTTCGAAAAATATAAATCTCAATTCTAATACTACATTTCTATTCTGGCTAGAAATATAAAACTAAGAATTCTAGTAGCTATTAGCAGAAAAATAGAGAAGAAACTCGCTATACACCGTGAAACCTCTAAAATAAAGAAATAAGAATAAAAGAAAGGGTATTTACACACTATACAATCGATCATTGGCGACATTTTATCCATTACGAAATAATCGCAAATTGTTATTTTTTTCCCCTTTTGCCAACATATCTCAACAAACTATTCATTTAAATTGATTTTATATTACCATCATTTACATCGAAGGCGAAAATTCATGGACTGTGGTCCGATCAATTGAACTTTCTTAAAAAAATCCCATTAATTGGACTTTGTAGAAAATGTGTGATTTTTTAAAATATTTCTTAAAACCAAATAATAATTTAAATTAAAAGAATAAAGTAGTCGGCAAATCTTAAAGTTCTAGTTGTTGACCTCCAACTTAAAGTTCGTCAACAGACGGTAAAAAAACATTACAAGCAAGTTTTTTATGCAATTTTTAAAATTGTAAAAACTGACCATTTTTAAACTAGCTATAGATATACAATATTATTAATAATTTTATAACTAGTACCGTAAGAAGAAAAAAAAAGAAATCCTAAGAAAAACATCTCTGTAAAAAAGGCCAAGTTCTTCATGCAATAGTTATGGCCATGAAAAGTGTTGAAATCAAAAGCAGAGCCAAGTTTTACGCTGTTTAAAATCACGGGCATTGGAAAATTAATAAGATTTTCTTCTCAAAGTCAGAATTCCCCTTCACAGAACTCAATATCCAGCAGCAAAAGGCTTGTGCAACTTGGCCATTAAGAGTCACAGCACCAAACATGTTATCCAGAATACGCAATGACAAAATGTCACAAACATTTTTGTAGCTAGATATTTAAAGGTGAATTCTGACATTGAGAAGAAAATCTTACTAATTTTCAATGCCCATAATTTACAACAACGTTAAACTTGGCTCTACTTTAAGATCACAATACTTATCACGGTCATAACTATTGCATGAAGAACTTGGCACTTTTTTACAGAAATGTTTTTGTTGAGATTATATTTTACAGGAATACAATAAAAGTTAACCACGTTTATATAAAACAATTATACTACTAAATAAGGCACATAATTGAAAAGCATTGCAAATTTGCTTTCATTTCATAGAAGTAAAAAAAAAAAAAAAAAAAAAAAAAACTCACCATTTTTGTAAAATCAGATTACACCTTCAATGCAAATGAGATATTAAGTCGGAAAGTGTTATTTTGCAGACTGATTCTCCACGAATATTCGTACTTATAAAGTATATTTAGACAAGAAATTGCACATCAGAGTACTCATTCCTGCATGGTTCATTGATGATTTCAAGTCTCAAGGCCGAAGAGTACTTTTTTCACCGGATCGGTACATCCACCACAGAAGGGGAAAAAAAAGGTATTTCTGAAATCCGAATCAGCGCATGACGAAAGCTATGCGAATTTTTTTCCAGAAAGATTGAAGCAAGAATAAACTTTGGCTATTTTTTTATGGGATACTATCATTGAGGTAACAGTAAACTATGAATGCTAACAAGTCAACTGATTCGTATATGAACACCGAGCATTTGAGTATTCGTTCTTAACATATTTTTAATTGAAACTTAGGATACGATTTGGTAAAATGATATTAAGCTTACTAGTTTAGCATGTGTCACATTATTTGAACTTCAAACACATACTTACTGGACAAACAGTTAGTTACTTACTACATTTAATACTGGAATACTGGATATTGTTAGCTCTTATTTAACCTATTTCCCTAAAGAGGCACATATTAAGCTGTTGTATCACAATGGGTGTTTTTCACAATTAAATTTCACGCTTCATTTTACAAAAAAAAAAAAAAAAAAAAAAAAAAAAAAACGTTGTTTGTGGGGGAAAAGACTGTTATAATACCAAACGTTAAAAACGTAACATTGCTATATTAATTAGGATACTTTGTTTTTTATATCCAATGATTAGATGCAAAATTTGGAATATTTGATAGAAAGCAATTCAATGCAACGATTTCTATCAGGTTAATAAATTTCATTTCTGCAATTTTGTAGTTTTCGTATCATGACCATCTTGTGCCAAAAAAACTATATGAGGCACTTATTCCTAAGTATCCTTTAAAAAATAACATGAAAACTAAACAGTAATGTCTATGCAACCAATTCATGTTGATATTGCCGATTAGATAAAAATATGTTACCTTTTAATCTTGAATTACATATCCATAAAAATAATAAAGCTTATATGCTTTAGTAATTTTTACCCTAGTTCAAATTATTAACAATTTATATATAGTTATTTTCATCACTTTAAATTAAGAGTTCAGTTGTTATTTAAATATAAGCCTCTAATTTCATGGTTTATACCAATTTTAGGCACTGTACTGTTAATAAAACACACAATGGAGAAACATTGAATCTATTTACAAAAATTAACGAAGTTTGTACAAGAAGTATATAATTTAATAAATTTTAGAAACGTACCTCTGAATACTAATAAATCAATTTTACTTAAAAATAAAAACATTATCACTCAATCGTTTTAACGTTTGTAAAATAGTTTAAAAACTAAGAAAAGTCCGGTGCACAATCTAGTCTTACTATTGACTAAAACATTACATATTGTTCACTTTTAAACGTTATATACATCCATTATAAATATTGCCGTAAGCCAGGGGTAGGCAGACTTTTCTTCCCTAAAAGATTCAATTATCAGAATAGCAAATTTTTTTAATAGCCTTGAAATAAATGCAACCAGTACCAAAACGAGCTGTTAACTACAAACGTTTTAATACCTTTTTTATGGTATAGAAATCATGATAATACAAGTCGGCAGTCTATTTTTGTTTGGAATGAATGCATACAATTTATTACTTTCTTTCTTACGATTTTCCTCATAAATCATCATCAAACGAAGCACATTTATTACCATTATAGGTTTAATCTTGGGTTAAGTTTCTTAAAACTTTAAGAACCGCAAATGCCCATAAGAAGAACTGGACACGGCCCCGGAGCCGTGGTCCGCCAACCTCTGCCATAAGTACACTTTTCCATTTGTACAACACTTTAAGCCATCCTATCGTATTGAAAAGTCTCCGTTCGAAGTTATCGCACTTACACTTTCGAGGATGCATACAACAATCAGTAGCATCTGGAACTCATTTTTACAAATTCGGAATTCGGAAAATTAAATTCTTTGCTATTTTAAAGAACTATAAACGAGCTCCGGTGGTTGAGAGGAAAGAGTACGAGCTGATAAACGAGTAGTCCTCGATTCAAATTGCGGCATTCGTTGTATTAAAGGGAAAAAAAGCTTTACTCTAAATTAAAACCTGCTTTCTTAACAAATACTTAAAAATTACATCCTTTTTTATTTCTAAGTGTCGTGTTTTAACGAAGTACGGCATTCATTTCCAGTCACATTTATTAATAGCGTGCGGTATACTATCGAAATTAATGCTGTTTGATTCACCACGCAAAGGTTATCGAATAATCCATAATCCATCTTCCTGAGGAAATAACGTTCTTGCAATGCATTAGCATAACGTGCAATTCCAAATGGGCCTGAACATGGGCTACTCGCCACATGAGGGCAAATGCCTCTGCAACTGCGAATATAAATGAGATCCGATGTATGAGAAATCTTGTTCCATTTGTTAAAAGTGTGGATTTACGGAAGTAGTCCACGCGAGCCAGCGTGATTTATCATTCTAACGAGAGATGAATTGCATTTTGAATATTGAATAATAGGGATGAGTTCACGCAGTGAAGCAGAAAAACAGAACGATGCTCTTTTTGTCTTGTACGACGCTTGAGATTGGCGAAAATGATTGGTTAAAAGAATGATCTTAAGATTCTTGACGGTTTTTCTAAAATTGTAAGAGAAGATAATTTAAGTTACATAGCAAGAGATTTAAGTTTTTTTTTTTTTTTAATCTATGTACAAATAACTTTTTATAAATTTAGATTTTTTTTAGATTAGAGTAAGGCAATCGATGAAAATTCAGATCACAGGCAAAAGAGCTTTGGCCTAATCATGGCAATTTTTGTCCTTTTTCAGACTATATCTTAAAAGTTTGTTTTCTATAGAACCATCATGAGTTTAGCTATGTAAAGAAAAGAAAAAAAGAAGAAAAAAAAACACGATTTAGTGAATAAAATATTCCTTTGGCATTCATGAACAACATTCAGTTTGCTAATAATATGCAAATGAAAGACTAGCATCACTCAAGGAAAGAAAATTTCAGGTGTAGTTAACAAATTTCTAGGCTAATTGTTTGTTTTTCAATAAAAAAAAACAAGTTTCTTTTCTATTAAACTATAATATCGTTATTCACTCTATAAATATCTAAATATTTAGAATTATACTAAACCGTAATTTATAAACCGATATTTATTTGTAGTAGGATTGCATTTTGTTACTCGTATGAAAAGTTGCCCATATGTATGTACTTTGACTTGTTTGTCTCTATGATAGAAACTTGTGTTAATACATTTTTTTAGGTATTTAAAATGTTTTGGTTAAAAGAATACATTTACAATTCAAAAAAGAGGTATTTAAATAAAATGTACAAACACTTATTTCAATATTATTCGTTACTTATTTTGAAATAGCCCCACTTTTTTGTAATTATCGAAAAAGGAATTTCTTAAAATAATAATTTTGTGATTTTAGATAATATTTTTCAAATTGCTAGATCGAGGTAAAATTTATTTTTACAATTTATTTTTTTACATTCATCATCTTTACATAAAGAATTAAATGTAAAATGGAAATTTTAAATAACTTTTTGTTAAAAAGTTGAATTTAAAACAGTAAATTTCAGAAACCAATGTAATAGCAATTACAAACACTAAATTAAAATAATCGGTTTAGGTCCAATGTACAATTTACTTTGGGTCTTACTCCAAGCCCATTACAAGTTTTTTTTATTTGAGTTTTATAAGACCAATACAACTGAACAACGTCATCATGACCGACCGTTGCTTTTTCCTGCGCATGCGTAAACAGTAAGTGAGAGCAGACACCGGACCACACTGTTGACCAATTGAAAACAATATCCTTGGGCTTAAGGCCCTAGGTTAATAACTTTAAAATGTTTCCAATTTTCAAAATCATGACACAAATATTGTTTGGGTGTGGTGGTTCTGAAATGTTAGGCTTTTGATTGAATAAAAAACTATAATATTTTTCAATTCTACTTATAATGATCAACAAACTGAACTTTTTAACAACACAAACAACATTAAAATTTGTGCATTAATGTTACAGATTTCTATTAAAATTTGCATAAAAAGAATTGCGTTCAGAGTCAAAAGAATCTAATTAATTCTCATTAAAGTAAGTTACATTGAAGTTTATTTTCTTCTCAATACATTTATTGATTTAAAGCAATACAAATGATTAATGATAAAAATATGTTTTAAAGAAAACATACTGCTTTAAGATAATAAGTGACGTACATTAAGCTTAAATAATTACAAAAATAGAAAAATAATTATATTTAACTATGCATTCAAAATATTCTTCTTCTTATTATTATTATGAAGTTCTTTTAGCAAATAACTTCGAACAATATCTAAGTAAAAAAGAAGCCTGCAAGACTTTCCGTGTTAAAAAGTAAATTTATTTTACCTCGATAAAAAAAACCTTTCTCAACTATTTATAGATCTTTTAAAAAATTAGATAACAAACTATTGTAACTATCAGAATTCTATAATATTACGGATGACTAGAGAAAGTAATGAAATTGCAAAATATAGTCTAGTTTGACGGTGAACTCAGTCAAGTGAAAAAACAAAGTGAATTTCAGCTCATGTAACTTGAAAAGTAAGCATTGATGCAATTCAATTGTTCATTGGTTTGGAGGTTGTATATACAGCCTTATAATTGTAACAATAACTCTTATGGTTTATTTCTGATGTATTTGTTAGATAAAAAAAAGTTTGAGTCCTTATTTTTGTAGGATAATTTTAAAAGTTTATCAATTTTAAATCAAAATTATTAAATTATATTTAAAAACAATAATTTCATACAATTAAAAAAGTTAATTTATAATAAAATTTAATTCAGCTATATTATAATTCAAAGAGTCATAAATTGAATAATATATTTCAAACATAAAAAGAATTAGTTTAGGGAGGACGGAGTTATTTTTAAGTATATATTATTCCTCAAACATTTCATGTATTAAAAATGATTAAAAAAGATAATACAATTATAATCCAGTGAAAAGTTTTTTTTAATTATATTTAACGGAAAAATGTTTAATTAATAGTATAGTAATTTATAACTATACAAAACGATGGAAAATATGGGATGTTCTTGAATATTTCCTTGCCAAAGTTAAAATTTCCAACTTGAAAAAAAATTAGTTCTTTGTTTTACTTAAAGAAATAAATATATAAACATAAATAATTGTTCAAGTAGTGTGAAACTTTTTTATTCGTGTATCTGCCATCCTCAAAAAACATTTAAGTGATGAATAAATATTAAATTCTTATTTCATATTTTCTAATAACTAAAGTGTCTTTTTGAGGAAGAGAATGGTTAAAGATTATTTTGAAAGAAGTAGGTTGTGTTTTCATAAAATGGTGCTGTTTATTTTGAATATATATATATAAAACTTTAATGTTATTTTAACTTTATAAATTATTTACTTCATTTTATAGTTATTTATTAACTATTAACTAACAAGGGTGCATTACAAACTATCTTAAGTATTCAAACATACCTAGAATTTTAACTCAACAATTTTTACAAGAGAAATTAACTTCAAGTCAAGTAAAAAATAGGTATTCATATTTCTGCCATCTTCAATTAGAAACTTAAGCGAAGAGAAAAAAGGAAATATGGATCTTTTTCATAATTTTTCTTTAGAAAGTTGAAGATTCTTTTGTCGTTAAATAATACTGTTGTTTAAAAAAATATTTTTTATTTTAAATTTGACGTTATTATAAACTCATAAACTATTTACTTCATTTAATTGTTAATTATTAATTATTCACTGTTAATTATTATTAAATATGACGTATTGGTAACTATAATAAGTATTAAAATATACCTGAAATTTTAACTCAACAATTTTTATTTGAGAAACCATTGTGTGTGTCGTCCTACTAATGTGGTATTTTTCCTTAGTTAAATTCTTATCCAACCAACCCGGAAATAAATGTATTTCAATTATTATTTTGTGTTAAATTGAAATTTAATTAAATATGCATTCCATTTGAAGGATTGTTAATAATTTAAAGTGGAAATGCAATAACTGACGAAGTGCTCAGATACTTATATCTATTACAAAGATCCTTTCTCTTTCCCTTTCTATATTTTAAAGAGGGAATATTTAAATGGCTGAGGAAACTAGCTCTTTGAATGGTTCGAATGGGAATGAGATTGAATTGGATGTTAACAGAAGAATGAGTGTGCATTTAGTCGCATAATAACTTAATTAACAACTACCGCGATCTCGAAAGTTTCTCACAAAATGGGTTCTTTGAAGTTCGTGGAAGTTAGATTAAAAGATTTATGCTCGAAAGTAAGCCTTTGTAATTAAGATGCATCGGCAGTACACTTCCGAGATTTAAGGCGGGAAACACTCTCCACAGTGTGGCCATTACTTAATTGTAAAACATATTCTTTAATTAATGGAGACAATAATTGGAAGCGGTAGGAAAAGTAGAAAAAAAAAATGGTTATTGGAAATGATCTTAGTGTAAAATGAATATTTTTCAGGGGGTATGAGGATTATTTATCAAATATTTAAAAAAGCAGTGAAGTAAGTTGGTAATTGTTAATAACGTGTCTCTTATTTTATGCGGTACTTCTTGAAAATGACTATAATTTGCAATTTTTACTCTCAATTACATGATATGCAACATAGGATAATGGAAGTAGGAATTAGATTAAAAAAAATTTATGACGCTAACATTTTAGAGTTTTTCCCGTTTTACAACGTCTCGGGGCCAATAAAGAAAAGGCTTCTTTTTCAATTCTCATTCTATTTCATATATTATGCAAACCAGAAAAATTCCTTAGTTTACTTCTCAAAAAACAGCTTAATAAATATCAATAAACCCATGGTTTTAATCAAAGGCACTTCAATAAAAGTCCTATTTAAGTGTACAAAATACTATATTTTTATCGAATTACAAATTTTTTAGACAAACAGTATCTACGGAATCTATATGATTATACAACAAATATAATAATACAACTACTTTTAAGAATTATTTAAACACACAATATCTACGGAATCTTTATAATAATACAATAACTACTTTTATGGGTTTTAAACTTTAACATTTAAAATCATTCAACTCACATCAAAAGTAAATTCATGTAGAGAAAGCTTATATACCTCATTATTTCCATGTTTAATGGGTAGTTAGTGCATAGGAGGACCATTTTCAAAACTAAGTTCCCGAAAACTCCATCATTAAGTGAGATGATTAATTACGAAAACTAAGTTGATGATAAATTATTTTAATACGTTAATGAGATTTTGTGGGGTAAGATTTTAGTCCTCATCAAGTTAATTTAGTAGTTAGTTGTATCATAATAAACTGAAATCTGATTATTTGAAGTGATAAATTCTAAAGTGATAATTAATGAATAAAGTATGGAATTAATTAAAAGAACGTATTACTTTCCATTCGATGATTTAAAACTCTGCAATGCATTTATTCAAGTGAAAAATTATACCTGTAATACAATAGATGAACTATTTTTTCTCAAAAACTATTTTTCTTTTATGTCCAGTGTTGCATTGAAAATGTCATATTCACATTCATGTTTATATACTTGTCAAACCTTGGGCAGATAATCATGTGAAATGAAAAAAACTAAATGAAATCATTCTTACCTTAATATAGATGTATATTTTGAGTAGGTTCAAATCACATTAAAATAATTTAAAATAATTAAGATTATTAATTGTTTAATGTTGCTACTTTTAATTAATAATTAACTTAAATTATTAATTGTTTGAGAAAAAGAGTTGAATATGATCTCGAATTACAATTAAAAACGTTATTCCTTCTTCTAAAGAATTTGAATGAAAAAATTGCTTTTATGCCTAAGAAATACCTTTTTTTACAGGATTGTTTTTTCTTATCAACAATTGAACTACGGACATATTCGTATAAAACTTCTTTTAATTTCTTTTCATGAAGGCAATTTCGCCTCAGTAACAGTTTTTCATATTCTTTGCATGTAAAATGAGAAACTCGTTCCCACAATTCCTTCTCTCCGAGCTTTCACGTAATACTATAATACTTTCACGTAAGCTACTTATAATTACACACCTAATAAAACACGCAAACAACTTAAATAACTATTAAAAACAACTTAACTAACATTTCTCAAATGTGGCATCACCTAAATAACACAAGCAGACACTCTCAAATTCACCAAAAATGCTTTGATGTACTTCATTTCAAATAACATCATTAAAGTAACACACTTCAAATCCAACATTAGTTAAATAACTCTCAAATTAGCTTCCTTGCCAACATTCATTATACTCTAACATACCTCAATAAGTAATAACATCAATCAAGCAACACATTGTAAAACCATCATAATTATTTAATAATACAAACACATCAATCAACAGTCAACACGCTTCTTTACTGGTATCAGCTATATATATATATATATATATATATATATATATATATATATATATATATATATATATATATATATATATATATATATATATATATATATATATATATATATATATATATATAAATAAAAAAAACACACCTAACTCTTCATAAAGTTACTTTAAAATATCTCAACTGAACAACAACATAAATTAATTTAGCCAATATCAAATAAATTAAATCAAAACACATTCCTGAATTAACATTGAAAATCCATAAACCAAACAGTTAAATAAAATCAATCAACACACTTCAATGCCGACATCAGTTAAATAAAACACATACAGTTTTCACACCTCTCTCTTTTTATAAATCATATCAGTTTTAAAAAAATCTCATTCAAATAATAAAACAATGAAATAACGCATTATAAAAACAATAATCATTTGAGCATATATAATTTAAAACGTTATAACCAATCACAAATCCTTCTATCTCAAAATCCCTAATCTCAAAACCATCATAAGGTAAATAAAACACATCTCTGTTTCAAACTAACATTCAAGTTCTTTCAAAATACCCTGTCCAAATGATGACACCAAAAAAGTTACGCTACCCAAACTCTCCATCAACTAAATAACGCAAATACTCAACTGACATTCAAATCACTCCAAAATATTTCAATAAAATTAAGCACGTTGAAAACGCAATCAGCTAAATATCAAATATAAAACTCCATCCCTCAAACTAACATTCAAATCACTTTAACGCACCCCCTACATTTCACCACCCTCTCATTCATCGCAATTAAGGGGAAGAAACCTAAAGGTTAAATCTCCAAACTTTGCGAGTGAGTGATCGGCCGCCAGGGGCGCTTCTCCCCCATCCCTTCCCATCCGGAAGCTCAAGAGGATAAACACGCATCAGTCAGGATGGTGATGAAGACGCATCTTTTCCTGTTGCTGCTGTTCGTCTTTCTCGGACTCACAGAAGGACAGAGAGTCGCAATCAGGAGAAGTGAGTACTGTACTTCTTTTTTTCTTGTTAGTAGAGGGCATATTGGTATAAGTTGATAAGATGATTTGAGTTTTAGAGTTTGTTATGTCCTAGGGAAGTTAGAATGGGACTGTGTGGTTAAAAGTTTTGGTTTATTTGGAGGGAGATACTTATCATTAGATAAATTGAGAAACATTACTTGATCTATTCAAATGATTTTCATTTTTTTTTTGTTAGAGCATTACGGGGACATGGTACCCAAAAAATTATTTTCAAAAATTGCACGACTAAAATTTAAACTATTGTAAGTTTACATTGTGTTGATGTTTTGTAAACATAATTTAACCTACAAAAATATTTTGAATAAATAATTTTTGATTAATTTTTTTAATTTTAATTTTTAATTAAATTAAATTTTTTTTAATTTTTAAAACTTTTTTCGAAAGATTTTTCCTCCTGCAGTTTTAAGTATTTTTCTAAGAAATGTTTACAGTATATTCGTATTATAATTGTTAACAATAGTTAGTATGGATTTGAAGATGCAAGCTATGGAAAAGGTTTTATATGTTTTTACACTAAAAACAGCAAAAACGGTGTTTTTATTTCAAGTTTTCAACTTTTAAATTTAAAAAAAAAAAAAAAAAAACTGAACATAGCACACCTTATTCCATACTAACTTTTGTTTATCAAATGTATATAAATACGCTATAAAAATTTCCAAATCCTAACTAAATTTAGAAAAAAACTTAGGGATTTAAACAACACTTAAACTGAAAATAAAGAACCGAGTAAAACAATGTTTCTCTTTCAGCTTTGATAGAGTGAGAGGGTTTAGAAAATAGAATATAGCTTTTTATCTATCAAAGGTACAAGTATAATTTTTTGCACAGCTATTCAGAAAGATATTCTCCAGATTATGGGATCAAAATTGAAAAATTGACATTTTCGTCATTTTTTGGGTACCATGTCCCCTTCCGACTGTAAATGTGTTGAAGTTTCACGGAAAGAAGCATTCATTGTAACTTAATGGGAATTTAAAATCATGGCTCTAAATATAGATATCGAATTACAACTCAGATTATGGGATCTGTGTGTGATATTATGTGGGAAGTTTTTTTTTATAAAGTTTGACGCCAAACTATCTAACTTCTCAATATATTTGTTGATGAAAAAAACTTTGAATTGGTGCATTTGTTATCATATGAAATAAACCTTAATACGGGGGAGATTTCAGCCATTAAATATCACTGAATTGTCTATGCTTGGTATCTAGGCACACTATTTCGTTATAGAAATATGTAAAGAAGTGTCCTCTTGGTTGCAAACTTGATTTTTTTTTTAATTGTTATTCTCTTAATCAATAGTTAAATCACTACTAGGATTTTGAATATGTAATTAGTATAAACCGTTAAAATTGACGATTGGTTTTTTGAAAAATTTAACCTGTATCAAGTTTCAACACACGCGTAACAAAAGTTCTATCAAAAATAAAACATTGTCATTGAAAATTTTTCAAAAAGGTACTAAAATTTAAAGTAATTGAAATTATAAATATTTATTCGTTTATGAGTATTTTCTGAGTGTACAATTTAAGTATTCTGGAATTCCAAAATTAATTTTTTTTAACTTAATTGCAAAATATGTGTAGCCAAATGATGCAAAATTTAGTTATTTAATTAATACCCTGAAAGAAAAAGAAAATTAATGAAATATTTTGAATTAGCTATAAAAAAGAAAATTAATTTAAACAATTAAACTTAATAATTGTTAACTTAATGTTGAGAAATAGCGCAAAATTTCGTAATTTCATAGGTAATCATACAAAAAATATATTTAAATTGAATAGGACAAATATATTCTTAAATATATTATCACATGACGTGAATATCTCCTTGACTAAACACAAGAGCTTAGACACTAGTGCTGAGTGTAAAAAAGAAATTTTCGATTTTATTTTTACCCTAGTGCGGAAAAGTTGGGTGTAAGTGGATAGGTTATGTGCGCAAAGTTTGAGGAAAAACAAAATATATCTTCCGTTTCCATTTCGTCCGTGATTTTTAGCAGATTTTTACCATATAGTTAAAAATGTGGATTTTCATTGTTTTCTATGAAGATCTTTGCTTTTTTCTGAAATTAAATTCAGAAAAACTCAGAACTCACCACGGGGAGGTGGTTGTATTGCGGTTCGACCCGTGCCCACCCGTCCACCCAACCATATGGACCAACCATATCGTTGACAGGATTATTGCTTCCGGGTGACAAAATAGCCGTTTGTCTGGATAATGGGATCAACCAGTCTTAAATTCGTTTCTAAGATAGCGCGAGACGTTTATTGCCTTCCGCATATTTCGTGGACAATCCGTGCAATATGGATTTAATTTGATTGTAAATCACATTGACGAGGTTGGTGCTATGTGCCCAACGGACATACATCACCAACCTCATTATTGGCTTTGAGCATCTCTTAAATGATGTTTCAATTCATGAAGAATAATAATATTGACTTTCATCAATTAGTAGCAATAGAGTGGGATGGAATAGTCGTTAATACTAGCTGTAGAACTGTCGTAATTCACCGTTTTGATGAAGCTATGCAAACCCTTGCACTGGTTTATCTGCCAGTTAAACGCAAATGAGTTGCCACTCCAACATTTAGTGCAGCATTTGGGGGGTGGAACAAGTGGTCTTAGTGCATTTTCTTGTCCAATCGGGAAAGCATTGGCAAATTGTGAAAACTTCCCTGTTGTGAAATTTGTAGTCATTTCGAAAGAATTTCCTGAAATCGACAGAAAGGATTTTTGTACAGACCAGCAATACCTTTTGGATATTTCTCAAGCTGTCAAAAATGGAAACTGCTCATCAGGTTTGTCACAAAAACAACCTGGGAAAATGTCTCATGCACGTTGGTTAACAACAGCAAATCGCATTTTGCGCTTATATATCAGCTCTTCAGAGTATTTAAATCAACTTTAAACTTTGGCAGAGTTTGTCATGATATCTATATTGAACGGATGGTCCACGAAATTTATGGAAGGCAATAAACGTCTCTACCCTAACGATACCTTAAAAATACGAATTAAAGAATGTGGTACATCCACTTATCCTGAGAAACGGCTATTTCGGTCACCTAGAAGCAATAATCCTGTCAATGATCACAGATGACAAACAGCCTATTCGAGAATTTAGACTACGTAGGATTTTACGAGCAAGAACGGAAAAAAGGAAAGAGAACCGATACTAGAACATTCCGTCACACAACTTCGAGGTAAATACATATTCAGTCATCATTGATTGGCAGAAATGTAAATTGACGGAACTCCCAATAATTTCTCACTTAATAAAAGATGATTTGAGAAATTTGATTTTCAGTAGAGAGGCTGTATCTGGGAGGCATAAAATTTCTAGGCCACGCCCAAAGTGTTGAACGTTTCGTGAAATTAGTGAAAGATGTTTCTTTGGCTGTGTGTGGAGAAAATAAGCGTGACAATTCAGTTACAACCCAGAGTCAAGAAAATTTATGTTTTCATTTGAAACCAAATGTGACTACTGAGTAAAACCGGAATAACTGCAAGAGCAAGGGAGTTAGTGCTCATATGGTTTGATGGATGGGTGGGCACTACACCTGGTGAGTTCTGGTTTTTTTTCCTGAATTTTATTTCAGAAAAAAAGCGAAGAGCTGCATAGAAAACAATGGAAATAAACATTCTTTACTATATGGTAAAACCTGCTAAAAATCACGGATGAAATGGAAACGGAAGATATTTTTTGTTTTTTTCCAAAACTTTGTGCACATAATTTACCCACTAGTATCCAACTTTTCCGCACTAAAGCAAAAATAAAATCAAAAATTTATTTTTTACGCTCCGCCCCATTAGACACATTGTCACCCCGTAGCAACGCTTCCAATATTTCTACTTCGGACAATTTACATTACTTTTAGTTTTGTTTTGACACCTTAAACATAGTTTTACTTTCGGCTTTGCTAAAAAAATAGCCACTAAATTAAAAACCTTATAACTAATAAACATATTCACATACTTGACTTGATGAGTTCGGGGAAACAAGAATTTTTAAAATATATTATAGAATCATCCAAAAAGTTCTTTTCAGAATTTAAGATGACTTTTATTGTTAATAAGAATAGCCTCCAGAGCAATGCTGAAAAAAATTATCCCCAAGCTACAAGTTCGAAAAGTATTGCTTTCATTTCACTCTATCCCCACAAGAATAGTTTTTGATTACAGTGCTCACTTGGACTCTCTATTGGGTTTCTAAAAGTAAGTAATCTGACACAGAGCTTAAGTTGACAAACCTTAGGGGGAAAGAGATTTCCCATGTTATTCCAAAATATTGACTTAAAAAAAATTATACTTTAAATTAAATTAAAATCTAGACAACTTGGTTTTGCTACCTAAGTCTATAAAATGTGCACATTTATTAAAAACATTATGTTTAATACTTTTTACAAATAATTGAAGGTCGAAAAACAAAGTTGAACATAGAAATTGGAATTAATGTTTCGATTTTATGAGCCTTGCACATTTGTTATTATCATTATTATTATCAATGTTATCATTTTCATTATTATTATCAATATTAGCATTTTCATTATTGTTATCAATATTATCATCATTATTATCAACATTATCATCGTTATTATCAACCTTATCATCATTATTATCATTGTTATCAGCATTATTATCATTATTATCAACATTATCATCATCATCATTATTATCAATGTTATGAGCATTATTATTATAATTGTTATCATCATTATTATTATCAATACTATCAGAACTGCCATCATAATTTTCACCATCATTATTGTCATTACCATTATGGTTATAATCATCCTTATTATCATATTCATATTATTATTATTATTATTATTATTAATAATATTATCATTATTATTACTGTTGTTGTAAAGGATTAACTACTTGATAACTTTAATAGTGTATTGTTTATTTCTATATTTTTATTAATATCAGCTCATATTCGTTGATTGTATTTCACTTATTTTTAAATTCATTTACATTTGAATCATCCAGAAATGTGATTTATTTCAAGTATTTAAGTTATGAAGCCATGAAGATAAATTACTTTAAGAAGTTTTTAGCTTAAAAAGGAATTAAATCTGACTTTTGGCTAATTACGCTTTTAATTAAAAACAATAGAATACAGGAAACCTGCATTTAAAATATCAAGCAAGTAAAGCCTTGTCTGTTTGTACTTATATTTAGAATGCTTAAAAAGCATTTTAAAAAATTTTAGCTGGCTAAACTCCAAATAACGAATCAGTTATAAATTTTTGAAGAAACAAAGTATTTTCTATCTTGAACAAAAAGAAGCATTCCTGTAAATAATTTCATTTCGCCTCAAAATTTATCTTCATGAAGGAAAAAGAAATACGTACGTTAGGTAAATCCGTTGTTTCTATCTCCCAACATTAGCACTAAAATATTTCACCCCCACTCTAAAAAACTGACTTCATAAATCTTTTCCTTAGCGACCAAAGGATTTTAGAATAGCATGATATTAATTATCCATATCCTTTGTGCTTTCAAAATGGAGATACATTAGCCATTGTTTCTATACGATGGTCGAAAATGTAATTGGATTTCTTAATTATCAAGCACGAAGACTTTAAAAAAAAAAAAAAAAAAAAAAAGAGAGAGAGAGAGAGAAAAAAGTCATGAATATGTATGCAGATGCTCAACGAAATAGTTGCACATAATGTAAAAATAACTATCACAAGTTCTGCTTTTGTGACTTATAGTCCATTAATGAGGGAAAATATAACATCATTATAAAATTGTAAAGAGAAAAGTTTTTCTTTTTTTTTAAACTAAAACAGTTAAAGCCTTAAGATTTAATTTTTAATTTCGCTTGTTTTTTGTTCATAACTATACGATTATTTTGCCCTTAAATTGTTATGATGTTAGGTTTTTTTAATCAAAATAAAAAATAAATAATAGGCTGAAATTTATTTTTTAAATCATTACTATCGTTAATAAAAGCCAAAAATATATATTTGGTTTGCTATACTTGGTATGTTCTGGAGCTACTCGAGGGCAGTACTGTCAACTGTACGTCGTTTCATCGAATTCCTTTTGAAGCTAAGCCTGCCTCTCTAAAAGTTATTCAAGGAGAATCTGCGCTAAATTTGCTTCTCGAACATGAGAAAAACTGAAAAACTCCTTCCACCTTGTGGCCCAATACCCTTCACGAGACTATTTGTCCCAATTGCTGCGTGTCTTTTCGCTTTGAACAAAGGACGAAGTGCCCCATCAAGGTTCGATTCCAAAACTTCATGCATACAATCGCCAGTTAATTCACTCATTGTCCATTAAACATGTAATAATTGGAATATCTGAAGCTATTACAAATTTAAAATTCGTAGAGCCTCACCTCAGAACGTTGAATATAAATAATTTTTACTTACATTAAAGTACTTTGAACTCTCAAACAATTATATTATTCTACTATAAAAATATCCAGCTTTAAAAGAAGTATAAACGTAAAAAAAATAAAAAATAATGAAAGTAACTAAAATATAAAACCATACGAAACAAAGCATTTTCTACGTAACTTTTGGTTTTGTATTTGTACTTTACAATTTTTGTTCATGTTAGGGACATTAAATTGGGAAAATAAAATGGCCGCCTAATTAGCATCGATTTGAATATGAAGAGAACGATTGGCAAAAAGTAAAATAAGATGATTCGGTTTCTCATTGAAAGTTAAAGGAAGGGAAGTTTGCCATAAAAACGGATATTCGTTATTTGTGGAATTATGTTCAGGATCTTCGTTATTTGTCGAGTAAGGGCAGATTTATTGGTTGTAATTCATATCATTAAGTTTCTATCTTTTCAATACTTTTTTCTGCTGACCAGAACATTCTTAAACTCCTGGGATTTCTCTAACCTACAAAAAAAAAAAAAAAAATATGTTGACTTACCGCTTGGACAACAATATTAACAATTCAATAATCCATCAACTTTTCTTACATTATAAACAATGTGAATCTTCATTCCTACCCAATTCGAAAATTGAAAGTGAAAAAATTCCAAAACAGTAATGATTTGCATAACTTTCATTTACGTTTTTCGTCAGTTCAACAAGAATTTTTTGAACAATAGAAGAATTGGAGCTTCATTTAATTTCATCCAATTCGCAAGTACACACTTTGTGGAAACTAATCTGAATTTAAAGTTCCACACAACAGTGAGAATCTAATGAGATTTCTAGATCTCATAGCGTTTGTATTTAGACGTCAGGGGAAATTTCGGCATATCATTCTCTTACCCGACATACAGTGCCCAAATTTTTAATCTAGGAAAAGTTATAAGAAAATGGGATAATTTAGTTTTTTATTTTTAATTTTGAGTTTGCTTAAACGAAAAGAGCTGAATTCGTTGAGAATTCTTTTTTCTTAATGAAATTTTCTTAACGAAGTTTTATGGCAAACAGAAATGTCTTTCATAATATGCCAGAGTAATCTACACATACTATAAATTATATCATTCTAATCAGATTTTCGTAATCTTAAAATAAAATTTTCCATCAATTTCTTAACTGCAGATACTGTTTGCCTTTAGGGGGAACTAGGGATACTTGACCCAATTTTTAGTTTTGAGTGTTTAATTTTTATTTTACATTACTTATGGGTGTATAAATGATGTCTATTTATAGTTCATTAAGTATTACACAATATTTATGAATATCTTTCTGAAGTATTAATTGTAAAGGTGGTAAAATAATAAACATAAAAAACCTTCAACTTAGATCAAGTATCCCAATGTATAGGGATACCTGACCCAAGTCATATATTTGGGAGTATACAATTTAAAATTATAAATGCAACACTTTTACATAGTAATAACATAGATCCCATTAATAAATACATTGTCAATACTTTTTTATACATTCTCAATGAGGTCAATACTTTCTATTTTTATTGGCTACATAATGTTATTATGGTTCCACTTTTAATTTTTACTGTAGAAAGCTAAGCAGTTTGAAAGCTATTTCTGTTCTTATACAAATTCAAGAATAAGAAATTAACTATTTATTAAGCTGCGAATGTAAACTCACATTAAAACCCAAAATTTGTAATTCTTTAATTTTTCATTGAAAACTCAGGTGGATGAAGAATAGCCTGAATTTAGTCAGGTTTGCGTATCTTCAGGGGAATTGTGCATTGAACATTATAAAATCTTTTTAAAGGTGAGTAAACTGATACACCTAATGGTTGTAGTCTTTGAAAACAATGTGGAGGGAATTATAATACCATTAACTCATGTAACATCGATGGTATGCAGTGATTCATAACTTTCAAAAATATCCATCAGTAACAATACCTTTTTATCTATTGAACATCTTATATATACTTAAAAAAATGGTATAAAAAGAATTAAAAAAAATCGATAAAACCTGCCAAATGAATTCGAATAGTATCCCTATCTTGGGTCAAGTATCCCTATCTTGGGTCAAGTATCCCTAATTGTACATTTACTACATAACCCTAAAATGAAAGTAAGTGGATAAACATTATTATATATGTAATAATAGCTAAAAATATGTACACACACACACACACAATTTAAAAAAAGTCTTACTTTTAAACAAAACCCCTTTTCACACCAGCGTTTTCAACAAAAAAGTATTACTTTTGGGGCATTGAAAATATAATTTGTCTTTTAGTTTAAAAACTAATGCAAAAATTCAGTTGCCATTTTCACCATGGAGTTATCTAACTAAAGGGAAAGAAGTGATACCACTTCCAACTTATAAAACCTTCCCAATTTTGAGAAAAAGACATTGTGTCAAGTATCACTAGTTCCCCCTATAATGTACAGATAACGAATGTCTTCCACTCCTCTAAGACCTATGCTTACCCATTAGATGTCTACCACATCTATATCAAAGAAATATGCTATTGTTTTGATGGATAACAAATAACTTGTAAATAAAGTACAAATAAATTAACTTCTTAGACTTAGAGAAGGGGGGTATCTCCTCAAAGTTTTGAAAATGTTTCTGATTTCAACGACAAAATCATATTCACCCCTTTCACTTGCCCCTTCAGTTTCGGCAACCGATCACAGCCATTTATCACAAGAGAGTACCTACTACCTTTTAATTTTAATAATATTTTTGTTTCATATTATTAGTATATCGAATGTAAGTCATATCTTTTGAAATTTAATACTATCTTATATTATTAGTGTACATTTCTATGTATATACTTTTCTGTTATTAGTATACATTTTAGTAAATATTTCAAATCTTATTAGTATAGATTTCTATGAGTATAGATTTCTATATTATTTCTATTATAAATCAAATTTGACAATACTTGTCCAATTACAATTAACTACAAAATTGTACAAGTGGCTTTTAAATGATAACTAAGACGTGACTAAAATATTAATAATCAAACCAACACATATATATTGTAATATCTTCATTAATAGCCTACGTAGCTCTTTTTGAAGCAACTGCAAAGTCTTCCCTTAAAATAATACCCAAAGAAAACTAAAAATTTGACAACACGATTAGTTTGTTTAAAAACTCTTTTTAACTAACGAAATGAGTATTCTAACCATTCTACACAATACGATATTTACTCTTTCTATAAAACTGGAAAATGTTCGCCGTACCAACATGCATTACGAAAAGGAAATTGGAAAATAAGTGGTCATGGAAATGAAATTGACAACTGTCATTTGGGAATTCACGATTACATTCCACTGTTATTCCATTTACATTACAGCATGCGGACTAGATTAAAAATCTATATTTAGTACGAGGGAGATTGCAACGTTGATCAATTAACACCACTCGTTCAGAGGCACAATTCTGAAAATTTGAATTAAATAGCTTATCCGTGCATTGACGAAAACACATATGTTTAAAACTCGAGAGCCCTTTGTCAAATTCTGAATGGTATCTACAAATTGCTCTCTTTGACAATGTTGTAAATTTACAGCATATATTTACCTTTAAGTAAAAAGATGTTACTAAATGTGTTATTATTTAGCTTATGTTGTGGCCACTTCAATCTTCCCTTGATTCCTATTCTAATGATTCCGTACAGAATGCTACAAAAATATTAATACCAAGATTATTGGTTTATTTCTTGGATTTTTAGAGGACAGACGTGAAAAATCTCGAATGTTAATCATAGAGGGATAGCAAGTTTTTCGTAGATAATTTATTTAACAAATTTAATTTTTTATACAGCCCATGAATTTTTATATAGCTTAAAAGATCAATATTAAAAGTTTTCAAGTCAAACTATTTTAACTGATAAATAGTTAATATTTCCTAGCTTTAAACTTTATCGAAATAGAGTGCATTCAAAAGCATGATTCGCACCACTTTAGAAGAACTATATGATGGGAGAAATTAGGGACTATGACCAAATTGAAAATTTTAATTTCCAGATCTAAGGTAACCGTAAAAATTCTAATTATTTTCACGTAGCAAAGCCTGTAGAGAAGCAAAATAGTTTATTCAAGTAGAGAGTTTAAATTAAACATGCAAAAAGATTGTTTCAAAACAGATTTATAACATTGTTATAAGAAATATGTGAATTTACTTTTCTAAACATTCAATTTCAACTTGTTGTAAACCAGTCAATTTTAAAATGGATAGTTACATTTTGCTAGCATTAATATAATAACCTCAATGTGGAAAGGTTTGTAATTGGCCTTTTAATTGCTTTTAAAAATTAAAATTCTGCAATATACCGAATAAATTACTTAGAAAAATCATCCTATTGTTCTATGATCCTTTACCGTATCCTGATCCTGATCAGTACCCTAATTTGCTCAATTTGGACAAACGCCTATCCAAACAGCACTATATGATCCTCAGGATGTCCAGAAAACATAACTTAAGGATAACGGGATCATTCTTTAGGATATCTGAATTTAATCCTGCGATATAAACAGGATATCCCAGGGACATTAAAATGTTCAGTTATTGAAGTTCACCGGAAAATCCCAAGAATGTTCCTATTGACGAACTTTGGATGTGTCAGGGACTATGATACATGTTAAATCCTACTCTGACCTCTCGAGGTCAAGGCTCGGATGGTTTGGAGTCAGGACTTGGATTACTAGAACAATAATGTTCTTTACGTCTTTTCCAGCCCTTTAGGGGTTCGACATTCGAATGGTTTGGAAACATCTCTCAGATTACCAGGACGATAACGTCCTTTAAAAGTCCTTTTTGGGACCTTTTGAGACAAGGTACGGACGTTCTGGGAACATCATCCGTATTAAATTCTTTATCTATGTAGGACTACCTGGAGGAGATAATGTCCTTCATATTGCCGCTTAATGTCGAGCAACACTATCTACATAGATAGCGTTTCTCAGTACGGTATCGATGTCGAAAGTAGAAAATAGTAGAAAAATGATGTCCTATTTAATGATCAGATAGTTGTAACTCAGTTTCTAGTTTTGTTATATTTTTACTTAAATAGGAACTGAGTTATATGACATTAAATAAGACTTTTTTTTCCAGTACTTAAAGAACATAAAGTACAAAACTGCATCTATGCAGCTAGTGTTGTTTGACATTAAAGGATGATATTTTGATCTGGGTGGCAACGTCCTTATACGTGGTTGACAAAAAAAAAAAAAAAAAATTATTATCTTACACTTATGAGTTAAACGCTAAGCATACTACTTCAATGTTGATCTCTATTGTCCTGTGTTCCGAATTGGGAATGACATGTGCTGTGTGGATAATTGAGTTTTCTGAATTAATGGCCACTCAGAATATTTTAAAATTAAAATAATTTTCTCTAAAGGAAGAAAATCATATCCACAAAGTTCAAATTGGCCATCCTGGCGATGTCCCTTGAGCATAAAACTCAAGATGACGAAAAAGATGCTATTTGGTCATTCTGAAATTATTAGTTCACCGTGGACATAGAACATTCTCAGAACATCGTGTTTGCACCATCCATGTGAAGTCCTATTATCTTCCTGTTGAAGTACTAGGAGTACCTCCCAGGTTCATCCAAAACGGGTCTCTCATTTCCTGGGATCAAATTTGGAGGTTCGAGACATAAAAATGATATCCTGGGGATAACATGTGCTGTGTGGGTATGTCTAACTATACAAATTAAAAAAAAAATCATATAACAACCTCTTTGGTACATCCAGTATCATCCACCTACTATCAAATACTGGGCAGTCAACACAAAACTGTCACGAACAACACATGGAAGTATTGAACCCGGGAAAAACAATATCACATTAAGCGTCAAAATCAAAAAACATAACTTTTCCAAACCAGTTTTATTTTGACCACATAGTAGATATCCCCAATCATAAAACTATAAAACTTTCTTACTTTGGGACAAAGCACAAGATATATACAGTTTCCTACTGCTCTTGATAAAGTTTTTAAGAGCGGGACATCTACCTAAAATACGTCTCCAAAAATTTCATTAAACTCAAATGTATACTGAATAATTTTTTTTGTTATGAAAAAGCATATACTTCCAGCTATTTTGACTCATTTTGTATAATAACTAGTGTAAGAATTAAAATCATTAATCCTTTTTATAAGCACACTTTCCACTTAAAAAACAGTTGTAAACACAATGTTTCATTCAATTTATGTTGATTTATTAAAGCCTAAGGAAACTTATATTGATTCACTAGCGATGGAATATTAAATACGAATAAATTAATTTCTTTGAAATGAATACTTTTTTTGACAAAATATTTTCCCCGGAAACTAATAATGGAATTCTTTTTTCTTGATTTTTATCAAATTCATTATCTTTAATGCATTTTTCTTGACCTTCGATTTTTATCAAAGGCTCAGAAATTAATTATTAAACAGGTTTTTTTTCATTAGTTTATTATTATTATTATTTTGTTAAATAGATTTATAACAAGTCACATGGGAAATAGTTTATGTCAACAACTACCTTTCATAACATAATAAAATAATCTTTTTCTACTTAAAGGGAAAGTAGAGGTTGCATTTCTAATTTTTTTTTTTACTACTCGTGGAGTTTGAAATTTGCTATTTTAAATACAGGGGCTTCTACTTTCTTATTCAGTTTCGTTCTTTTCATCGCATTATGATACAGAAATAAATGGATGCAAATATATAGAATTTGAGTTAAAAATACTTTTTGTTTGAGAAATAAAAACTATGATAAGTATTCAAGTTAAAAAAAGTTTGTTTGCATGTATTAATAATTGATTGTATTATCAATCTTCACAACCTCTCAAATGTTACAAATTGCATTTGATGCACATGCATTTTCAGCCTTTATTAAGTTCGCCATAGATATAAATAAAAGCAAAGGGAAATTTAATTTTCTCTCAAAAATAATTTTACTTTTTTTATAAATGACTAATAATTTTAACTTAACTTTAAGAATACATTAACAACTAATATTTTAGCCTAAATTTAGAAACAACTAGACTAATAAAATAGAATAAACGGTGACATGACGATGAAAGAATAGAACAGTAAATGTATACCAAAGTAGTGTTACTAATGTTCATATACTTTTTCAACATACTTTTCAAATTCCTAACAAACTTATTGAAATAAATATTTTAAACCAAGTTTGCATTATCATAAGTTAAAAAATTTAAAGTTTCTGCTTCAAATATTGCAAAAAGACATTTTCAAAATCATCAAATATTTGCCTTTTGTGTTGTTCAAAATTTCGGCATGCTTCTTGGGTTTTAAACAGCATGTCATACATTTATTATAACAAATTTTCCAAAATAAAAAAAGTAGACATCTTTAACGCTCTTGTGTTTTATATAATCCTGTAAGGTGTTATCGGAAGTGTTGATAAGTAGTGCTTTGCTCACCATCCCAGCATCTTCTGACGATACTTTATGACGCACTTTAAGTTAAATGGCGTCGCATGGACTAGAAGTAGATCACCATTATCGACTCATTAGGAATGTCCGTCACTCTCGGCACTAAGCACTGTTCTTTTATCTCTTAACGCTTCGTTTAAAAGCAGCTGTCCGAGGTTTTTAGGCACAATCATTTACCTCGTTTTTCCCTCTTATCTTTTCCCGCGCATTGAATCTGGGGGGGGGGGGGGGGTAAGAATCAAAGCTGCTTAAAAGACAAGATTACTTATTATTTTCAGATGAGATTCAGAATAATCTTTCGTTCTCTTTTGTCGGTGTGGAGTGTGTAATGATTTTCGATAATCCCAATGTTCGGATGCTTTCTTTGAGATGACTTGGGGAAACTCTTTTACAGAATTACCTGCTTTTTTCCAGTTGGTGGACGGAGGGAAATGGAAAGATTTGACGAGAGTTTTAAGAGATTTCAATGAGATAGAAAAGTTTTATTTATCAAGCTATTATATTTTGCTATGTTTTTTTTTCTTTTTCTTTAATTTCTTGGTGAATACGACTCTGGTTCCCTTTAGTTATAAAGACTTTGATAGAAAGTTATTTATAAGAGAATTTTGTTTTCTCAGGAAAATAGTAAATTGAAGTTCATCCAAAATATCTATAAAAAAGTCATTTTTGAGAAAAAGATTTTTGGATGAATATTTTTTGTTGTTGCTTCAATGTGTTTTTTAAATAGATTAAATATGTTTTAAAAGGATCATTCAATTGATATGGTTTTAAAAGGATTATTACGATATTTACTAATTGTTTTTTATTTAAATATTAGTTCTTTATAGTTGTACTTCTATATTTTGTGTGTCACCAAATGATTTTAATTATATATTTTTTTCATCACATATTCATAAGAAAATTTTAAAACCTTAAAAGTATAAAAAAAAAAACCCTTCAAAGCATTTAAATTTATGAAGGCAAAATTTTAAAGTTTTTTTTTTTAAAGCAAACAAAACTTCAACTACGAAAGTGCTTTGTGTGAAACATAACTATCAACATTTTAAATGTTGTTAAAATATTTTAAATTCGTAGCATCTTTTAAAAATTTACTGAACTTGTTTGTTATTGTAAATTATGGAAATACATTATTCCTGAAACAAAGAGATACATTTCCCTCATGATTCAGTTATTATACAATTGCTTATTCTAATTGTTCCTAATGCATTCCTAACAATTGAAATAATAATAATAATAATAATAATAAAAATCTACTGATAACAGAAAAATCCCCGTAAAATTCTCTTACAACTCCATTCAGTGCAAAAGAGTAGATCACACAACAGAGAAACAATATTTTATTACTATTGGAAGAGTGACCGAATATTATCAGACAATTACCTTATTAGACAATGCTTTGGATTTCCCAATTTAGAAACCCAATTTCTACACTGTAATTCAATGGTAGGTACTAGGATTATAATTTCGCATTATCTAGTTAATAAAGTAGTATTGGAGAGGAATGGCCCGATGACTATTAATACTTGAAGCTCTTGTATAACAAAGGACATTAAAACTAATTAATATACAGTGTAGTTATCCAGTTTATAAATCTGCATGCTGAATACCAGTGCTTCTTTACGAAACTTTACGATGTACGTTTTAACAGTCAAAAAACATTTATGCATTCTAATTTTGTGCATTTGACCCTATTTCGGCTCTCTGAAATAGGTAAATCGAGATCGAAATATCTTACATTTTCTATGTTTATCTATGCTTGTATCAAATTTCAGACTTGTTACTACAATGGAAATGGGACATTTGAATATACCTCGTTGGGGATGGTTTGACCCTTTTAGACTCCTTAAAGTTGGTTAATCGACATCGGAGTATTATTTTTTCTATGCTTGCCTTTGTTGACATTTGTACCTATTTTCAGAGTTGGTACTATATTGGAACAGGAAAATTTGGATATTCCTCTTTTTGAACTTTTCAACCGCTTTTCAACTCCGCAAAAAATAGTAAATCAACATCGGAATAGCTTAGTTTTTCTATGCTCGCACTTGATGACATACGTACCGAATATCAGAGCTATGATTACATTAAAAGTGGGACATTTAAAGATTCTTCGTTTGAACCTTTGGTCCCTTTTTGATACCTTAAAGTTGATTAATCAACATTGGAATAGCTTATTTTTTCTATGTTTGTTCTTTTTTGACATTTGTGACAAATTTCAGAGTTATGACTGCATTGGAAGAAGGGCTTTGGGATATTCCACATTTAGAACTTCTAACCCCTTTTCGACCCCTTAAAATTAATTAATCGAGATTGGAGTTGCTTACTTTTTCTAAGTTTGTCCATGTTGATATTTGTACCGATTTTCAGAGCTGTGACTGTATGTAAAGTGGGAGAATTAGTAAGGAGGAAGTAAGTGAGTCAGTAAGTGAGAGTTTTTCCTTTTATATGTATATAAAACTTATCTACTATTCATTGTAGATACTAGGTTTATACAGAGCATAAAAAAGGGGGTGCTGATTTCTAAAAATTAACCTATTGAAAACCTTTGCATACAATGTATTATTACTATTTGTATGTTTATTGAATATTCAACGAATTTTCTGAATTTTATTGATTATTTAATTAACATCAGAAGTGACTTCTGGAACAACTTAAAAATTCGTCATATTCAAATTTAGGCAGACCATTTCATTTAAGACAATCCATTTACTCCCATTATCTCCTTTCTACGAAAATATGTTAGTCCGGGAATTTACCAAAGCTTTTATCGGAATAATACGGATTACACGACAAAATGACAATCATACAATCTATATGAATCCCATCTAAATTTAGAGAATAGAATACATTTCTTTTAACGATAGTGGGACTGAGAAATGAAACAATCTGCCAGACCACATAATAATTTCACTGGAGTAAATAGTTTTAAAAGAGACCAGGATTGTTAAAATAAGTGAAAATGTATCAGCTTAAGAACTTTTATTCTGTTGGTGGTCGTCTTTTTTGTACATTTTTATAAATTTTCTCAGAGTAACGATGACACAGTTTATGCAAAATAAAACCTATAATTTATTCTTCGTTTCAAAAGCTCACAAAACTTCTCCGATCAACAATAAACTCGCTATCAAGCTTCGGTGCATAGAACTACGGATTCAGCGATAATTCAGGAACAAGCTCCTAGCTCCTTTCAAAGCAGTGTCGAAAATTCAACTAAACCCCTGTTTCCGCCGTCGGGTATTTATATCATAGCGTGCGGACTTCTAAAAAAATGCAGAGTTAACGATCTGACGTTCTGGAAATATCTCGAAATTTCGCGATTCACTCAGGTGTTGCCAACTTTTTCTGTCCTGTATTATCGCTGTCAACAAATGTAATAAAGTAGAACTTCAAGAGAAATATGTACATCATTTACAATTATGTTCAGAAACTTTCAGTAACTATATGTACAACTACATATTCATAGCTAGTAGTAAAAGAAAGTCCAAGTATTGTAAATACAGCAATCACTTAAGAAACTCAACTATTCAGCTAAAAGCAACTTTGTCAATTCAAAAATACTGTTCTTGACGGTAAAGATTTTTAAAACAACCGTAACTTCTAGGATTACCTCCTACGCTACAACCGTAAGTCTACCCCTCAATAATCGATTGTTAATGAAATTTGAGGATCATCAGTCGGTCCTTGTCCCATAAACCTAATGCTTGATTTTTTTGGCAACATTTTATATTAAATCATTTCTTTAAAACGTGTGAAATTTTTATACCTGATATAACATCAGTAATAAATGATTATTAATAAAATTTTAAGAGAAAATGACGGAGTCCCCTAGGTGCACAAATCCACTGGTCAATATTGATTCAACATCGGCCAATCCCAATGTGGACCGTTGTATACTGATCGTTGCTACGGATCTTAATCCACCAATCTCACCCAGTGCTGTGTAAAATATATTGGAAGTTTTGAAATGCTGACGTAGAGTTTTAAAATTGAAATATAGTGTTATAAGAAAAGACGTTGGGATAAAAAAAAATATGTTTTATGAGATGTTTATTTTTTAAAAAATATCGTGTATTTTGGAACGATACTCGAGAATAGACTGGCCAATCTTCCCATAACCCCTGCTTACGACATTGGCCAAAACCGCTGGGCAAACCTCTTACAAAAGTGACTTATAAAATATCCAAAATAACTAATTAGAATTAAATCTGTGGAAACAAACCTTGTATAGCAAAGTATATATTGAAAACAACTGGAAAATATTAATCTTTATAGACAGTAAACTACCAGAAACATCCTTTTTTTCCCACCCACGCGTTTTCGATTTCTTTCCCTCTACATTCCTAAGCTATATGCATCCCAAAATAAAGTCCTCTAAAATGTCAGCCTGAAGATTTTGGGTATTCTTTCTGTGACATCCCTTTCCATGAAACTCGATCTCTTCTTCAAGAAACTCTTCAAAATCTCGTATCCGCCTGACAATCATCCCTGTCGAAGATGCGGACAAATCCAGCCGGATACTTTTAGTAACTCTTCAGAATATTATATCCCCGATTTGGGGGAGCTGTTGGAGATACTAGACTATTCTGGAATCTCTAATGAAAGAATTCTCATCTATATTTCAAACATTTTTTTTTATAATATTGAGGTTGGAAAGTATGGGTTATACTTATTGATCAAGCCGTTGTGCTTTGAAACTTAGTTGGAGAAGTATTTAAAATGTAAAAGGGGCATAAAAATATTTAGTGCTGGATTGAGGATGCCACTCAAATAGAATATTTAGATCTTATTGGGAATATGAAAGTTGACATTGCCTTTTTGAAGAAAAAATTCAAAATGTTTCTTTTTCTTTATAAGTATTTCTCCTTGTGTTCAAAAGTATGAAAATATGGATAAAGATGTTTAAAAGGACTTAAAGACTGATATTGTCCACTATGCACAAAACTTGTTGGTCATTAATGTTAATCAATATTTCAAGAAGTGTAAGAAACACTGAATTCTACACAGCTGAGCAACATATTGTTGTTAAATTGAATTAATTTTGTGAGCTAAAATCAGAACCATTTAGATAAAAAGAAGTCGCTAAGCATAGTTTTATATTTTTATTCCATTCTAATCCAAATGCTATTTAAATGTTTTACGGCTTTTTCCCGATAACATCAAACTGGCTTGTAATTTCTTGTTTAACAAAATTCCATGTTACATTGCAATGAAACGTTTTTAATTTAGTCGACTTAAACTTGTTATATAACTAAGTTTCTCAATGAAAGTTGGAGCTGATAATTTAAAATTTATAACGTAGTTAGGCACTCAGAATTTGAGTTGCTTTTAAAATTAACGTTATATGCACTTAATACAAATCTAAGTAAATTGTTAAAAGAAGCATATGAATGCATTCTTTTGATTAATTCGTTTTCATTTTTCAGAGCACGCAACTCGAAAAACGAATTAGCATTCAAAACGTGTTTCGTGATAAAATTTCTAAATAAAACTATTTTTTAAACTCAAACTTTTACCTCAATCCTAAACTTTTTTTTAGGTTAAGAAAATTGTCTATTCAGTGCCCTAATTCTATCTTTTTATTCGACTTCTTTTTAACTTACCTCTATCCTAAATTAAAAAAAAAAGTCTATTAAAAAGAGATGAATACTACATCAAAGGAATACTACAGAATATTAATAAAATGAATAAAATTCTTGATGAATTTCCCCACATTTCATGACCCATTTAGATATCTCAAATTGTAACATAATTTTGAAATACGTCGAAAATTCATCGTTGCATATTAGTACAGGAGATATAGGCAAAAAATAGGCTATAGGTGGAACTAATTCCCACAGACGCGGCGATTGAATTTTTTAGCTCGTGGAGGATATCTTTTTGACAAACTAAAAGTCTAGAAAAATCTGAGCGTGCAAAATGCGTTTTTTGGCCGCCATCTTGGATTTTTTTGTAAAAATCATAAAAAGTCATGTGTGGTACCAAATTACAGAAAATTTTATGCTGAAAAAGGTTATCATTTTGGTTTTAAAAAGTACAAATAATTAGCAAAATAGTGACCAAAAAACTAAAAGCTTATGCAGTGTTAAAAATCATTTTTATTAAAAAATAATAAAATAGTTTTATAATACGAATGCATCATGCATTTCGTCAATATCTTTCATCTTACATAAGAAAAAAGCTATATCTATCACTATTTTTTTGAAATACTTTCTTTCAGTGCACTATTTGTGCAATCTCTACCAGAACAGTTACAACCTATCTCGGTACATTCCAAGCCAAAACGTCGACGCGTACATCTACCACACGGTTCATTTGTTTAAGTTTTCCATGTGCAGCGGACCTTGTTCAACAATAACTCTGGTGCAGGGCTCATTTCACACGTTATGGGCTGTAGTTGATCTCCTACTTTTTCCAACCCCACACTTGACAATATTAGTGTTCTCCAACAATAACATTGTAAATGTACTCGGAGAAGATGATAAACAGCAGCATCTTCTGTAGGTGGCAGTCTTACCATATTAAATTCACTTCCACCGTACAATGATATCAATGCTTTGGTACCAATATTTATAAGTTCTTTTCTGATCCAAACAGAGTAGTACAAATATCAAATTCCTTACATTTCTAAAAATGTCTATGTGCTGCCTATTTACTTTTACCAAATAAAGAGCTTTTGATATCGCATCTAGTTAAAGCATGTGAAAAGAGAATAATTTTGTATCCTTTATCCCAAGCACATGCTGCACCTTTAATGTTACGTTTTTTTATCGCCGGAAGTAGGAGGCAAACAAATATTATGTGTATTATGGTAAATCAAAAGTACAAAGATATCGGTGTCCTCAGCAACAACTGTTACACGCATTTTTTCTGCTAAGGTCAGTGCTGTTTTCTCTATAACTGTATCAGTATCATCTGTAGCATGAATCACAGTGTGACCATTTTCTTCCAATTGTTTTCCAAGCAGTAATAAAGGACTGTTTACTTTTTTTTATTCGAAAGAAAAGGGTCCTTTGCCAAATAGAAGTGGATAGCACTCAGTAATTTTCACTGTTACTGATGATTATTTTGTTCGTATCTGATGCTCTACATCCTTTGTACTGGAGATGATATAGCCACCAAATACTATTGTCACAACTTGATATTGCTTATAGCAAAATGACTGCTATATAGTTGTAATACATTTGAAAATTTCCCAGTTTTTGGCCATGGTTCAGTGAAATAAACTGAGAGCTATCCACTTTTAATTGGCAAAGGACCTTCCAATCCTTTATAACCATGCTTGGAAAACACTTGGAAGAGAATGACCACATTGTGATTCATGCTGCAGATGATACTGACACAGTTATAGTGAAAATAGCACTGACCTTAGCATAAAAAAAAATACATGCAACAGTTGTTGCTGAATACACCGATGTCTTTGTACTGTTGATTTACCATAATACTTTTGCAGTCTTCTACTTCCAGCGATAAAAAACGTAATATTAAATCGGTGCAACATGTGCTTGGCGATAAGGGATGCAAAATTATTCTCTTTTCACATGCTTTAAATGGATGCGATACCACAAGCTCTTTATTAAGTAAAAGTAAATCGACAGCATATAGACATTTCAGTAAATGTAAAGAATTTAATATTTGTGCTACTCTGTTTGGATCAGAAAATGCTAACAGAAACGAACTCACGGATATTGGTATCACTTTACGGTGGAAATCCAAAGACTAAGAATCTGAACCTACTACGATAAAATATCAACTTGAAAAAAATCACAACTGCCAAAATTGAATTTAATATTGCAAAATTGCCACCTATATAAGATGCTGCTGTTTACCATCTTCTCCACGTGCATTTACAATGTTATTGTTGGAAAACTATGAACATTAATATTGCCAAGTGTGGGGTTGGAAAAAGTAGGAGACCAACTACAGCCCATAACGTGAAATGAGCCCTGCACCAGAGTTATTGTTGAACAAGATCCGCTGCACCGGATACAAATGAACCGTGTGGTAGTGGTAGATGTAAGTGTCGACGTTATGGCGTGGAATGTACCGAGATAGGTTGTAACTGTTCTGGTAGAGATTGCACAAATAGTGCACTGAAAGAAAGTATTTCAGAAGAATAGTAATAGATATAGCTTTTTTCTTATGTAAGATGAAATATATTGACTAAATGCATGATGCATTCGTATTATAAAACTATTTTATTATTTTTTAATAAAAAGGATTTTTAGCACTGCATAAGCTTTTAGTTTTTTGGTCACTATTTTGCTAATTATTTGTATTTTTTAAAACCAAAATAATAGTCTTTTTCAGCATAAAATTTTCTGTAATTTGATACCACACATGACTTTTTATGATTTTTACAAAAAAAATCCAAGATGGCGGCCAAAAAACGCATTTTGCACGCTCAGATTTTTCTAGACTTTTAGTATGTCAAAAAGATATCCTCCACGAACTAAAAAATTCAATCGCCGCTTCTGTGGGAATTAGTTCCACCCAAAAACCTATATCTCCTGTACTATATGCAGGTTGCCTAAAAAATATATACTGAAGAATTTTTTTTACCCCGCATTCGGGAGGATTTTGGTGAAAATTGCAAATTCTTTCAACAAGAACATCGTGTCGTGTTGAAAGAGCATGTCTTGAGGAGAATCTTCCATACATATGATTATTCGAACAGTGTATATGTTACTGTGAATGTCCGAATTCCGAGAATGTCGACTTTCTCCGGTGAATCATTTACCAAATACCTCGGTAAAAGACCGAATATTTCATTATATTCCTATATATTCGGACTATCACCGGTGTATGTCGACAATCACAGACATGCTGTGGTGGAGGTCGAAGCGAGAAGTCAATGTCTACGGAGTTCTCAGTTAGAATATATTGTTCGTTTTAAGTTCAACAGTTACATGTGCTGTTATTATTGCTTTCTTCTATTTTGACAAATATCGTAAGATGTTTTAATAATAAAATATGATTAAAAAACTCAACAAAAATATTTTTATGCAACACTCACCACGTCGACAATAGCCGGTGTAAGTGAGATGTATGGATATTAAGCAAATATTTCAGACACACACCAAGACACTATGTGAATGTTGACATTCATTGGAGAAAGACGACTTTCTTCAGATTTCGGTCTATCACAGTAACATATACATTTTTGGACAGCCTGTATTTGTGGTTCGACTTCATTCTTTAAAAAAGGAAAGTAATAGGTTATTTGCAATCTTTGCAGTCGCACTTAACCTAATGGGACAGTTAAATATTTTTTTTTTTGCTTATTTTTATGAGATAAAGTTATATGAGAAATAGTGTAAATATTACTTTAATATTAAATGAAAAAAAAGTCTAGATTTAGGTAAAAATGTAAGTTATAGAATTTTCTGTAATTGTCAAACAAATGTAGATGAGAAGCTCATAAAGTTTTTTTTATTCGTCATAAAAATGCGTTATTTTTTATCCCAAATTTGTTAATTAGCTTCTATTACTGTTTTTGTACCTTGCCGAATCGAAACTGTCAAAAGAACTATAAATTTAGTTAGGCTTTAAAATAAATGTAATTTTTTTTTTTTTTTTTAATCGTTAAAACGTTTGCTATTTATTTTAAGATGTGTGAATCCTATATAGGTAAAGTTATCCAAACTTCAAGCACTTATGAATGTTTGGAAACTGCTAGAATTTTTTTTTTAAATAAAGAAATGGACATTGTTCGAGGCGTTATTTTGAATAGGGTCCCATCGCATGGAAACACTTATTACCAGTCACAATACACCTTTATAGATAATTTGGTTTTCTAACCTACCACAATGCTCATTTCATTTTTCTGAGAACTTAGCAATTGACTGTGACACAACCATTTGGGTGGCGCAAAAAATTCAAAAGTCGGGGAAACGATCAAATAAGGAGAGCAAAAGTTCATTTTGCATTTTTTAACACCCGTACCGTCGACTTATTGTGCCCCGAGGCATTTAAAATCTCAAAAATATTGCCATTTCTGTGCATATTTTATTTATTTAAAAAAAAAAAAAAAAAAAAAAAAAAAAAACGAGTAATAATAATTTACCGCCAGGAAGTGCAAAACATATAATCTAAGTTTGTTACCATACATTCTAAATTATTCCAGTTTTGAATAATATCTTCAAATGCACCAAAACACTTGAAAACTGTCCAAAAAATCAACTTTTATAAAAGTTTAGCCTTTGAATAAACAGGCTACAAAGTTTTAAAATTAAGGTGGCAATATGTGTATTTTATACATTGTGACTTTACTAAAATTTTTTCATTCATTTTATGTACCTACAGTGACACAAGGAGGTTAAATTACTAGCGATACTTTTTAGGTTTGTAAAAATTAAATTTCTCCATCTAAACCATTGAAAATATTTATACTACCACCACTCAAAAACCATGTGTCTGAAGGAAAGAAACTTATGAACACGAAGTGGGATTATTTATGCCAAATCTTTGGAGTACCCCTACAAATTAATGAACCAATGTTACTAGCATGTTAAGGCAGAAATGAAAATAAACGAAAAGTGTACGGAACCAACAGTAGCTGAAATATCTGATGGTGGCCAAAAAGTAAAATCGATACGGGTCATAGCACCCATTCCATACATTTTGCATAGAAGAATTATGGGAAAAATAAAAAAGTTATCATGACAAACATAGAAATGTAATTAAACCGTTTAAATAACTAAACACAAGCAAGAACTAAACTAAATGCAAGTATAACAAAACAGATTGTGAAATTATTGAAAAGAAGCCACATTGAAGAAGCAAGCCGTAAAAGTCAAATGCTAAAACATGTTGAAAGAACTCAATGTCCATCAGAGAATCAGATCAGCAGTGGATGGACAAAAAATACCAACTTCTTCGACCGCAAATTTTTATTTTTATTTGATCAATTAAAAAAAAATAATAAAAACTGTTTAAAATTGTTTAAATTTACCTTCTTTAGGAGGAGAATGCGATAGATTTAGAATTTTTAATCGATATACTGCTACAATTGCCAGTTCTGTCTTTCAAGATATTAGAATTTTAAACTAAGGTATTTCGTACATAATTAGACAGCAGTAAGGTTTGAAGAACACGTCAGAGAACTATGATACATTTACTACAATGAGCTTTAAAAGGATTATACTTTAATAGAAATAGAAAGAAAGGCAACACGAAAATGCAAATCAAGAAGGGACTGAAATATTAGCCAAGTACTACCAAGGAAGAGCATTTTACCCTTCTACATGGGCCAGGCACGCAACATATCGGCCATGTTATTGTGAATACGAGAGAAGACAAAACTATAAAAGTGGCAATAGTTAAATTTCTGGAAGGTTGGTTGGTTATTTTCAGATTATCTGGCGCCGTCAGCAACACGAGGGCTATAATGCGCCGAAACATTCGTCATTAGACAAGCCAACATACATTTACAAACACCCATGCCTAACATGGGACTCGAACCCGCAACCTCGCGGTCTAGAAGCTAGCACGCTAAATTTCTGGAAGGAAACGAATGCTAATACAGGTCGTAAAGGAGGAATAACTTGCTTGCTTGCTGGAGCTGGGGCGAGCATTAAAATGGTGCATTTCTTAGTTCATGTTAACGAGCTGTCTTTATCTCTTATATGCATGGGATGGTGCCTGAGCTAGTTCCAAAGCATTTTATATGCCAATTGGCAAAGATGATGAAAGAGAGTATATAATGTTCCTCATAATAAGGCAAATGGTAATGCTAAAAAGTCAAAAGAAAGAAACTGAAGATATTAGAATTTTTCCAAATGCCAAAACTAAACTTCAGATCGGAGGATTATACCTTTACCAAACTTATTAATTAGCAGACAGTTGGACGCTATTCTCCTACAGTAATGAAAAATATCTTAGCAGATGAAACTGAGTGCACTGAGAGTAGTGGAAAAGCAGTGGATAGAACCACATATCCTTGTCACCCATGCAGTCAGACGTGATATACGACTTGTCTTTGAAGCATCAGAAAGTGTCAGTTAATCGTCTAGACAGTGCAGTGACATGGTTTCATATTAAATAGACTAAAATCATGATCTCGTATAAAAACTTTCAACACATACTCAGAATATATGATTCCAAATGAACTGCAATTTCAACTATCTAGTAGGGAATCTATTACATTAATGATGGTGAAACAAACTAAAGTTGAAGTCAAATAAATTACGATTCATTATATAAAGAGCCCATCTGATGGTTGTGTGGTTAGCGCTCTGGCCTCGCATGCCAAAGGTGCCGGTTAGAGTCCTGAATTTAGGCAGGGATGCTCGTTGTGGTTCGAAATCCACTTTAAGCTGCAGGTCCATGCCTAATTCCGTCATTATGCATAAAAAGTAGGTCGTTGAGAGTACAAACCAACCAACCAATGTTGCAATCTTAAATATCTTTCATAGATGGATAATCATAATAGAATCTAGTAAGTTTACTTTCATTTAACGTTAGATTTTAATATTGCATTTCTCAATGCCGGAAATATTTTTTTTTTTTTTATAAAACAATATTTTTGGTTCTATTTAAAAGGCTTGGTAAGACTAAATATGAAGCAAATTTAAATAAATTTTTTCTGTATTTAAATTCAGTCATGTTGTAGTACTGCCGATTCCGTATTTTAAAATATTTTTTTTTTTTTATTAGGATACATTTTGCTAAAAAAACCACTGTTTGGTAAATTTTCAGAGAGCTTGGGACACCGGAAGATGTTTACGAATTTTTATCAAACATTTACGATAATCTAATGAACCCAAAATACAACTTTTGCAACAAATGCCGAATCGAATTTCAAAAAAAATAAAAAAATAAATGTTCTTTCGCTCCCCCTAGTAACCATGCATAAACCCCATTAATATTTTAAACATGTTAAAGTAGAAACTTCCACTACAACTACTCATTCTACGGGCACCCAATACCAAACCATACTAAGTAGAACATAATTAAGACTTTGAAGAGATGTTTTGCGTCATAAGAAGCTTACGCTAAAGTGAGTCAACTGAATACAGGACACTTTGCTCAATGCACTTCCTTTAGACTGATTGGCCAAATTGACGATAATTAGCTGAGACGTTTGTTCAGTTGAAGCAATGTATAATTCACATTTGGACTGTCTTGTTTTAGGGCAGATTAGGAATGTTGCACAGTTAAATTGTTAGTCTTTGCATAAGTTATATTTTGAATAAGCAACGCAGAAAGATTTGAGAATATTTTTTAATCTGAGAATTTTAAAATTGGAAGCCATATTTGGATCAACGAATAAAGATCGTCACGTCGTAAAGGAGCACCATATTAGAATATGGTTGTGTTTAAGTATTTTATCATAACAAATCTTGTTATTTACACAGCAGTGCATAAAAGCTGATTTTCCGCATATGTAACATTTTAAACAAAATACTCATGAAGAATGCAACTAAGTTAGTTTTTAGGAATTGATAAATTATTCCTCTGCCAAGTTTGACAAAATGAAAAAGCAAAAAAAAAAATCAATAAAAATATTAAATAATATTCATAATGAGATAACTCAAGGGAGCAAGAAAAAAAAAAAGAAAAGAATACAGTATTTTGCTGCTTTAAAAATATCGTTGTTTCTTTACATACATATGCAACAATGTTTTCTCTTGAATCGGGACAAAACGCAAAAGTATTTTTATTAACTTTGATTTGCAATTTAAGAAACGAGTGTTTGAATAGAAACCACTCTTTTTACGCTTTGTATAAAAAGATCAGTTTCCAATAAAGCCAAAGATAAATTGCATGCCAACCAGTCCGTTTTATTGAAATTTATGATTCACCGCAACCTAAATGTTCTTTTAAGGAATTAAATAACGACCATTATGCTGTAACTTTTTTCCATTCCTTCCATAAATCAAGTAAAGCTTTTTGTCAAAGCCTCATTAAGCCTCAATATGGATATAAATTTCACTCCCTTAAACTGGTTTTCATTCCTTTCTATTTCGTTAACATTTTTAAAAGTGCGTAAAATCATATTAATGCGGATGCTATTTTTTTCTGTAAAGAAAATTTTCATCGATTTTTCCATTTGCAAGAATCGTAATCGATCGCTTCTTGTTACCACCGAAAACATGGGAGATTAATGACTGACGACAATGTTCCAGGACCCCCTAAAAATAAATAAATAGCTAAGTTTCAGAAACTAATAACAAATAACAACAATACTGCCGCTTCAGCTTTCACTGGTTCTTTGTTTACCTTGATCGATGTTAAGTAAAAGTATTCATTTCGTCGTGGCTGTTTGTAGTAGACTAATGAAAAATCCGAGGTCTTGTAAAATGAAAAAATAATCATGTCGCAAAATGGGAATCTATCACCCTACTCCTCTTTTGTACTCTTAACCTTTAATAACATACGTTCACTCCTCATCCCATCCAATAAATCACGATTGTAATTGGATTCTAGAACAATAAGTCCTTCTGCTTCTTGTCAAGAACTTTGACTCTCTTACATTTTGCCAGAGTGTTCTTTTGTTAAACTTTGTTTGTCCTCTTATCTATATTGCGTTTTCCAGAATAGAATAAAAATAGACATTTATTTTTCCTTCCCTGTCTGTTGCAGTTTTGATTTTACCTTCGCAAAAACTTTTATAAAAAATATTATGTTTAAGTTAGATGAATTATATTCTTCAATATTGAAGCTTTACTATTTTAAAATTTTACAATTAAAACCTATAAATGATTTTTTTTGTTATACTTATTTTTTTATTTTGTACTATGTATTTTCTGAATACTTTCATACATGATACAAGCAATGTTTAGACTTTGTTTGTTTCTTTAAAAAAGTGACGTCTAATTTTATTCTTGATACAGCTTCTAATTAAAATTTCTCTGAATATCTAAATCTTTTAAACTCATTAAGTTCTTCAGTTCTATATTTTTTTTTTTTTTTTTTTTTTTTTTTTTTTTGACCATGCATTTGAAACAAGACAAATGAAATCTAAGTATTAAACTAAGTATTACAACTTAACCAATATTTCCTTTTCCTATGTATCATAAAAGTTTATTACTCCTGCTTACAATAAAAGGTCAAATATAAAAATTACATTAGTGAAGTTGTTCATTAACCAAGGACTCACTTTCATTAAATGAACGCCTTGGCTTGTTCATTTTATAGGAGCAGATGTTTTTATGCTTTGAGACAGCATGAATTACACAGTTGAGGAATAGATTGACAACCTAGTTTTTTACAGTTGTAAAGAGACAACATTAGAATTGATTTCCAAAAAATTAACACCCATTTCTTTCCCCGGTTTTCCGTTTCACTATCCAGTGAATGAACACCTAAAAAAAAAAAAATTCTCTGTACTCAATTTATTTGCTTCACACACATTTAAAAAATAAAGACCTAAAAATATGATAAAACTGATTAATAATTCTTTTTAACAGATAATTTTCTAGTGAAGTTTAAACTTGCCTCTAACTTTTCCAATATAACATAAACATGCTTCTCAAGTGAAGATTGCTAGGTTTCAGAAAATTCTAGAAAAAATAAATAATTCAACAGTGCTATATATCAGTTTCTAAATCAAATAATTAGTTCATAATAACGCCGATACATCAACAAATCTCATAGTATTTAGCGATAATGTTTGCAATGTTCATCCATTGGAGGAATGGAGGTATGTGTCATTGGACAAGTTACCTAATTCACTGTATAATAAATCCGTGAAACAAGTCTCTACTGGTAATTTCTAAATTAGCCTTTCCAGTATCATAATCTATTACACCAAAAACTGGTTCCCATTTAGCTGCAACCAACATTTGGTGTTTAGTTTCACGATTTAATGGTGCTTACGGTCCGAGGTAGCACCATTAAATCATGAAACTAAGCACCAAATATTGGTTACAGCTAAATGGAAATCAACTTTTGGTGCAAGGTGGAACAAAATTTTTAACAGGGTATACACAGACGTCTGCAGGCATATTCATATTTTCTACAAAATCCGCCTTTCGTCAAAACTAATAACACAACATAGGTGAACTCATCTTTTGTGATCGCGAAAATATATACCATATGCATTGGAAGGACGAATGGCTGAGCGTTCTTTCAGTGACATAAAAGTAATTCATTTTAGACGACTCTGAATGTTGGCTACACTTTTGAAACGATCTTCGCCAAAAGCCAAGCTTTTTTTTCAGCCGTCAACAAAGAGGAGCTTTCTCACGATGTGGGGAAGCATTTTCTTTCAATGGCTCAACAGTTGTCTTTTGGCAAGGTCGTCAAAACTCAGATCATTTTTAAAATGTGATTTAATGTAATTTAGTTCCATTTTGGTAAGTTGTAAGAGGAGGGAGGCAATTAAATATATCAAAAAGACAGTGCTTTAATTCCCAGCTCTGACTTAATGGAAAAGATGGACAACCTATTGCAGTTTTATATTGCAGATTTTTCATCAAAACAGTAGTTTTGATGAAACCATGCGACTGTTATGGAGTTGTCTTTGAACTGATATTTCTATTGTAATACAGTTTATCGTCAAGATGGTTTAATTTCAAGATTTTGTAATTATGGGAGTAAATGTAAGAAAAGGTATGAAAGAGAAATGAGCAAAACTTGATATCTATTGAAACAATTTGAATACGTTTTTCTTATATCTATATGCACTATCTTGTCTAATGCAGATAAATAATGAATGCAGATAAATAATGACACAATATCTCTCTGATATTTCGAATAAGGAAAAGAAATTGAGAAAGATGTGGTCGGAAGTTTGCTCATAACTTCAGATCTACTGAACCAGTTTGTTCTGGATTTTAAAAAGTATATATCCAAATTTTGTAAAGGTCAATCCATGTAACTGGAAACAAAAATGTTTCGTCAGGAACCAAAGTTTTCAATGAATTTCCTCACATGTGGATTCTTATTACACTGTTAAAAATTTTGTTCCACCTTGTACCAAAAATTGGTTCCCATTTAGCTGCAAACAATATTTGGTGCTTAGCCCTCTAAGGGTCATGGGCGTATATATACGTCCTTTGATCCCCAGTTTTTCCAGCAATACACATTTTTAAATTTATAAGTAAAATTTAAAATGAAATATTTATATATATATATATATATATATATATATATATATATATATATATATATATATATATATATATATATATATATATATATAAATATTTCATTTTAAATTTTACTTATAAATTTAAAAATGTGTATTGCTGGAAAAACTGGGGATCAAAGGACGTATATATACGCCCATGACCCTTAGAGGGCTAAGCACCAAATATTATTTGCAGCTAAATGGGAACCAATTTTTGGTACAAGATAAATGGGAACCAAATTTTGGTGCAAGGTGGAACACAATTTTTAACAGTGTACCAAATAAGCTTGATCGAAAGAATAGTTTTTTGCTCTTTTCCAAAGATACTTCTCATTTTTAAAATTAAATACTTTTTTAAATAACCTAACATTTTATCTCCACCTAATATCTATCCGCTACCGGGTACCTAGAAATGCAGCTAGGTCTCCATATGACTTAAAGTAACTTCAGAAAATCCAATCAATGCACCCTCACCCGAAATTTTTTGCCAAATTGATATTGATTCTGCATACGACATCAACTATGTGTAGAGGAAGGCCCTAATTTAATAAGAATCTCTGCCCGAAGGCAATTCATTCGATTCGAATGTCGGATGCGGACTTATGATTATTTTTTTCCCCTATTTCTGGAATGCCCCACGCAGCTAAATAAAATCGAATGGCTTCGAAATGCCACTTTCCTAGTAAGCTTGCTCCTTTGTCAGCAATTTTGATTAATATTGCCTGCAGTTATTTTCTAGATTGTTGTGCAAGTTTATGAATATTATTGTTTTACGTATAATCAGATATTTTGAAAGAATGCATTTGGCATCTCGGCAAAACACGTGAAAACGTAACTGATCGACAATGGGCAATGAAAATTGCACAAAATGAAATGCCTACACATTAGGATAAGAAAGTTTTATAGTACAAAACAAACAAATATAAATTTTTTTATTAATACTTTGATTTCTAATATTAAAGACAATATATTATCACATTATTAATACTGTTTTGTTTTGTTTTAGACAGTGATCTCTATAAAAATATCCAATGTTAGTTCACTTTCAGTATATTGAATGGTTTTGAAGTGTAAATAAAAAAAAAAATCACAGAATTTTTTTACGAATCTAAATATAAATCAAAATTGCATAATATTGAAAAAATCATTATTTTTCAACCTGATCAATTAGAACAAGTGTAAAAATGTATTTGTTGTGTACTGATAAATCTGATTTCTAACAAATATTTTGAAAGGAAAATTTTGCTTTCAGGGAATGGAAAAATGAGGGAGAGGGGAGGGCCATAGTTTATATTAGTTATATATTTTAAATTGTCTCAAGATAGCAACCATATTTCATACATGTAAAAATTTTATTTACAAATTTTAACCTACTGTAACTTGTTAACAAATTGTAAATAAAAATATTTTATTGTGATTTTTACACAGAAATATTTTAGAGAAGGTCTTAACACATTTTTAGAATGATTTCGGGTTCATTTTTTAATGTTTAAAATGTAGAGACTTTTTCTTCTAAAGTTCGATCTGATTGATGATCTTGTTTCTGGACTATAAGTCTATATCGTACTTTCTATGATAGAAGGAATTTTCATAAAAGTTTCAGGAGTATTGCTTGCCATTCCTCTTTCAGTACTTTCCTGAATCTATCAATCATGCTGAGTTTGCGCTTAAAAGAGATCTTTTCATCAAACTAGAGGCACTATAGTCCATAGGTGTAGCGTCAGGGAACTCCACATGAATATGTTGACAAGTTATATATACCATACCTGTGTCACTTTTCAATTTTTTAAGAAATGCAATAGTGCTTTTCGAAGTACTATGGCGTACTAGTGGCTTTGTCTTGATGCAGTTTCACTCTTTTAATGTTCTTAGAATAAATAAATTGAATCTCTTCTGTGAATTAAAAATATATATATATAATTTTCATCATCAAATAATTTTCATCATCATAGTTCTACAATATGTCTTATGTTGAACCATATGCCTTGGGAAAAGACTATGAGTGTTACGTTTTTAGCTTCTTTAAACTGTAAATCTCAGTTTATTATATTGTTTTATTATTGCTATAGATGTATTCAAAGAATTAGCAATTCATTTTTGGGTCGGTGGATTATTTATTTTTACCAGTTATTTCAGGATAATTTGAATTATTACCAACTTTTTTCGGGTATTCATTTGGAGTGTTCTTTTATGTAAAATTACTGATTGAAGGGTTTTTCCTTTCTGACTAGTAATGTTGATTATTTTGCACTTAAATACTTTTATACCATGCGTTTCAGGAAGTATTAGAATAAGAATATTTCTTTTCGGAAAGTGCAAAAGTTCAAAAATATATCTTTTGATCCACAGCCTATTTTAACGCACCATTTTGAAGGAATAATAAATTTGAAAGTATCAGGCGATTATTTTAATTTGAAATAATACGCTGTTATTTCATAATTGTCACAGAATTTCTTTCTAAAATTTGCATTTTATATTCCTTTGACAAAATCGTTCTAAAAATTTATTAAAAAAAAATATATATATATATATATATATATATATATATATATATATATATATATATATATATATATATATATATAATTCTTCTGTAATACACTTTATACACTCTAAAGCCAAACGGAATATTTTATTGTTTTTCTTCTCTTGTCCATACATATTTGGAGATTCAAAGAGACGCTAGACATCCATATATTTCTAATGTATTTTAAATATTTATTTTAAATTAACTGAAATTTGATACGTATATTTTCTATTAGGACCACCAAAGAAAAAGACCACTACTAAACCTAAGACAATACTAAATCCTGCTGAAGATCTTCACGGAAATTTACCCCCAGGTATAGAATTTTATTTATATATGTTGTATAATTATATTAGCATTTACATAATAAAATAAAAAAGCGTTTAAAAAAAATAATTATTAAAGGTTTTTCAGCTTATAATAGTAGCGTCTAACGGCCATATATTATCAGTGAAGAGAAATTTAGACACATGCTAGATAATAATTTCATACTTTCTTTCAAAATTTCGGTAAACGCTTTATAGTTTTGTCAATGTTGAAAATTTGGATCCACTTTGCATCAAAAATTGGTTCCAATTCAGCTGCAACTAACATTTGGTGCTTTGTTTCACAATTTAAAGTTGCTACCTCAGACCGTAAACACCACTGAATCATGAAACTAAGCACCAAATGTTGGTTGCAGCTGAATGGGAACCAATTTTTGATGCAAAGTGGAACAAAATTTTTAACAGTGTACATATCCATCAAAAATTTTCAAGCTAAGAACAGAAGTACTATTTTTGACAAAATTCACAACGTGCATTGCAATGGAGTGAGAAGACTGTTTAATACTAAACACTTAACAGAATATTCAAGACTTATATTATAAATGCTACAAATGTGTTCTTCATTACAAACAACATAACTCGTGTAAAATATCGATGTCTTATAATAGGTGGCATATTTATTTGGTTCCAAGGCGGCAAGGATTTAACCTTCAACCTTTTTATCCCTAACATTGTTTGGATGCAGGTAAATTCAATAACGATTATGCTACAAAGAACCCATAAAATTACTTCAATAGTGATTGAAAACTACACACTTTACTTGTTTCTCAATGCAGATTTGAAAACGTAATAAAAGTTTTTTTTTTTAATGTGTAATGTGTTTTTTAAAGTGTAAAAGTTATAGTTGGAAAAGTTGAAAATGTAAAAGATGGCATTTGATAGCACTGTTAAGGATATGGTTTAAAACCGCATACAGATCTCGTCCTTGATAAAGTTGCAGATAGTGTACCGTTGATCGATAATTAGAAATCTTATACACTGATTCTTGTTTAAACAGGTCACGTGGAGTTGACAGTGAGTAGGGAAGGATGTTCTGCTCCGGAGGTCATCGTGAATGGAAGTGTCATCCCTGGCAGCAGCGCCAACACTGACTTTACCACTGTACAAGAGATACACTTCGTGGGGTTGATAGGACGAAGGGGACAGAAGAGGGAATGCAAGATCAAGTGTCTCAACGGGGTATGGGTTGGACCTATGTGCACGGAAGGTTAGCAAAACTCTTATATTTAAGTATACGTAGCTATATCCCAGGTTTCACAGCAGTATTGGCCAATGTCGGAAACATTGGTTCTGAAAGATTGGCCAGTCCTGGTAGAACTCAAACATCGATTTAAAAAAAAAAAAAAAAAACATCACAAAACATATTTTTTAGCTCACCGTCCTTCCTTGTAAATATATTTCAATTTTAAAACTCTACATCAATATTTCAAAACTTCCAGCATATTTTACCCAGCATTGACCAAGATCCGCAGCAACGACTGGATTGCAACGGTCCGCATCGAAATGGTCAATGTAGGGCGATATTAGCCGACGTTGTTGTGCTACTAAAAATTATTGGTAGTTATGAATGTTCCCATTGGCTCGATTGTTAAGGTGTCAGTATCATGACCGAAAGGTAGTGGATTCGAGTCAGGGCGTTACCATCTATACCATATTCATTCTTCATTTATTGCCTCAACTACGGCTTAAATAACAGTAAAAAAGTTCAAGACATATTTCAAAAACTTATATTAAATCAAAATTGACATGAGGGAGAGAGAGTCGTTTACAGTATATAATACTTGCTATAACAGATAATTTCATATTTGTAACTTAAATGTAAAATCTCCATTAACCTATGAATGACTGTTGGAAAGAAAATTTGCTAATCGACATTTTAGGTTGTTTTCTTCTTCTTTGCTAATAAATCGTGATTGTGGTTCCACTTAGTGTTTTTTAAAAACAACAAAAATAATTTTCCGAAAAATCGGAAAAATTCAAATTATACTTTAAATGATCTAAATAAACAAGGTACAGGATAAAAAGTAATTGCCTTTATCTATTTCAAAGTCGTCTTTAATGAATTACAAAACTCAAATGAAGCGATAGAAAATCTTCACAATAGTAAAAATTATATCACAAACCCCACTCCCTTATACCAATCTGTTGGTTTTATTTAAAGTTTTTTAATGTATCATAGACTTATGACGCATCTTGTTCTGACTCGAAAATAATTGTTCTTGCCATTGAATTTTTTTTTTTTTTCCTTCTTTTTTTTTTTCATCATACCAAAGGGGGCACCACAATCAAGAAGATCCTTCGTCGGTGCACCATCCGGATTACAGATGCCGAAGTGGTTGGAGTAGCGGACGATGGCCGTACCCTGCCTCCGGACATCGAGACCTCGCTGCCGCACAGTGCGGAGGTGCGGTTTAGGTGTGTCGAACCGGGGCTCTACAAGTTTGTGGGGAACGACACAATGATGTGCGACGATGGATCATGGACATCGGATATGCCCTATTGCATTGCTACCACTCTACACAGAAACTTCTCGTGTGAGTACTCCCCACCCCACCAAAAAAAAAATAGAAGAAAAAATCCTAACATGTGTTATTGTAAGACATAAGTACATAGGTAAAATGTCTCAGTTAACCCTTTGCGCTCGAGCGGTGCCTCTTAGGCGCCACATGATTGGATGCCGAAACTCGAGAGGGCCACTAAGTTTGATGCAAATATTCGATGCAAGGCCAGTGATTGTGTTTAGTTTCTATGAATCGAATCCGTAACCGCAGACCGAACTAAAAATGCCGTGAAAAAGGCATCGAGTGCAAAGGGTTAATATATTTTAGTGAGTCCTGTTTTAGTCAGTCTCTGTAGATTGACTTTTCTTGAGATTCGTTGCCTTTCTATGTATATATATATATAAAAATACATCTTATCTTATGTCTTTGATAAAAAATTTATTTTAGTTAATTAAAACTTCAATAGGAATAATTTAATTTTTCATTAAGTATTTCTTAAGAATATATAAATAATCATTTATTATATCAATTGTTGTTTCTAACGATATAAATGATGTAGCGATTGATAGAACTGTAGCGGTGTGCGCTGACGGAGATTCGAACGCGGGACTCAGATCAGAAGACAGGAGCGCGAACCACTAGGCAAAAGTAACCACTAGTGCCTAGGTATTGTATCTGTCATTTGTACACGAGACCACCACATAGCCCCTTCCCAGTGAGTTGCGAAGGGGTGAACGATTGAGTTGAGAGATTGAGTTTTAGTGTGAGTTGAAGGCGCTGCGTGTGGCAGTGAGTCGCCAGAGATGCTGAGAGGCAGTGTGGAGGTCGTGCAGTAGATGGTGCCACTGATATGTTCGAATATTCGGGTCACCAATGTAGAGGTGTGCGCTAACGGGGAATCGAACCCGGGACTCTTAGATCAGAAGACAAGAAAAGCGAACCACTAGGCAAAAGTGATCACTAGTGCCTAGGTGTTGTATCAGTCATTTGTATACGAGAGCACCACATGAACCATGAGTATCGATGACTTTTTCTAACTCTCCCTTTTGTCCCCACATTTATACTTATTTCTCACATCTCCAAAAGAAAAGCTGAAATGCTAGCTCTTGGTCACTCGAAATACTGTAAGCTATTCATATGCTTCAGTTATATTGGATATATATAACAAACGCGTTTCTCATGTAACGCTATAATAGAGGTCTGTTTGAAGAAACGTTAAGATCTTTGGTTTCTAATCTCTATCCCCGTTTTCACTCTCAAAACATGTAGAAATTCATTAAAAAAAAAAAAAAAAAAATGCCTACGCAACAAAAGTGAGTATCCTATTACCTCATTCTTTTAAAGATGGGGTGGTTTCCTTTTGTAAGGATATCTCTGCCTCTTCAAAGTATTAAGACATCCCTAATCCCGTTTTCAAAAGCCATTGAACATGATACTTTCATGTTGGTGCCTGCCAAGAAGGTTAAATTAGCTTTAGTTAGTAACATCTTATTGTGTTGTCTTAATCTTGCTGGTAACGTTATTTTTGCACAAGTTTGCTAACTCATTAACATAAGCTAATTATATTCTAGCACTATTCAATAGAAACTCTTTTTCTCTCTTAAAACTCAGCTTGTCAATAATTTAAGTTAAAGGGTACCTTAGACTTATCAAAAAGTATTACTAATTAATATACATGGTTTCCAAAATTAAAGTTTTCCTGTTTAGAGCTGGCTGTAACCTGCATGTAATTAATCAATAGATCTTTATAAAACTTCTTACCCGTATGTAGAGAAATAAAATCCGAAAGCGGAAAAATAAGCCTTAGCTCAAATTTTTACCACAATATAGAAATAAGGCACTTTAGGTACTTGTAGGGTATTTAAATGTAGGGATTCTAAGTCCTTGTAGGAGAAGTTGCAAATGAAGTTTTAGACTGAAAAAGAACTAACCCATACATTTTTTAAAGATACTTTTCTATTATAGCTCTTATAGCTTGAAGATAGTTTTTTAGTTGCCAGTCGTTCTGGTTTTCAGATGGGACTATCGTTTTCTTCATTACCTTGATTGGATAAAACCTCTTATTTAAAATATGCATCGAAATAGCTCATTCGGGTCTTGACCCCTGACCTCTAACTACAAGTTTTGGATGATGGATGCTTGGTTATTGATTGAAGTCGAAGAAGCCTTAACAGTTACTATGGATATCTATGTTAGCAACTGACCCCAAACTATCTAGAATATGTTAACAACCATGGATACCTATTAAGTATAGCATAGATGAGGAGAAGTATTCAATTGGCTTCATCTGCTTGCGGGGCAGAAACAGCTCATAAGTTGCCCAGAAGTTGTTGTTGGAAATCAGGGGTTTCGACGTGAGTTTAATTTTTTTCAAAGACGGTAAAGAGCGTAGGAGGTGTCAGACGAAAAAATTGAGCTTTGAATATCTGCCCAACAATGGACATTATATGTTTCAAATTTTTTTTTTATTCAATTCTAAATGTTTCGAAAAGGCTATAAGCACAAAAGTATCTGCTCATTGCGCGATTGCTTTTTTTTAATTTGCAACCAAAGTTCGCTTATTAGTTTTGGCGGGAAAAACGACACATTTGACTCGAAGCGAATGTTACGTCACTACATCTGAAACAACTTGGCTTGAAAAGGAGCAGTGGAAACCCGTTTTACAAGTTTCTTGCAAATCGCGCCAGTCGGTATGGGATAAGACAGTTGTCTACCAAACCCCAACCAAATGCACACCAACTATTTGGCAGAAACCTCTCGATAACCATAGAAACGGAAGGATATTTTGACGTCATCGATATAAAGTGGCGTTTTGATTGGACTGCGATCGTTCGTGGTTTTCGGGCATTTTCCTTTCTTAATATTTAAATAACTAATTTTTTTAAGGAACTTTTGTTTGAATATTTGGAATTAGAAAGAAATTCTTCATTAATATAAACTAATTTCACTCGTTTTTAAAAAATGCGGGAATTGTTCCTTGTCTTATGATCTCAGTAGTATGCGTACAAATTTTAAAGAGGAGAAAAAATTTATGAGGATCTGTTGATTGCTACAGGTTCTAGACCGATCTAAACAAGAGAATTCTAAGTATGAAAAGACTGCTTAAGAAGTCAATTGTTCATTTTTAGTGCAAGCCCCTCCAACAATTCTATACCATGCAGTGTCTGGAGATGCAGGATTGGCTGAAAACGGATCCATCGTAGTCTTTCCTGGAACCATCATCAACATCGATTGCCTGTTCCAAAGGCACCTGGGAAATCCACAATGGGAATGGACACCTTCGCAAAGGTTTCAATTTATTCTAATACTAGAGTCGTTGAGGATTGTTATCGTGAGTTTCTTCACAGTGCAGAGATAAATATTAAATATATAGTTATATAAAACTATGTCAAACAATTGTAATTGTAATCTGATAACGTTTTAGCAAGTTTTATTATTGTATTATTTAGAAAAAGTCAAGATTTCCTTCTCATAATAGTTCAGAACATGCAGAAATTCAAAAGATAAGACTTAAAAAGTATCAGTATTATTATATAGTATTCAAAATGCTAAGATTTTAGCCTACATTCTAAGATAGACCTGTATTCTTTGATAAAATGTCCACTCCTTGAAAGAATGTATTTTGAGGTAGAATCTGAAAATATTGTTACCATTGTCTCTATAAACCTGAAAATTTATTTTAAATCCTGTATTAAATTATAAAAAGAATCTTGGAATTAGTAATTTTGTTTGCTATAAAATAGAAGGCTGATTAATATCATTTTGATATACGTGATTAAAAATACAAAATTCGAATGTGACAATCACAGTAAAAAAAAAAAAAAAAAAAAAAAGAGAGAGAGAGATTGCTAATGCTTCACATGCTCTTATTTCGGTACATTAGGTTTAGAGTTAAGTAGAGTTACGATATTTGGTCATTTGCTCGCCTGGAAGGCTATTTGATATTGGTCGAGATATCAAGCATGTACAATCAATTCGAGAGACATTTAGTGTCTGAGTAGATAACATAAATGCAAATGATTACAAAATCCAAGTTTCGGTCTGATATCTTTATCTGCAGCCAAGATATGATCTTTCCATAGAATTATCGAAGAACACTTGATGGAATTCTAAAGCCTTTCCGGTTAAATTTCATTAAATCATGTTAATCTTATATCGAGGGACATGCATGTAAAATTTATATTTCAGGCCTAAGAAATTGTAAATTGACTTTCAGGCGCCATTTCCAGTACTTCTGGAAAAAAACTTGCGGTTGAACTTTGATATGGGAACTTTCTTTGTAGGGTCCTTTTATTATCAATATAGCACAAGTCTGTAATGTTTTTAATTTTGTCTGGGAGTATTTACCTCGAACAGACAGACGCTGACCCTTTGTATAGCCTCCCCTCCATGTTAGTGTAGTGTAGAAGCTAAAACTATTTATACGACACTTTTACATATGGTTCAGTAAATAGGGATTTCAGACATAAAACCTTCGCATATCTCAGTAAGAAATGAAAAAACTAAGATAGTTTTAGAAAAAAGATAAAATGTATGATGTTAAAACGAATTTTCTATACATGAAAATTTATATTAATGTATTGACAATTATCATTTGCGTTATAGGCAATACCCTAGTGCGTGGGCAATTCCAGCTGAAGATAAAAATTGGAAATTTCGATTATCAATATATTACGCAAAAGACTCTGACTCCGGAACCTACACTTGTATCACCCCTCAAGACCTCAGTAACGAAATTACCATAATCGTAAAAGGTAAGTTGCTTCACTGAAATAGCATATACCTGAGTTAGTCGCATAAAAACATTCCTCTTTCTCCCTTTAAACAAAAACAATTTGATAAATGATTTCTCCATTTAAAAGCTAAGACCTCATCATCTGAGGAATACTTTATTTACTTATATTTGCGATATTTGTTGAAAATCGAAGTTAAATAAAAGGGGCAGAAATAGTCTCACAATGTTAGCAAGTTGTGATAGTATATAGAAATAAAATAGACCCATTATAGAAAACAGCAACTTAAGCACATTGAGGAAACCTAAGGAACCTTATATTCCTTAGCAGTAGAATACAATATATAACACTGGTGAATTAAAAAAAAAAAAGTAGTTCCTCTAAATGCCCAGGCTGTTGTTCAAGGTGGTTGTTTGTGTGGGTTTTAATGGCACAAGAGTCAATATTGGATAAGCTGCGCCAACTGTTCAAGGTGGCATAATTAAGAAAGGTACTGAAATATTTAAATTTTAAATTTGTTTCTAATTTCACTACAATTTTTTTAAACTTTCAAAATCCTTATATTGTGCATTTTCCAACCTCAAAGGTTATCTATATTGGGTAAAAAAATAAATTTAAATGTTAATTTGAAAAAAATTATATTAAAAAATCAGCATGTAACAAAAGATCATAACAACCTAATTGAATGTTAAGCATTTAAACCATCGAAATTTTTAAGTTCTAAGTTTACTCTTAAATTTAAATTTTATTAATTTATGAACAGCTGACATTTTGAAATAAGCATTTTTTTTTCAACTGATGTAGTTTTTATTTTTAACTCTTGACATAAAGTGTTCTCTTCTTAGATGTACACTGCCCAGCCATAAAATCGGTTGACCACAATCGAGTAATGGCTGTGGAAGGCAATAAAATGCACAGCAAAGCAAGATTTGCGTGTATGGAAGGCTTTGAACTTGTAGGCCCAGAAGAAATCACTTGCCAGGCGTCTGGACAATGGTCAGAGGAAGCACCTCATTGTGAAGGTTTTACTTTTTCCGTTTATAAGATTACTTTGCTTTTCTACTTGTTGCTTTTAAAACGATTATGCAAAGGGCAGTTTACGTTTTCTCATTTTTTAATTAACAGACTTTTATTCCATTTTGATAGATACATCCAGACATACATATCGCTTGTAAGTAATAAGTTTGAGATTTCCGTGAACAAGTTAATGAGAGTAAACATTCATTTGAGTTAATTTTGGAAGCTAAATATTTGATAGTCACAAATGAATGGACCAATGGAGTCAAATTAGAGCTGCATAACACTTTTGGGGGAACCGGGGTAATTTTGTTACCCAACTAATTTATGTCCACCATGCCATTAAGAAGTCAAAAAAAAAAAAAAAAAAAAAAATAATAATAATAATAATGGTGTATTATAAGTTCTTGTACAACTATTTGCAACTTAATTGGGACTTTATTGCTCTAATAATTTGTGACTCTCCCTGCTTATGACAACTTTGCAGCATATGTGCTCAAACAATAAAAAGTTCATCCACACTTCGAAACATAATTGTAAAGATTGTGAATTTAGAACATTAAAAGTGCAAAAATAGAAGTGACGATCAACTGCATGCACAAGGCCCATCATATAGATTGATCCAGTTTAACATTTCCGAGCAAAACACCCAGGGGCGTAACAAGAAATTTTCGGGAGGCGATATGGAATTAAATTTTGGATAACTAATATGAAAGTTAATTTTAAAATAACCATTCATATATTAAACGATGAAAATAATTTACAATTATGTGTGCGTATATTTCTCAAGCGCCTTAACAAGTACTCATAAATATTTATAATTATCATTTATCATCATTTATATCTATAAAAAATTACATAACCGGTTAGGGTTGCATTGCAAATCAAAAAGGAGCACTTTCAAAGACAACAAGGATCATACCTTTAAAGGAGAGAAATTTTGTTCCACTTGTCAGACAGACAATCAATTTGAAACCGTCTGTCATAATCGTCGTCGTATCTGATCCTTTCCAAAAACAGGGAGAGAGCTTCGGGGTCTTGGGATTGAAGGGATTGAATTGGATAAAAAACATAGGTTAGAATTTTGTTGTTTGTTTGCTTACATTAGTGGATTATTACAAGGACGCTATTGACTTGGTGATGTAGTCTTTCAATGCGGACATGATAAGATCTCTTATAATGAAACTTGTTAATTGAATAAATCGCAAATTGGGTTTTTGGATAAAAACACAGCCTAGAACTGAACCGATGTTTTGTATGCAAAAAATAGTTTACTTTCATTCAATTTCTTTTTTAAAATGGTCTCGGATGTTGAAAAGGAATTTATAGTATAGTTGGGTATTTCTAAATCCATTCCTTAAACAAATTGTCGTCATGTCACTTGCACCATTCAACTCCATGCTTCTAGTAACACAATAAAAATATCGATGGATAAAATTTATAGTTAATAGTCTAATAAGAAAAACTTATAATTTCGGAAGGGAATATATATTTATTAAACCCACCCCTTGGCTACGGAGCCTGAATACAAATCCAGCTATAGTTTAAAAGTATTTATTCTAGAACAGTTTACGATATGGTCTCGCAAATTGTTCCATTTATAAACTATAGTGTAAAATATATCAATGATTTCTATTCCCTAAGTTAAAAAAACACTTTAAATAACTTGTATGCATGACCTCTGTATAGTACTCCATTGAAATCACCCTAATTTGATACATTTAGATAAATGAATGAATCCCGCAATACAACATGATCAAAATTAAATGATTACGATTAATTTTATTATAAATTTGGTGTCTATTTCCAAAAAAGTTGACACTTGTAAGGATTTTCCCAAGATTTTTTTTTTTTTTTTAATGGTCTCTTTTAATGGTTTTTTTTAAAATGGTCTCGGATGTTGAAAAGGAATTTATAGTATAGTTGGGTATTTCTAAATCCATTCCTTAAACAAATTGTCGTCATGTCACTTGCACCATTCAACTCCATGCTTCTAGTAACACAATAAAAATATCGATGGATAAAATTTATAGTTAATAGTCTAATAAGAAAAACTTATAATTTCGGAAGGGAATATATATTTATTAAACCCACCCCTTGGCTACGGAGCCTGAATGCAAATCCAGCTATAGTTTAAAAGTATTTATTCTAGAACAGTTTACGATATGGTCTCGCAAATTGTTCCATTTATAAACTATAGTGTAAAATATATCAATGATTTCTATTCCCTAAGTTAAAAAAACACTTTAAATAACTTGTATGCATGACCTCTGTATAGTACTCCATTGAAATCACCCTAATTTGATACATTTAGATAAATGAATGAATCCCGCAATACAACATGATCAAAATTAAATGATTACGATTAATTTTATTATAAATTTGGTGTCTATTTCCAAAAAAGTTGACACTTGTAAGGGTTTTCCCAAGATTTTTTTTTTTTTTTTTTTGCGTTTTAACGTACTTTTAAGTCGATTAAAAATTCTTTTACTTTATTTCTTATGTTTTTTATTTTACACTATTCTTGAGAAAATTGTATTTCAAAAAGAATGCTAGTTTTCCGTTTAAGAAATTAAAGTGTCCGAAAATTTGCTACTTAAACAAGGTACGACTTAAGCTCCTTAAATTGTTCATTAAATGAAATGCAGGGTTCATAATTTCATGATCTGCAACATATTTAAAAAACAGTTATGGGGTAAATAAAAAAAAAAAAAAAAAGGTTAAAAACAACACTATTTGTGCATAATTATTAACTTAATACCATCAATGTAGGGTTTGGTCAGCACAGATACTGTATAACTACTCCTCTACTAATAAATGCACGGTACACTTACTCAATCAATCTGTTCAATATACGACGGTAACAATACTGAAAATAACTCTTGTCTATCCTGAAAGACATGAATTAAATGTTTTTCTCTAGTTCTCAAGTGTCCTCTTCTAATATCTGAAAGCACGCACCTAATTGTGAGCACGAAGAACAGAACCTACGGGACAAGGGTTGTGTTCTCTTGCCCAACTGGATACAAGCTAGCTGGTGCACCATTCCTCAATTGTTTGAAGACGGCTAACTGGTCGGAGGCCATACCAACTTGCAATCGTAAGAATGTTTTCTAATCTCATATCTTGTAAATATTTTTGACTAATGCTTACTATATATACGCGAACCTCAGTTTCACAACAACGCTGGTCAATATCGATTGATCAATAACGTTGTAAACAGACCGCAGTTACCGATATTGGTCAAGCTCGTCCAATGCGGGTTAAAATATACTGGAAGTTTTGAAGTGTTGTTACCCAGTTTCAAATTTGAAATATTTTATTAATAGGAAAGAATGGGTGGAAAATATGTCTTGTGATTTTTTTTTTTTTTTTTTTTTTTTTTTTAAATAGTATTTTGGAACAATGTTTCGAGTTTCGGCCAGAATTGGCATATCTTCCAGAAATTCCGTTGCTGAGCAAACTGTGAAGTTGAAATATAGACTGTAATTTTTTGTGTTGAATTATTGAAAACATTGACTTTTATGGGCTATTTTTTTTAATTAAATCAATTAAAACAATTTTCTAATTATAGGACGCAGTGATATATTCAAAAGCTAGACTTAAAACATATTTCTTTAATTGGTATGTAGAAGATTATATTATATCAGTCAAACAGTCGAGTCTGTCCTAATAGCTTTTATTCACTTTCAGCCATCAGTTGTAAATCTCCAGTTCCACCAATCAACGGCCGAGTGTTGGACAGTGGTAGATACTTAGCAGGAGACTTCGTTCAGTACACTTGTAATGCAGGGCATGTACTTGTGGGAGAATCAGTTGCTATTTGCACAGATCATGGAGTTTGGTCACAGCCGCCACCTTTGTGTAAGATAACAGTTTCAAAGTTTGAAATAGTTTATATGATCCTATATTATAATGCAAAACATTTTTTATGCTTAGAAAAACTAATTTGTCTTTATATTTTTGGAACAACGAATCAGTGATGCTGAAAACGTAATCAGTCAGTAAACTTTGAAAAATCTTTATTGAGCATTGAGAAGGAATTCCTTCATTTAAAAAAAAAAAAAAAAAAAAAAAACATTACTTCGATCATATTAAAACGAAGAAAATATTAATTAGAGAAACTTTTCCCTGCGGTGTCGGAATAGTCATTATACAATTAGGCCCCTTAACAGAAACAATTAGGAAACACTGTCATAATACCCCTCGGTGTAACTTTCCGAATTTGTTGTTACCGTGACTGATTCTTCACATGGAAACTAATTAAATCTGCTCCATTGTTTCGTGTATAAATGGCTGAATAAATTATTTCTTAAAATTAATTACTTTATTTCATTAAAGTAACGAAATGTTTGTCTGATGTTTCGAGAAACATAGTGTTACAGGATTATGGCCTTTGGAGTCTTTCCCTTCCTTTAATTATAATCTGCCTTTCAAATAGTCAGAGAGGTGACTTCAAGTTTAGGCACCCCATCGAACACCAATCTGTAGAATGTGGTGAAGAATTAGTAGATTATCAATGCACTGGCTACCGTGGCAAAAATGGCCGAAACTGGTTAAAAAGCGACTTTGAATGAATTGAGCTAGATCCGATTGTCAAATAAGTCATAAGTTGTTGCCCAGCAGGGTGAAATCGTCTGCGCACTTCCTCATTAAAAATTAAAGAGTGGTAGGTTACCAAATAAAAAAAGAATGCTCATCATTTGGCAAGTTATGACATACTTGCAATCGAATTTAGTTCAACTCATTTAAAGTCGATTTTTGACCATTTTCTGCTACTTTCGTCCCTACAGAGCATTACATTTGTAATCTACTAACTGTTCTCTACATTCTATAAAAAAAAAAACAAGAAAAAAACAAACAAAAAAACCGCAGCATGATGTTTGACGGGGTACCATGGAAGGAAAAAAAAATTCAAGGATGTGTCATCAACTAAAATACATTAAAAAATACATTTATTTTTTTATTTTCAAATGGTACAAATCGAGTAAATACAAAAAATATTTTCATAGATATACAATTTGAAAGTGTAAAATTTTATACTTAATCCCCCCCCCCCCCTCTCCTCCAGAAAAAAAAAATGTAATCCAGAAATGTTTGAAGAAGTTATTGAAAATTACTCAACTACGCGGTTTTCTTGGTTTTTGATTGACATAACTAAATTCGAAGAATTTTCTCACTTCGTTGATTAAAATTTTTAGAAAATAAATGTCAAGCACTATAAACTTATTTCTAAAATAATTCAAGGTTTTCAAGCATTTGAAAATGAAAGTTTTTACTTTTCAAGGTTTCTTGAAAACGTATGAACCATGAGTACATATATTGCGATATCTCTCAAGCAATAAATTTTGTTGTATAATTCTAATTCGATGCACATCCATTTTGTTTAGTTGCTTCAGTTAAAAAAAAATTATATTAAAATTGTTCATTGCTATGGTTTCTGATCGTTAACAACACTGATCCAAAATTACATTAAAATAGAATGATCTTTTGGTTTGTTTATAAAACAGAATTATTCATCAAAACTGATTTCCTGCATCTCCTTTTATTAACATAAAATGTAAATTTAAAATAATTTCTTTTGTGCTACATTTTTTTTTATAACTTATACGTATAAAACAGACTTTTTTAGTTTTCATTGCATATGGTTACTTAAAAAATTGAGTTTAAAAGTACCTACCGACTTAAAAAAGTACCTACATAAAAATATGATCTAATAACATTCTTAATTTCCTTATTTTTATCAAACCTCATCGAGACCCACTTTAATATTTTAATAGATTCTGATTTATACAAAATTTCAGATAGCCATTTCAATTTTTTCTGTGTCACGCTAAAACACTTCAGGGTGGCTACAAAATTCAGGAAAAAAAGTTCCCTGATTTCCCTCATAGATTTCTAAAAAAATTCCATGATTTTAGGGAAAACTTTTTTCAAATTTCCCCAATTTTCTTAGGTTTTCCAGAAGTCTAGAGACCCTTATCAAATAGAAAATGTATGCTAAAGAGAAAATATGCAATTTTTTAAAAAATACTTTTGCTGGTAATGAAAGGTTTAAATTATTCCGAAACATTAAACTTCTAATGGCTTACCACTACAAATCTCCGTGTAAATAGCGCCAAAATATGGATGAACGTACCTTAAACAATACAAAATTTCCCTGATATTCATGAAATTTTAAAAAGTTCCCTGACATTTCCCTGATTTCAAGGTTTTCCCGGTTCTGTGGCAACTCTGCACTTAAATCGCGAATATCATGCTTCTAGAAAACATATGAAACTGATATTTTGTTAAACCAACGAGACACGCAGCACAACGCATTATTCAAGTTTTACTAAAAATTCGGCATTTCCCTTGTGATATTAAATGTCCCCTGAAAAGTCCCCGATTTCCAATTTCATTTTCTATTCTAGTGGGTTTTCTCTTTACACAGCATAACCATGTCTTAGCTGCATTTAAACTGAAACATTAAAAAAACACATTCGTCTTTTTCAGGTAAAGCGGCCTGTGAATTTCCAGGAGAACCATCCAACGGCCAAGTCATTCCAACGAAGTTTCACTACGAAATCGGAGAAGTGGTGATGGTGGGATGCCACCCAGGTTTTCGAGTTCTCGGCTACCAACAGCTCAGGTGCACTTCTTCCAGCCATTGGTCCGGCCCATTGCCACATTGCAGACCATACTTAGCTCAATCATAACCTACTTGTGACAAAAACTCAACAAGATGAAGTTATGTTCATAAAAACACACCATTACTCTTACAAAGAGTGACAGGATGATTTTTTTAAAAATTCATGTGTTTGTATTTTCTGTGTCACTAAATGTCATAACCGATGTCAAAACTATGTTGCCATATGAAGGAAGTGAAATTCAAAGTGGCGCGGGTCACATTCAGACCATATTGAGAAAAAATAGTTTAGTTTTTAAGTTTTTACTATCCTTTGCATGTCGTGTATATATATATATAGAGCGCTTGACATCGCTTGCGTTGCACGATTCTGTACGCAGAGCAATTTGTTGCCCCTCTTTGCACAAAATTGTGCGTTTGTTTATTAATTGTACTCTATTACACAGCCTCAATAGTTGTGGCACAGCGATCGAAAATTGGAGTAATATAAGAATTTTGGAGCAGACAAAAAGACTAATTTTTAGAATAAAGTATCTAATTAACAGAAAAGTTTATCAGTTTTTGAAAACAGCCTTATATTCCCACTTTTCTAATTTTTGGTAAGTAATTAAAAAATTAATTAACTTAATAGTAAAGCTAAAATATAAAATACACAGCCTTTCCTCAAACTCGCCAACTGGTTAGCATTTTTATTTGAAAATAATACCAAATCAACGAGGTGTTTTTTACTTCCACAGCGAAATTTTTAAAATGGGACAGTTTTAAAACAATTTAGTTAAAATTGTACTTTTGAAAATTGTTTCTAAACATCTTGCAGTAGAAATCGTGAAATAGAGACGTTTTTGAAGCAGACGTAACACCTCTGAATAATAAGTTATACATTATTTCTGTTGTACAATATGTGGTCGAAAAAAAAAAATACCATTTACCTCTTTCCTAGCACTTTATAGGAACTAGAATTAAGAGGAATACTCAGACTGTCCAGTCCATAAATTAAATGTTGTATTTTTTGGCCACAAATATATAGAAAGTATTGTTTTAAAACATATGAAGTTTTGTAAGAGGAAAGTGGTAGAAGTGGGTTAAAAAAAGTGGGGGGATGCCCAAAAGTTGGTGTCAAGTAAACTGCCCCCCCCCCCCCATCTTCATCCCCAAAGATAAATTTCATGATTTCCCATCTTATAATTAAAAATATTAACTAGTAAGGAAATAATGTATGCTTCCTAACACTAACATTGAACAAGGGTCCAAAATTTATTGATATTTTAATGAATATTCTGCAAATTATTTGGAAGTAAGAGATAAATAAAGTGAAGTAATATTCGACATTATATACATAAGTTTATTTAGATTTAAATAGTGCTTCTTAATGTGCATACTTTCATGACATTAAATTAATTGAGAACGTTAATTTTTTTAATAGCCTGTCTTTAAATGAAACAAGAATAAAAACTTAACTTAAAAGAAAATCCTTCGAAAGTTAAAAGTTGACCAAGTGTAACAGTACTTCTAATAAAAATACTTATATCTTTATACAAAGTAGTATAATGCGTTTTTATAATATCTTGATATACCATAAAGTTTTTTTTTTTTTTTTTTTTGAAAACTTTAAGTCACTTTTTGCAGCGTCACTACTTTTAAAAGTTAATGTTATTTTTCTTTAGTAGTTTTTAAACTGATTGAGTGTTTTTAAAAGTGGGCAGATGGATTTCAGTGGTTTTAGGAGTGGGGGACGCATGGGTATTTTCTTAAAAAGTGAAGGGAACGCGTCACCCCTCGCCTACCCACACTTCTAGCACTGATAAGAAGTATAACAACAGTAATAAGTTATCATTAACCAAAATTGAAGGAGAAATAACGGGGTGTTTCTTTATTGCATTAAAAAAAAATATTAATAAAAAAGAACACTAGTTAGGCTATAACTGCTGTGAAATAAACTGTTGCATAACTAGTGTGAGCAATGCCTCATGTTACTCTTCCAAGAGTGCAACTAAAAGTTGACTGATATAACAAATTAATGAAATATTCTTTTACTATGTATTATTTAATTGAAGAAGTGTCATTTAATTGAAAAGTCATTCATTTTTAAGGGTAGAAACGTTCCACGAAAAATGACTCGCGAATGGTCCGACCGTATACAGCAGTTTAAGGTTAATTTAAAAAAAAAATCTGTTTAGTGATCATTTTTATTGTTACACCTGGTTTAAAATTTCATATATTTTAAAACAATACTTTCGCACTTATTGTCTTCATATGTTTGAAAAAGGTAAAGCATTAAGTGGGCAATTTTCTGGATGACGCACGGAACATCTTGCACTCTTTTTCTACCTGTAAAGAAATAATAATTGCAAAAATATGGTGAATCTAGTATGTTTTTTTAAATGTATAATATTAGTAGGTGGAAAACTCACATGGAAAAATATTTTAACAAGGTCAAGTATACATTTATATGCCACCAACGCACGGGATATATCCTTGTCCCGTGCGTCAGATGTTATAAATGTATATTGGACATAGTTAAAATAATTATTTTTCCATACAAATTTTGCCAACAAATAATATTACAGGGTAGCCAAAAAATTCAGGGAAAAGTTTCCTGATAATTCCCTGATAGATTTCTAAAAAATTCCATGATTTTACGACAAACTTTTGTCAAATTTGTCCAACTTTTTTAGATGTGTAGACACCTTGATCAAATAGAATATATATGCCAAAGATAATATGCCAATTTTTTAAAATAGTTTAGGCAGTAATGAAAAGTTCAAACTATTCTGTAAAATGAAACTTCAAACCATTACACCGCCACAATTCTACAGGTAAATGGCGCCAAAATACGGATGTAAGGGGAAGAATATATTCAAAACAATGATGACAAATTTCCTTGATTTTCGTGAAATTTTAAGAACATCCGTGACATTTCTAGAATCAGAAAGCTCCCCGATTTTCAGGTTCTGTGGCCAGTATTATATGAAACAATACTAGATTCATTACAGTTTTACAATAGACAATGTCCGCATTTTTAAAAAACGATTAAAATTAGTATATATTTATGAAGAATTTCTTTCCGATTCCAAATATTCAAACAAAAATTCTTTAAAATAATTAGTTATTTAAATATTAAGGAAAGAAAATATCCGAAAACTTCGTCCGATCAAAATGCTGCTTTGTATCTGTAACATCCTTCCGTTTTTATGGTTATCGTGATGTTTCTGCCAAATAGTTGGTGTGTGTTTGGCAGGCAATCGTCATATCCCATACCGATTAGCGTAATTTGCGGAAAACATGCCAAACTGGTTTCCACTGCTGCGTTTCAAGCCAAGTTGTTTGAGATGTAATGACGTCACATTCGCTGCGATCCGAATGAGTCTATTTTCGCACCATAACTAACAAGCTAACTTTGGTTGCAAATTTTAAAAAAAAAAAGAGGAAAAAGCGTAGAGAACAGAAATTTTCGAGTTAATGGTCTTTTTGAAACATTTAGAATTGAATAAAAAAATAATGTGGAAATTGTCCATTCTATCCTCTTTAAGGATAGAAAAAATTAGTCAAAATGTATTGCGCATCTTCCAGGGCATTGCCCATCTATGGGGCAGGAACAGACTAGCAATCCATTTTAACATCATTGCTGTAAAATGTACTAACAAAAAATTTATTACTCCCCTCTCCTCAAAATTCTGACAAGCTCCATTTTGATTTTCAAAAGTTTAAATGTTTATGTGCATATTATATTGTGTATATTCCTTAACAATTGGACTTCCAGATACCAAAACAACCTACTTCACAAAACAATTTGTTAGTCTTAAAGTGTTAAATGCTATATGATAAAGAGAGAAGATAATAAAAACTATTAGTTTCTCCCTTAATGATCGTAGAAATTTGATTAAAAAAAATAATAATAATATTTATGCAAGTGTCATGCATATAAACTTTTGGTACAAGAATCCAGTACAAAAGCAAAAATTTAATAATATTTCACATAAGTCTGGGCAATGGTCAGAGCAAGATCATGGAAGGATATTCACATTTGACTACAACATAGTTAATTAATTAGAAAATAATTCTTACCAGGAGGATTTTCTCTGCATTTGTGTGAGTTCCTTTTAAATATCCAATTATATTTTGCAGTTGCTAAAATTTCATTAAACTATCTCTGGATAAGAATATATATGCTTGGGTAAAAAATATTTTCCTTAAAACATTCAGCTTTATTAAACTTAGCCTTCAAGGTATGGACTGTAATCAGTGAATAAATTTACTGCATTATGCAAGCAAAAATATTAAAATGTGAGATAGTTTACAATAACTTTCGATCTTCACCAAAAATTCCCATTGCATTAATTTTAAGTTTAAATGGGTATCTTTCTAAATGTTTCTTTTTCAAATTAGTTTTATTGTAGTCCAAGTAACAGCCACTTCCAATTATTAATTTAAAAATTGAAAATAAGAAATTTATCTCATAGCTGCTGAATGAATTGGTTTATTTTAAAAATGTGTTAGTTGGTTCTGTGGTAAAGGGATCATAATCTAAATTCAAAAACTGTGTTCTTTGAATATTTGTTCAAAAAGTATACCATTGTCAGAGTGAATAGTAACTTTCTAGTAAAATGAATTGTGATGATCATTAAATAAAAGTTAGCCTGAGAGGTAGCTCAATTTTTGATTTGTTATCAAACATCATTCTGAATTATTTATAGAATACAAAGAAATCTAGTAGTTTAAGAATATACTGGTTTGCCAAGAAAAAATGGATGGAACCATTCGAAAACAACTAAGAACAAGCTGAGTTAATTTGGTGTGGTTATTATATCATCAATAATGTGAATCAATTTATAATAACCTCTCCAAATCGTTTAAGTTTTTAATGATCTTAAAATCTAGTAGTATTTCTCTTATTTCTAAAAAAAATTCGAATTATGTGTGATAGCATACCAAATCTTGAAGTTGCCACTTAGCCAATATATAAAAAGCAAGTAAAAATGCCACATACATTTCAGTTGTAGTACATGATTGACTGTGTGTTGCTTTATGTAATACCATATTAAATATAAAAAATGCCATTTTCAAGTGTTTGTTGCTTGTTTCATACCATAGTACAAATTATAAAATTTTCATTAGATAAAAAGATTTCCAGCCTCGTGAAAAAATGTTTAGCTAGACAATTTTTGACTTTGACAAATTACAAAGTAAAACAAAAATACTAAAAACGAATATACTTTTGTCAAGTTTAAATAAAAAAAAACACAGACAACTTTTGAGGTTACCGCAAAGTTGAATTCTAGTATACATCTGAAATCAATGACTTTTGATTTGAAATTAACCTCTAACCAAATGATATCAGAGTACTATAAAAGATATGATGCAATTACACAAGTTGCAAACAATAATCACACTGTTTAGAATCATCCATAAGGAATGACTGATCTTTTCTTTTAAACATTTTATCTCAAACAGTTATAATCTAAAATCAATTAAAAATTATTCTTCAAATTGTAAGTAAAATGTCGCAAAGTAATACAAAAAATGTCAACTTACTAAACCTTCAATATTCTCTTATATTTTAAATACATTATTCTTATAACAAACATCACTTCTTAAATTGTATAAAATGAGCATATGAAGTAAGCTAGTAGGTGTTACTATTGTTTGCATTATAATTAAAAAAAGCATTATTTTAAAAATAACTATTCCGGTAAGTCAGTTTATAATTAACTAAGAAGAAAAGTAAAGCTGTTTTTAGAAACGTAACAAACATAGCTTTTAAAAAAAATCACAAAAAAAATAAACGTAAAATGTTATGAAAATCTCATCTTTTTACTCATTTCTGGTATGGTCCATCTCCACAACTGGAGGCCTTAACTTAAATTTTAATAAAATATAAAAATCATGCCAAAATCCAAATTAGTCATCAGCCAAAACAAGCCATTAGATCAAGATCCAACAACACAAATCAAGTAACAGGTTAATCACATCGACTCAAATTGAATATTTTGATGGCACCAAAAGAATTTAAAAGGAGCAAATGAAACACAATTTGTTTAGATTGAAAAATTTAATATATCACTCAAATCAATGTATACAATAACCAAATGCTGTCGTGCAAATACTATTGTTGCATGACACATGAAATTCTTTGTAACAGCAATTTATGTATACAATGTAATGGCAAACATGCAACAAAAGAAAGTAAAAAGAAATATAATCTTGGAAAAGGATTGCAAAAAATCATTTTTACATTGGTAAATGAATATGGATCAACTTTTGTCCAAGAATCATTGTGAAAAAGAAATCAAAGATAATAGATATTTACAAATTTAGTTGAAACAGCCAAATGAGAAAACAATTTGTGAAAAAATTAAACTTTGCCCATGGCATGTTCCAATTCACCTTCCAACTTTGTTTTTTTGAACAATAATTCTTCATATTTCTTCTGCAACATACTTTCTCTCTCCAACTGTCGACTAACATCTTCAGTCAATGACTGCAAAGAAATAATACAAATGATTAATTATCAACTCTACAATACAACCAGATTACAGCAGAATTATATTTGGTAAAGCTATGAACACCTAGGACAGATTGGCTTATTGTGTATTTGTGTGGTTTCAAGGTCTCAATATTGGTTGGTTGTATTGGAGATATTTTTCAACAAGAGCTAAACCAGTAATCAGCTGACCACGGCTCTTCTTGTAGATATTTGCAGCTCTTTTAAGTTTGTAGTAACTCAATCTAAGAATAAATTGAGCAAAGCAATAAATAGTAATAAATTTGTATTTTGTTTGGGTGAATCTTTTATAAACTTACTGCATAATTTTTTTCATCAACACATACTATGTAATCAATACATTTTTATACCATAAAACTGGTATAAAAACATTGGTAGATAAAAGTCCAAATTGGTACTGCTTATATTTCTCTTGCAGCTCTTTAGAAATTTTGTGATGATTATTATGTACGTGTATGGCTTTTAGAGCAGAAAATTATGCCAACCCCCTAGCTACACGAAGGTAATATTGTGCAGAAGCACAGTCAGTTACATTAAGATCCATGTGTGAAGGGGGAATGCTTTCCAGGAGGTTTTCAAAAGGAAACTATCCCACATTTGCATCACTAATGGGAGGAGACCGGGAAAACTAGGCAGGAACAAAACCAACAAGAGACCATCTAATACAATTACTGCTGTGACATAGTACATAATAAGGATCTAAAGGCATACCAAGCAGTCAAGTGGCCATGGAAAAATACAGTTTGTGTCTAAAAGAGAAAACATTTCATAGTCTGAAAATATAAATTCAAGGTTTCTGCCAAAATAAAATTTCATCCATGACTTTCCAAAACTGAAGCAAATAATTTTCCATGACTCAAGAAATCAAACCACAAAAAAAAAAAAAAATAATAAAAAAAAAAAAAAAAATAATAATAATAATAACCTATATGAATTTTACAAACACGAACATAGTACGTAAATCAATGTACCATAAAACGATTTTTACAAAATTTTATTTTAAATTAAGTAAAAAATCCTTGTTTCAGTAACTTCCAAATCGGAAGAAAAAGTGAAAAATAATTTTCCATTCTTTGATATTTCATGTTAAAAAATATAATTAATCTTTAATCATAAAGAAATATTTGAAGAAAGAATAAGTCAATAATAATAAATTATATCATCAAAAATCAAATGTTTTGATACCAGCAATGCAAAACAGAAGAAAGACGGAAAAAAAAATCAAAAAAATGTAGACACAAGCTTTTCAAAACTGTTCATTTCAGTTCTCATATTATGAAATTTTGTTTCACCTATGAGACCTTACTCATGTGATGTCAGAAATTTGGAGGTCAGAAATGTTTTCATTGGCCGCGGTTTTTAACTGTGACCATTGTTTCCGTCAAAACGTAAATAAAAACATAGATGAGTTTTCGATGAGCTGAACATCAGAGATGTATAGCGATCATGACGTTTATGATGTCACAGTTGCTTGATTTTACTTAAAATGTTCAGAAATCCATGAAATTCACTGTATTTCCATGACTAATGGCAATTTTTTCCTCAAAATAATGACTTTCCATGACAAAGTTTACCCAATGTCCAAATTCATGACTTTCCATGACATTTTGTGACTTTCCATATGCGCAGAAACCCTGTAAATTCTAATGCTTACAGGTCCTAAAATATATTAACATTTAGTGTAGCAATGCCAAGAAACAAAGATATATAAAAATGACATGCAAAATGATTAAGAATTAGTATACTAAATAATCAGATTGGATCAATAAACTATTATTGAGCAATTATCAGTAAAAACTACAAGTGCGCGACAGATGTACATAAACATTATAAAGCAGAGCTAGGCTGAAGTAGAAAAATAACAAATGAAAGTTTTTGTTGGAATATAAATGTCAATAAAATATTTTCATATAATTTATCACAGAAATGGTTTTTGCTTCAACACTATATTTACAAATACATTTAAATTCTTTGAATATAAAAAAAAACCAAGATTCAAATATGTCAAAATGAGACATTAATATTTTTAAAAGCCTTAAACTAATCTTTTCGAGAATATTGAATTTTACAATTGATAATAGTATATGTAGCAGTTTTAGTTATATATATAATTTTAGATCACATTCTTGACTAGAGTAGTAACATACCCTGTGATAGAAACTTTTAATTTCTACATTTTGATTTTCATCTTTTGTTACTGTTAAAAAAGTATAATGCTCTAGTTATTGGTTTTATTCAACATTTTCGGATATTTTTAAACATTCCAATAATCATTTGAACAAAGTTAATGATGATAAATAAAATTATGGCAATACTAAAAATCAGGTAGGAAAACTTAGCATTTATAAGAAAAAGGATGTTTGCCTAAGTGTTTGTCCTACATATTAAAATGTAAATTTAATCATAATGAAATTTATTAAAAGAAACTTACTTCTACTCTTTTGGTGATGGCTAAACTCTCAAGTTCTTGTAAAGTTTTAAAAGTATTCAGTTCTAAATGTGTCTGTTCAACTTGTTCAACTAAATCTTGATGTTGTTTCAACAAAGCTTGATTTCTTGACTAAAACACAGAATTTGTACATTAAGTACAATTAGGGATAAAAGCTAATTAAAATTAACACTAGAAACAAACCAGAACCAGAAAATATAAATAAATTACATTGCAACTTAACTTTCAAAAGTAATTGTGGAATGCATGCAAATAAATGTGAGGAATTTTTTAAATCTATACTACCTTCTTAATTAATATCCAAAACAATATTATTCGTTTCTAATAATATAAAGAAAATAATGAACAAGTAAAACCAATATTAACCACAAGATCAACAAAACTTATGGATGCATATTAGTAATGAATATTGTAAATAAAGATTTGGGCAACTTGAAATTTAAACCTTTGCACTCGTAATTATGCTTTAGAAAGTTAGCAAATAACTCGGAAATTTTTTTCATGTTCAATCAAGATGAATTTTTATTTTATGGAAATGTGTTCCAATTTAACTAGAAGATTTACCATCCTTAAATCAAAAATTTAAAAATATAGCCCCTGAATACACCCCTTGACCTAGGATGGGAATGTGGCCACATAATATTTTATTTTTCAACGTGTCAAAATAATTTATTGAAATTACTAAGAATACTTAAGTATATTACTCTACATTGCATTAACCCTTTGCATTCTGCTGTCCCCTCTCAGGGGACATTGTAATCTAGCATATCACTCGGATGTGCCCTCTCAGGGGACATGAAAGTTTATTAGTGATTACGGAGAATTAACTTTTTCCAGCACAACTTTTTGAGAAATATATGTTTTCCTGAAGTTTTCTCTTGAAATGGCACAAGAAATCAAATCTAATGTGGTAAAATTACCAAGATATATATAAAAAAAAACATTTCAGCAGGGTTTTGTGTCAAAAGAGAATGTGAGAAGTGTTGGTTCACGATGGTCCGAGCACTTTTCTGTGCCGCTTGAAAGGAGCGATAAGGAGAGTTTGTCGATGGTTGGGTTCGTTGAAATTTACTGCCGCAAGGGCAACACTAGGGCTGAGCTGCTGGTAGCCGTCCAGAATGGTTCAGAGTGCAAAAGGTTAAAAATCTAAGAAATGTATAATAATGTGAACAAACTATATAAACGATATTTAGGGGCGGAAAGTAATGCCAGCACCTCCATCACTGCAAATCAACTTAGAAATACTTCAAACAGAAATGTTTTGCTTAAGTTATCACAGTTTGCCCAATACAGATGCGATGTCCCTGTACGGAGACATACGAGTGCGACGGGGTTAAAATAGAGGTTTTGGGACTCTAGCATTATATAGGTAGAAAATTAATTAAATCCTATAAAAAAAAAAGCAAAAAAAGAAAACATGTAGGTATTTTGCTTGGAAAACAAATTTGTTTAGCTTAATTTTGGCACATCTTAATAACTTAAAGCAAAGGACAATATACTATAAAAGTGTAAATTTTTTTTGGGAGGGAAAATCCAAAGCATAAGTTTAGTTCTGAACAAACACTAATAATTTTATGCATGTTAAATTTAAATAGATATTTTAGAGAGATATACAACAATACCAAGCACAGTAATGATTGTCACAATTTTTTTTTTAACTACACAAAAATAAGCATTATTGCATAGTAGAAAATAGAGTAAAGCATACACAATGTTTTATGCATGTTGATAAATTCAATATCCTTTATAAGTATAATATCCTAAAGAAAATAGTTTTATTGCTGTACATAACTTTCTTAGTTTGTCTGCTCATAAACCATTTTTATGTTAGACAACCAATTATTTTACAATTTAGGAATAGGGAATTCAGAATGTAAAATATTCACTTTCAACCAAGTGTTAATTCAAAAAAGAAATAAAATAATACTTCAAGAACTACAACATTTGAATTTTAACTAACTTAGATAATCAATGTTTCCCAGAGTTTTGTTGATGTATGCAGGGTTCCCACTCAAATCACAGAATGAAAATCAATGACTTTTAAGGACCTAATTAATGTTTTTAAGGACCTATGAAAATTCGTTTTCAGGCATCATATCTATATTTAAATTTTTAATAAAGTATATTCTACCAAAAAAGTTAAAGTTGGTGGATGCGCAATACAAATATGTCGGAAAATTTTTATACGGTGCAGATAAGGGGCGGTCACATCGGGATAGCAAGTCCGAGTTGTATTTTTATAAATTTTGCAGCTAGACAATATCTGTACAAATTAAGGACTTTTAAGGACCTCTAAGAATTTTCAATGACTTTTAAGCACCTCTAAGCATTTTCAAGGCCTTGAAAACAAGTTTAAAAATATTAAGCACTTTTAATGACTTTCAATGACCGTGGGAACCCTGTGTATGTATTCAATTCACTGAAGTTCCTTGAAGGCTTAAAATACCCACATAAAAGACGTTACGAAACAAATGAAAACACATCCTATGCAATCATAAATTTTTACTCAAATCACTGTATATATATATAAACAAACCTGATATCCACCAAGTAAAATCCTCAATTTCTTTTCAATCTTTGCAGCTCTTTTTGCTTCTTTGGTCATTTGGGTTCGGTTTTGCTATAAAATATATACATAAAAAATTCTTATATAACATTCTGGATAGTAAAACAAATAATACTTTCATTAGATAAATAACAAGAATGATCTACTTACTAAAGAAAATAAACAGATCAAACTGAACATAAAGCAGATATTTGCTATAGAATCTAAAAGTGCCTCAATAGATTTTTACAACTGAATTGACCCCCAAAAAGGAGCAATTAAAGTAAAATTTCAAAACTTCATAAAAGAATAGCAACAAAATTCTTCAAGTTCATCATTTTAGTTGAGATTTTCAGACTGTGCTACAGTTTTTTAGAAAATAAAGTTGAACCAAGAAATTTCGAAGAATTACTGCAATTTTAAAATCCATGTGTAAAAAAAAGCATAAATCCGCATTTTCGCAGAATTTTAGCACACAGTATTTTAAAATCTATTTGTCTCAATTTTACAGAGTGAAAAAAAAAAAAAAAAACTCTCTACATTAGATTTTTTTCTGAATACACAATAAAATTTTAATAGGTACTAGTTTGTTCCTACTTCCGAAACTCAAATTAATAATTCAATTAAGTTTCTATCTACTAACCCTTATGTTAGTAACCAACTTTACCGACGTCTTTTAGCAACCGGGTACCCACAGATCTAAATATTAAAAATTTTGTTTATTTTGTTTAAAAAAAAAAATTCTAAACATTTTTTTTTAAAATATGAATAGTTAGTGACAATTAAGCAAAAAATAATAATAATAATTTAGAATTGTGAATGAAATCTGAAACCAGTTTGGGGCACTCCAGGTAGTCGGCCAGTTTTTATTTTTCGGCGCTGAACAGATGCCGTTAGGGAGAGAATAACTCAAGGTTATTTCTTTTTTTTTTTCTATCTAGAGCAAGCGCCGAGTATTTATTAGTACGTATTAGATTTTTGGTGGGATCAGACGTGTTTTATTTATGGTGTTCTCTTCACAGTGAAAAATAAAGCTGTCATTCTGTTATCTACAATGCATTCAGATGCATCAGTTGGTGATGACGCTAAGCAAAAACCAGAAATTATAAATTTTTATAATAGATACAAAGCTGGCGTTGACACAATGGACCAAATGGTCCGGAGGTACACAAGTCAACGACGATCTTCGAGATGGCCAATGGCATTGTTCTTCAACATGCTAGACATTTCTTCACTTGCATCATATATAATTTATTACGAAAATAATAAAATGATTGCCAAAAAAACGACAGAACGTCGTCAATTTATGCGGAAGCTAAGTGAAGAACTAGCATTGCCGATGATTGAACACCGTACGGCGAATCCGCAAGTAATGCGTCACTTCTCAACAAAGATTGCTGTTGAAAGTATTTTGGGTCATGCACTAGCAGAAACAATCGAGATAAATCCTGGTCCAGTGGTTCCAAAAGAGAAAACCGGAAGAAAAAAAGTGACAGGATCTTGTCATGTGTGCAATGCTTTGCCAATAAAAAGACGACGAAAGACTCGTAAGAGCTGTGCCAATTGTCACCAGCCAGTATGTGATGAGCACTCAATTAATCTCATACAATGTGTTAAATGTCAGATTTAATGTCATTAATTATAAAAAAAATGTTATATTTCTTTATTTTTTTAATAAAATTTAGTTGCAACCATTTATAGAAACCATTTTCAATTTATTTTCTATACTTTCCATTGTGGGTACCCGGTTGCTAATGGGGAGATAGCTGAAGTTTAAGCTTATTTAAAAAAAAAATAAAAAAAAATAGATGAATTAAATGCACTCACAACTAGCTTTCTTTTGAGTTAAAAAACGACGATTCGAGAGCTTAAAATAAAATATTAAATTGTCTTTGAGCTATTCATACAAATACACCGCGGTGGGTACCCGGTTACTAACAGAAGGGCTAAAGTAAAATGAAACTGATATATAAACACATTGATCATACCTCAAGTCTCTTATCTAAAGAGTCAATTCTGTCTTTTTTGCTAACCAGGTTTGCCCTTGTATACTTATTCTGATTTGGCAGAAACAAAACTTGTGCCAAGCATTCTTCCCAAACTTGAGTATAAGCTTCAATACTAAGATCACCATGCCCCATACCTTTCTTAACAACCTCCATTTCTTCTTTCAATAAATTAGAAGCCTGAATAAAAGAAATAATAGCATAATTGAGAAAAAGTTATAAATAAAACGCAACACTAACGATGCAATACACTTTTGAAAGTGACGAAAATAAGATTTTAGAAAACCTTGGTTTAAAGTTGTATAAAATACAGTTTGCATTGTAAAGCATCGCAGAATAGAAAAAGCAAAAAATAAATTAAAAAAAATATCCACTTCAGCACTTACAGAACTCAGTTCATCTGTACTATATTCCTTGTATGGATGCCTCTCCAGATACGAAGCATGGTGAGCTAAACCTGAACGTTGTGTTGGAAGCTTGTTCTTGGTAGCTCCGGGTAAATTGAAGGGATTTTTCAGAGCATCGTGATGCAGCATTATTAGCATTTCTTGCTTAATCAGTTCTTCAGCTCTTTGGAGGTCAGTCAATGGTGGATCACAGTGAAAAGGCCTTAATATGTTTGAGTTGACATCTGTGGGACGTGGGAGATCTCTTTGAACGGCAGTGGATTGCTTTTTCCTTTCGGCTTCCACTATTGAGATAAAATAATAGTCAAACCAACGATGAAAGTAAAATTTTTTTTATATGATACAGGGGTTGGTATGCATTGCTAGATTTTGAAAATGAGTTTCTAGGAGCCTTCTGTAATCTAGAAGGTTAACTTTTAAGGATCGCAACAATAAGTGTTGCTTTAGTAATCAAGAATAAATTAGCTATACCAGCAAATTCATACAGTATTTTTAACATACAATTTTATTTCCGTATAGAGTTTTACTTCTATACAATTTTACACCCTTTAAGATGATTTGCAACTAAAGGAGTGCATTAAAAACTGTATCAAAGGTGATACTTCGTTTTTGCTATGTTAAAAGGAAAAATACTTTGGAAAGTGTTGATGTATGTTTAAAAAACTGGTCTTTCAAATCCAAACTACCATTTAATAAACATATTAAGCAAAGGTTCTTTACATAGATTAATAAATGCTAATTAATGTACTGTGCAATTTTCAAGCAATACACTCTTTGAAAGAGCATATCGATGAAAACATGAAACATCCATAAGCATTCCATCTTAAAATTCACAAAATAACAAAATTATAAATTGATATCTTTACTTATGTGCTTATGAAGTCAATTTTTTAACAAGACACACAAACAGCTTGAAGCTTTCATAAAAATATTACATACTTCATCATAAAAAGCATATAATCTATTCACGAGTCAGTGTTTTGAACAAATCCAGGTTGTCTCTGATTGGCGGACTTGACAAGTAGTACGGTTACACACTTCCAGCCAAACCTCCCTGTTTGTTTTGAATGCGTTTTTCATTTTGTGCATAGGTGGACATTATTCTGTGTTTAAAAATTGTAGCGAGTATTTTAAGAAGTTGCAGTTCAGACAAGATACAAAGAAAAGTTGACAATAAGTGGTGGGATTCATTTGCTAGAATAATTGGATGGTTTTCTTTAGAAAAACTGTGATGCCCAATTGTACATTTGAATATATTTACATGTACCTCTTCAAGATCCTCTGCTGGTACATAAAAGGTGATTCCAAAGTTACAAACTCTAGTCCAAAATGTGTAGTATGTGCTATTTCAGCAGATATTGAAGCTGGATAGCCACTGGGCAAGATTTATCAATTGTATTAAATTGAAGTGGAAGAGTTTAGAGCAGCCGCTGCACTAGTATAGCAGAATGAGTAAAATTTACTTCTGACTGTTTTAAACAATAAATACAATTTGGCTACGAAAGGATTTGAATGCTTGACATGTGCATCCGTGATACTGTTTAGTTTAAGCCTTAATATTTATTTTACAGATGTACAACAGATTCCTGGCAATTTTCCCGAATTTTCTTTGGAGTAAAAAGATAGAGCCAAACGCTATTTCAAAATAGTATTCAACAAATACAGTTAAACAAAGTTAGTAAAAATAAAATTTTCATAGACAATAGATCCTCGATTATCCAAATAACTCTAAGCCGAAATCGGTTATCCGAAACCGTTCAAGTTAGCAAATGAAAAATGTTGGACCTTTTTTTCTAAACTTCCAGCCTACTTTAATGAATTATTACTTTATGTAAGGTTATGATAAGACAAGGAATACAAAACATATACAGATTCATGTTTAATATCACAGTTTGTTTATTTCATATCATATTGCTCCTAATATGACACTCGTAACACTTCTTTGGATATAATCCGTTATCCTAACACACACAAAACAATTGTTTTGAATAATCAATGCTTTGTAATTCTTTCTCAAGTACATTTTATGGCCATCCATGTGGCTTTTTTTTTGGTTCAAATCATGAATATCTTTAAACTAAATATTTAAATTATAGATACAAATAATTTTCAAGATCATTAGGCCAAAAAAATGCCATAACCCTTTGAATGTTGTAATTTAGAATGCACAAACTTAAGAAATGTATTGAAGTAAAACTAAACGTTACAACATTAGGAGAATGAACATGCTAAATTTTTTTTTTCCAGCAAACTAACTTAAAGCTTTCAGTTCCATCTGTTTGTTAAAATCTACATCAGCTTGATCCATGATAGCAGTGACTTCTGGCTGTTCAGCTTCCATTGGATGTTGTTCATCTTCAGGAACAACAATTTCATAATCGTTTCTGGGTGCAGGGAGAGCAGTTAAAGCTTTCTTCAGCATGTTTCGACTTTCTTCCTACAATAGGAGAAATAAAAAATGTTTTTGGTAGAAAATAAACATAATAAAAACAAAATATATATTTATTTAAACTTGGTCATTTTAATTAATTTCTGCATTGTCACAGAAAATATATTCTATAATTTGTAGAGATACACAATATATTCTCATAAAACAATTTCTGTATATAATTTGATAACAAATTTAATTATTAAAACAACTGTATATAGAACCTGTATATTTACAACCAAACAAGTTCACTGAAAATATCTGTAGCTCAGAACCCAAGTGCAAATTTGTTATATAGCAGATTATGTTTTAAAATATTTTTGTTTTTTCGTCAAACCATAACTTTATAATTCACTAAAAAATTTATAAAAGCATTTACAGAGAGTAATAACAGAGTTAGAGTGGGTCCAAAGGGTTTATAATTCAGTTTTTTCACTTTCCTGTAGAGTTTCTCAATTGTACCAGGCTTGTTTGGTTATGATCTGTTCTTGTATCTGTCTTCGTACTCTCAACTCACATTAAATTACATAACTAGTTAATGTACTGTGTGTTTAACTCAATATAGTTTAGTATAAATGGAATTGTATATAAAATTGAAATCGATAAAATCATAACTTTTATTAGGCTTTTAAGAATAACTAGAGGAGTGGAACATTGCACAATTTTCAACTACACTTAAAACTGGTCACTACATTTAAATTTACCGTGGATTGGTGTAACTTATCATTTTAGTTTTCATACTTTATTAATTTAAAAAAAAATGGTAAGTTTGAAGATATTTTTGGCAATAACTACTGCATTGGCGGCGGCAAAAAAAAATAAAAAAAAAAAAAAAAAATAATAATCACTTCCAAAACTGAAAATATGTTTTTCGATTTATATTGCATTATATGCTCTTGTGGAACAGAGGAGAGTCATGTTTGGCAATTACTGAAAAACAAATTTTTCAATGTTAACTACTGAAGTTGACCAAAATCTTAATGACAGGTCCCATGACTACCACTAACCTGTATACTAAAGTTGAACGTCATAGGTCAGTCTATTATTGAGTTATACTGACCATAGGTAATCACATAGACATTTATTCTAGATTCTATTCAGACATTATTCACTTTTTAAAAACCCAGCATGTTCCAAAATGTGCAGAAATGCAAAATATAAATAATAAAAAAAAAAATTGACTGAATGCAATACTTTTAATACTCTAAGTTAACACATGGGTACCTGATAAAGCAAACATAACAATTCTATTCAGACAAAAATAATTAAAAATTAGACTACTTTAGTTCTTGTAAAACTGGCTTTTTAGTATATAGTAAATATCCCCAGGCAATACCTAAACTGAACAGTTAAATTAATGTTATAATAATTAAAGAAAAAAATCTGATACATACCTCATTATATATTAGCCAATTGAAAGTGAAAAACTGGCATTTTTATTTTTTAATTCTATGTTTAAAATTTTAATTTATTATGTTGTAGATACAGTTAAACGTTAATATTGTTTACTTACTTTATAATTTTTAGCTGAAACCAAGTCTTCAAATCCAAGGTGATCTTCTGGATTGATATTGAGCTTGTCTCGCAAAGGAGTGGTTCCAGGAGTCATTTCTTTACCTGGTTTCATACCAGGAGTTCTACCGGGTGTGATACCTGCTCAAAGAGAAACATAAATTAAAATCATCCTAAATATGAACCAGTGGTTTTCAAAATTGTAAGCCAAGCAATCCCTTTGGAAATATGTATAGAAATGAACAAATAAAATATGGAAATAAAAAATCAGTTGAGAAGATTAGGGAGGGAGGGGACACCAGCAATTATGCCCAAAAGAAATATTGCTCTTCACTTCTGACTCTTGCACTATGCAGCGAAAACATGTTATCAAATTTATTGCTAAGAATCATTTGAGTCGCAAGTTTATTAGTTTATGATACAAAAAGGCTATTTTGCAACACCAAAAACAAATAAATACTTAAATTTTCAATTAGGTTTAAGCCTCATTCATTGTTGCTAACATAATTGTTCTTAATGTTTTGTAGACTCAATAACATAACTTTTATGAATTAGTAGTAAATTTAAGTCTAAAATCAGTATTTCCTATCAATAAGATATTTTACTGAAATGCTATGTATATGGAGGGATGGGACATGTTTCAAGTTTCTCTATGATACCTCCAGCCAAATAATTATGCTGACTATACGAATTTTGTAGTACAAACAATTACAAAAATGAAGAAAAAAAGAAAGTGTTAGATTGATGACAACATATGAGGAATCATTTATATATCTTTCCATGACGAACCCAATGAAAATATTGATATTAATGTAAATAAATGTGCCTAAAAACATAAATTGGGAGATAGGTAATCCAAGAAAAGGTTTAAATCATTTTGTGGTTAAATTTTCAAATAAGAAATTTGTTGTACACTATGTTAACGATGGTAGAGGATGGTATGGAGTTGGAGAGCTTTAAAATACTCTTTATGAGAAAACAATCTTGATCTTCCCTTAAGAAACTAATCATTTTGTCATTGACCAAGATGACTTTGTTTTTAAGTTGCATTCACAAGAGGTGGTCAGCGGAACTAGTCATAAACATATTTTTTTTACTTGATTTGGATTTCTGAAAATTTAGGTAAAACAGATGTTATAATGAACAACAAACCTTAGGTAGAAGAATGAAAAACAGTCTTTTCCAATTCTTCCTAATATTTGTGGAAATTATGAAGGAATTTTAATTTAAAACATGTCCCATCCATTCCTCACATAAGGGAGAGCTGGGATTTTTTTCTTAGAATTCAAATTGGTTTATAAAAATAATATATCAGTTATTAGAATCATATTTATATTTTTCAAGCTGGCTAAAATGTTTCAAGGTGCAACTCTGAATGTTGTAACAAATGTCCCATCCTACCCTCACATAAGTAATATAATATCTATCCATATATTTTTGGGATGAAGTGCACATCCAGAGAGGTTTTTAAAATACTACTTAAATATCTGCTAAGCTGAGTTCAAAATAAACATCTTTCTTAGGAATTGAAACTGTAAATTATTAATTCAAAATACAGTTGATGGTGAGAAGGAATTAAAATCTTTGTATAACACAAAAATATAACACAACTTAAAAATTTCAAGCTCAATCATTTGGCAATATTTACCAGTGGAATGTGTTGATGCCCTGAATGGAGTAGTTATCAAGTTGTTTGGAGTTGCAACAATGTCTCTCTTGGGTGTTATTCCACTGAAGTCTGACTCGTGAAGTGGTGTGTTGAGGCCACCTTTCAGAGGAGTGTCCACATTTGATAAGGCCATAATGTTTTGGGCTTCCTGCAATATTTACACAAAATCATAGGAAAGTTTCGTAGCTCAAGCAATGACAGAATTTGAAGGAATATATATTTAATTTTATCTAGTTTCAGAAAAAGAATCCATTATATATTAATTTGGGATTCAACAATAAGATCACTAGTAAAATTTTTAAACAAAAATTTAAATTTAGGTGTATTTATTTTACACCACTAAATCAAAATTTATTAAGAATAAATAATAAAGGTATGTGTGAAAGATAATTACAGTAATAAAGTGAAGTCGTATATGATGTCACAAATCGTGTGTATTAAAGTATATTTATTAACCCTTTGTACTCGAGAGGTGTCTCTCACTCACCACTAGGTTTGATGCAATGCAAAGACTGTTTATGTTTAGTTTCTTTGAAGCGCTTCTGCAACCACGAATCGAACCAAAAATGCTGCAAAACGTCTTGAGTTCCTGGACCCTCCGCACCAAAAAATGCCTCGAGTGCAAAGGGTTGAATATACTTTAACACACACACTTAGTGGCACTACATAAAACTACACTTTATTATTGCAATTATAAATGTTCGGTACAAATACCTACATACTATTTCAATTGAATACATCAGTATTTCATTTTTTACATTTTTATTAATAAATGCGGCAACTCTTTTATTCTTTATCATTGCTTTTGTATAATGTCAACCTGCATAGCATCAAAATTACATGATACTTACTACCATGTAACTTCTAAATGTGCTAGTAAAAGTCACATTTTCAACACTTAAGGATATTCGCAAAAGAGATATAACTATTATCACCTTTTCAAGTAGAATGTAAGGCTAAGATGTTGTTCATACCAAGGGTTTTTAAAATTTTAGAATCTTCGCAATTGCTATCTCAGAATATCTAACACTAGTTTGCATCTATTATCAAGAAAGTTAATCAAATTTGAAAAGATTTAATACAGAATGCAAAGGGAATATGAAATTTAAATTCTGTTTTGCTTAGCAAAAAAGTGATTTTTAAAATAATAATAGAATCCAATGTAATTGGCGTTTTTTTTTTTTTTTTTTTTTTGTTGTTGTTGAAGGGAGGGGGGAAAAAATGTTGTGGCCTTGTTCTTCAAAAGAATCCAAACTTATAACAAGATAATTATGGTGCAGCAGATAAAATATGAAAACATTTTATTTGCACATATTTAGAATACACTTTTAATAATAAGCCATTAGATTAAAAGTAATCCATAAGAAGTGTTTACGAATTATATTTACATTACCAATGAAACAACAATTTTTATAAAAATAAGTATGTATAATAAAGATTTTAAAATAATCGTTTAAATTTGTTTTGGTCGTTTAACAGCAATCAAACTACAGCCATAATAAGAAGGGCGTTAGGAAAGTAAGTTCCATTTGGTAATGAAAAGAAAACAAATACAGGTACAGCCAAGCAATTTATTTTACAAAAATCTACAACACTTAAACTACATTTCGACATAGCTCCCTTAGTTTTCCAAACATTTGTCATAGCATGGGATAAGTTTTTGTATTCCTTCTTTGTAAACTGTTGCCGCCTGAATTGCCAACCATGTGGTAGCCCAGTTTTTCAGTAATAATCTCGCAAACTGCTGTTTATGAAATTTGTGGGAATTCAAGAGCAAGAGCATTAATTGTAAACTTAAGGTTTTCCTAAATCTTTTTTTCAACTGCACTAACCACTTAATCAGAAACCACAGATGGACATCCACTTCGTTCTCCATCGTGCACTTGATCACGCCCTTCCTTAAACTATCGGACCCATCTTCTCACCATAGAATCACTCATTGCAGATTCCCCATAAGCTACGAAGATTTGTCAATGAATGTCCATTGCTTTAACATTTTTCACATTCAGAAAACGAATTACTGATCAAATTTCACAAGCGGCGGGACTTTCAACCAATGCCACTATTATAAACAATTACCATAAGGGGCACACAACACAGAGCTAGCTAAAAATGGCGTTATTTCATTCTGCTTGACTCAGAGCAAAGACAACACATGCGCGGAACTGCGATTGCAGCGGAGAAAAATGGAAATGGAACTTATTTTCTGAACGCCCCTCGTAATATCAAATACAACACTGAACAATTATTATAAACTGAGCAATTTTTCAACATTTTAAATATAAAAGCATTTAATTAAAATAAAGTTGGTTAATATAAAAAAGTTATTTTTATAATGTTCGTATAGTAAGTACTAATGCGAATGCATGTTAGTTGTTTTGTGTCAAAATACCAGCTTGTTCAGTAGCGATAAATCGACTGTATTGTTATAGTTTCTATATACTATAAAACATAGTTTACAATTGTATACTTATCTAGCACAAAATTGTTTGCTAAAATACTCACCATTAGAATAGAATCCCTATTTGTGGCTGGTGTACGAGGAGTTCGTGCACTTAAAGCAGCAGGAGTCAGACTATAATCAGGTAGCAATGTTTCAGACACCTTGCTTCCTGATTCTTCTGCAGCTTCTCTAGCAGTTTCACTAGCTTTACCTAACTTCACAACCTACACAAAATAAAAAAAAAAAACAATCATTGGAATACTGCTAACTAGCAAAGAAATTTTCAATTAAAAAGTTCTCAATTTGATTGTTATTTAAAGAATTTATTTTTTATGAGAGGTAAACAAATAATTGATATCATTTACAAAAGAAAACAATTAAGTGCATGGATTGTATATATCAAAGTTTTATTAATTAAGACTAACACAATTAAAAATTAAGTATAAATCCAATATTAATTAAAAACAGGATAAATTTATTTGTAACTACAAGGAAACAATATTTAAAAAAAAAAAAAAAAAAAAAAAAAAAATACTATTACTGAGAGTCACATATTTGGTGTTTTAGATAAAAATTATGTAGTATGATAAAAATAGTATAAAAAAACTACGAGAAACAAGTTCTCGGATCATAAGCAACAGGTTATAGATAAAAAAGGTACTCTTCCGTTTGATGAGTACCAGATAAAAATTGTCAAGTTGGAGTTCAGCGATTACTCATTCAAACTAATAACCTTCTCATTCCTGATAAGGTTGCCATAGCAAATCGCCCAGGAATGAATAAATAAAAGTGCATGAGATTAAAATATTATTTTTGTACAAACATTTCCGCTTAGTGATAACTGGACCAACTTTCAGACATGGTGGTGTCTAACGGAAAGAGTACCCAAAAAAATTTCTAATCTAATCTAAAAAAAATTAGCACACAAATAAAAAATAGATGATTTTAATTTTAAACTGTCACCAAATCAATACCAGAGAAATCACTTAAATTTTGCAAACGTCTTACGAATAATAAAAAATTTCATACCTTTGAAGTGCAGTAAAAAGGAAGACCATTTTCAAGTTTAATTATTTGGTTATACGTAGTAAACACACATGTATTTTTAAAAACTTTATAACTCGACCATTATTTTCTGTTATTCTAGTTTAATTCATTGATAGAATTATGAGTATATATAAATAGTGCATAAGTTGAACAAAGTTTGCATTTTTTTTTTTTTTTTTAAAACTAATTTTCGTATTTAAAAATTTGGAAAATATTTTTAAGTTTTACACATTTCAGACTATTTTTTCCTGTCTCTGATATAACTTTATCTGGTCTGGTATGTTTTATGCAATAAAATCAGATATTTTTTGTTTGTTCATGCTCAATTTTATGAAAATTAACTTCTATACTTACTTGTTCTAACTCTGCATCGGATATTTGAGGATTGGGCAACACTAACTTGCTTCTCTTCTTGGCAGGCTCAAAATTACCAGAAAGCATTGCAGAAGGTATGTCATTCTCTTTTCTGTTCTTTAGCTTTTGTTTATCCTTTTTTCTTTCTCGCTATAAAACATTAACTTTATTCAGCACACATTTATAATACATTTTTTAGATTTTAATTTACTAGCTTCCAAGCAAAAAGAAATTAAATTTAAGTTTTAAACAAGTTTTCAAATTTTAAACAGCGAAAAAGCTACTTCAAACACAACACACCTTCTTAAATAAAATAAGTAAAACCCTAAAAATAATCACCCTAAACAATGTGTTACACATAGAAGAAACACAAATGGCAATACATAACCAAAATTCTGTATATTTTAAAACCTCAATGTCCCAATTTTTTTTCATTTTCCCAAGAAATCTTAGAAATATAGCTTATACAATTGTTAAAAATTATGTCTTAATTCTTTAAATTATTAAAAGATTAATTTTATGCTAATAAAATAAGCAAATAAAACAAACACTAAATTATTTTAGACCAAAGTGTCAAAGCATTTGATAATTAATACCTCTTCCTTTTCACTTCGTAACTCCCCATCCAACTGCTGCTGTCTTAATCTCTTGTAATCGGGATTCATAGGATCATACTTTTCTTCTGATGTGTCATAAAGCCCAGGAACTGGTTTCTTCTCAAATGGGATTTCAGCGTTGTAATCGACAGTTCTCTTCCTTTTTCTGGCCTCTAACTGGATGCCAGCCATTCTCAATTCCCTTCTTTTCTGAAGAGCGGCCAAACGCCTGGCTTCCTCCAGCTGTTTCTCGCGGGCTTTCCGCTTTGCTTTTTTGCCTTGAGTATTGGCAAGTCTAGCACGAGCCTCTGATAACATTTCCATTTCTGAAATTGGAAATCAAAGTTATGTTTTAAAATCTTTTATAATAAACTTTAAAAATGAGTAGAAAAGTGGATCTGAAGACAAAAATAATTTTTTTGCGTGCAGAAAAACTAAGGAAAATAAGGGCTATTTTGGAATTACAGTTATAGCAGTCAAGCAGCTTTAAAGGCAATAAACTCATTTCAAATAAGCTCTAAACTTGTTTGGGAATGCAGAAACCTTCTACAAGACTTGGGGACCCATAACAGGATCCTTCTTACATGGGTGCCAGGTCATATTAGTGTAGAAGGAAATGAAACTGCAGATAAGCTTGCTAAACTGGGAACTGCAGACCTACCTTTAAGTCCTGAACCTTTTTGTGGGATCTCCAAGACTACTGCAAAAAGGGTGATAGGAGAAAAAATGCTTAAAGAAACTACAGAAAGGTGGAAACAAACCACCGATCAAAAACATGCGAGGCTTATGATCCAAGAACCTTCCATGAAACTATCATCTCAGATCCTGCGTCTTAGCAGGGATAAGGTGAGAGTGATAGTTGGATTTCTTACAGGCCACTATCACCTAAGAAAACACCTTCATAGAATGGGAATATTTAAAGAAGAACCTTTATGTAGGAAGTGCAATATGGTAGAGGAAACAGCCCACCATATACTTTTTGAATGTGAAGCTCTTCTTCACATTAGGCATTCAAGCTTAGGTCTTGGAACAGAACTTGATACAATCCACGAGGAACCTGTCAAAAGCCTTTTGACCTTTCTTAAGGAATCTGGTTTTCTTTGACAGGGGGTCGTAAAATAAAGGGGTTGGTGCAATATTCCCTAGTGGAATCAGCACCTAGGCTCAACTGACCTCCCCATTCACTATGACTATGACTATGACTATAGCAGAGCCAACAAAAAAAAGTGGTGCAAAACCAGATGCTAAAAATTACAATTAATGCTATTTTTTTTTATATATAAAATATTATTATTAAGGGTATAAAATACCCAAAAATTGCAAAATATATATTTTTTAATAATTTAAAAATAATAATATCTCTTCAAAATTCCCTTAACTTTTTTAGTTATGAATACTGAAACACATTGTTAAAACGTCCAACTGGGAATCCAATGTTTAAGTTTGGTAATACAAACAACTTCTATCTTGCCTGTTATTTAATCTTTAAATCATTCCTTCTACTGTAGTGTTTTATCACTGTTTATGGATGATATTATAATTTTACTACTTTTCACAAAGCAGATAAATACAAATTCCCTATAAGAAACTAACTTGTTGGTACTACTATAAGCAAATGTATAAAATATAAAAATATTGATATATGCCACTTTATATCATAACATTTCTAATAATAAAATACCTAGATATGAGAACCTCTTGACTTTTTTCCAAGATTAACTTGGGGAAGGTAGGTTTGTACACTAAGGGACCTATTTTTGTGCACAACTATGGCTAATCAGGCAGAGATCTACAGCCCACCATGGATTCTAAACCACATCAGACATCAATTCCTAACACAGGATGCGAACCTGGCAGGCCACAAAATTCAAGAAAAAAAAAAATTTCCTAATAATTCCTTGATAGATTTCTAAAAAATTCCGATTTTAGGGCAAACTTTTTTCGAATTTCCTCAATTTTCTTAGGTTTTCCAGATGTCTAGACACTGATCAAATAGAAGATGTATGCTAAAGAGAAAATATGCAATTTTTAAAAAAATAGTTTTGCTGGTAATGAAAAGTTTAAATTATTCCGTAACATTAAACTTCTGATGGCTTACAGCTACAAATCTAAATGTAAATAAACATAAAATATGGATGAATGTGCCTTAAAAAAAAATTCACTGATTTTCATAAAATCATAAAAAGTTCCCTGACATTTCCTTGATTTTTTCCAGAATCAGAAAGTTCCCTGACATTTCCTTGATTTTTTCCAGAATCAGAAAGTTCCCTGACATTTCCAGGTTTTCCCGGTTCCGTGGCCACGCTGTGGCACCCTTGCCGTGCAAGGCCAGAGCGCTATCCACAAATGGTCAAATATTGGGAAAACATAAAGCCTAAGTTAAATAGAATGCCAGTAAATGAAGATATTTTGCCTCATATATTTCCAACATATCAACAACAGACAAAATTGATTAACTTTAGCAATGTTGTGTTCAGTATCTCACACAAAATAGAAATGCATTCTCATACAAGGGTTACAAATAGATTCTACTATTTACCAACAAGAAAACGTTTCTCAACTTTTAAATAAGCGAGTTTTTAATTGTTTATAAATTCTACAAGTTTATATGATATCTTATAATAGTTACCATCTTCATCCATATCTTGAGGATCAGGACGTGCAGGTTTTGTTTCTGGATTGGGATCAATTTCTCCTGGTTTCAGCTTGCGAGGATCGTCAGCCATATCTCCATCTTCCTCTTTCCTCTGAGCCTGATCTCTAGTAAAAAGATAAAATGTTTTTTTGAAAATAATAATAAAAAAAAAGTTAGCTTCATTATTTTGAAAAAGCTTTATGATACTTATCAGCTATTAGAAGATAGTTTATTTGGAAAATTTAAAGTAGGATGAAAAATATGCCTATTGCATTTCAACTTTCTTAGTTTGTATTTCTCCTATGCATGAGCGGAAATTTTTAAAAATACAGACACACAAAGTAAAGAATTAAGGATTTTTATGTTCTGAAAACTATGCAATGTATCAATGCAAAATATGAATTAGTAGTGACTTTACCTTAACAAAATTTGTAGGGAAGGGGGAGTAATATTATTCTGGAAAGAACACTTTAAAAAAAAAAAAATAACTGCATATTTCTTAACCTCAGTTTGTAATCAATATTTTGGTTAAATGACTTCTAGCACAATAACTTTTTCTTTCTATCAGACATACCCTAACTTCTAAATTTTATAAAAAGCAAAAATGATTTTCAGCTTAAGCATAAATCTTTTCAAAATAGAACAGGTAACACAATATAAATTGTTTTAGATATATCTGCAAAAATGAACCAACTTACAGCAAGTATTCGTAATGCTCTAAACATTGGGCGGCTGTCCGTCCAATGATAGGAGCAATTGTCCTCCATTGCGTTGGCATGAGTTTGGCTAAATGGAGAAGTTTTTCTTCTTCGTCCCTTGTCCACTCAGTTTTCTTGATACTTGGATCCAACCATTCATACCTGAAATATATAAAGAGCATTGTCAAACATAGAAAGATTTAAAATAATGAAATGCCCAATTCTAGGGAAAAAATTGTCTACAGTCATATTTATGTGACATAGAATAAAAAAAAAATTAAAATTTATGTTTATTGATACAAGAAAAATTACATTTATTACAAGCAACAGAAGAAATCAACGGTTTCTAAATTAATGTTTTACTTTATATATGTCATATGATAGTATTTAATACAAAAGCTATTTATTTTGTATTTGCATTCAAATTAAACATAAATCCATACTTTTTAACATACTTCAATAAATATAATACTTTAAATTTTTAGATAATACTTTCAAATTAATATTTACAGGTTATAAGATAAAATTGTGTTGATTTCTATAATCTTGTTATAAGTGTTGTGGTTTATTGTTTAAGTGGGAACATACACCCAGAACTTTCAAAAAATTGATTTTTTTTTAAACGGATTATTATTCTTTATAGTTTTATGCGTGTTTTTGTGAAAATCGATTGCAAAAATTCCCCATAGATCCAAAGTTATGATCGAAAATGTGAACGCCCAACGAGTTTGCCAAGCGCAGGTTAATTGTTTGTTCGTTGCCCGTTTCCAGCTGTCCATTGAGTCAGCTGGCCGTTACTTTCTATTGAGGTTGGTTGTTTTCAGATTATCTGGCGCCGTCAGCAACACGAGGGCTATAATGCACCGAAACATTCGTCATTTGACAAGCCAACATACATTTAAAAACACCCATGCCTTACACAGGACTCGAACCCGCAACCTCGCGGTCTAGAAGCTAGCATGCTAACCACTATACCGTTTGATCGGCCCTTTCTGTTTCGGAAACCATTGTTTACAATTTACAATTATTATAACAATTGTTTACTGACGTGGAAGATGTACAATATGAAGCTGGAATGGAAGAATAGATGAAAGTTAACAAAATAAATCAATCCATATAGTTCTTGTGTTAGCTGCACGCGACTTTGAGCGAAACGGACTTAAAACGCGTTTTTCTTGAAACTACTTTTTCTGGGACGGTCGACAAGGTAACTCCTAGAGTTTTTAATATTTCTGGACGAGATTTTTTAAAAGAATTACGCAATTGATGTTGCTATAGTCTGTCGAGCAGGATTTTTAAAAGCAATTTAAGTGCGAAATTTTTGACGAAAAACGCACGCTATTTTTCAAACTGGCGTAATTTTGACAATTTTTCGAAATTCAAAAATCAGGCTCGACGACTATAACTACACCTTCATTTTACAAGAAATTTTTTTCATTTTGTATATCTATCCACATTTGAAGAAAAAATGACGACGACCATGGAACTACTTTTTTTCATAGTGCTTCGTGTCACATGGTTTTTCATATTGTAATTTTTGAAAAAAAAAAAAAAACTTTTATAAAGTTGAAATACCAATAAACAATGTGTAATGTTTTATTTTATTAATTTCTATTACTATCCATTCCAAAAATGGTTTCTATTTTTAAAGCGTTTTCAGCGCTGCTGGGTGTATATACCCCCTTAATTACAATTATAAACTAAAAACATGCAAATAAATATAATTCTTACAATTGCAATATTGTATACAAAATTACAGCATTACAAAGATGAGTGCAAATTACAGAATTTACAGACGAGGATACCTGTCTTTGCCTATCTGTAAACCTGAGAATTTGTCAGAATGTTAAATTCATTTTAACCATTTAGTTTACTTTGATAGCTATCCCAAAATTATCATACAATTTATTTTAGAAGTTTAAATTTAATCATAAGATTGCTTTGATAAAGTTACAAGCTATATTGGGTAACCACATACACAAAATAAATATCTTACCATCTTGCTTTACATTGTTTAGCAGATTTTCTGTGAAGTAAAGAAGCAATTCTTGACCACTGATTTTTGCCATATTTCATCACAGCTGCTTTCAGAATTTCATCCTACAAAAAAATAAATAAAAAATAAAACAATCAGAATATTTAGAAAAGCTCGATCTAGTTAGAATACTTGTAATTGATATTGAGGCATTAAGAAAAAATATTTTTACCATTTTTTTAAATAATACCATGCTTGTTATTTTTTAAATTTAGAATAGGTACTGAATACAGTACTAATTCTGCTATATAGGCATTTATCTGCTACATAGAAATATATATCTGTATTTCAGTATCTTGAAGGTACTAAAATACAGATATATGTTTTGCCTATGTAGCAGAATTTTTTCAGGGCTTTGTGAAAGAGGGAAAAAAAAAGCAGCGTTAGATTTCAAAATCTTTCTGCAAAGAATTAGTCCAGTACAAAAAGTCCCAAATAAAATGCCTTGAAGTAGCCCAGAAAATTGAAATTTTTAAGTAGTAGCCAGTGACCGGTAGACACTTTTAGTTTAGTCATCACAGACTTTTTTTTTTTGACCAGTGGTACAGCCAGGGAAGGGAAGGTTGGGGTTTTTACCTTTCAACTAAATATATGCAATAGGGTATTTAGATTATTATTATGATTTTTTTTTGTGTGTGTGTGTGTGTGTGTGGATGTTTTAATTCTTTATTTGATTTGTATTAAATATATAAATCTAAAATACATATATAAGTTAATTGTGTTCAATAAAATGTCAATGATAAGAACAAAACAAAACAAAAAAAAATCGAGTACAGGATCTCAGCTTTTCAACAAATCTGAAAAGGGTTAATAAAAATGAAAAAATCTGACGGAATCAATTTGTATTAAGAAATTTAGGGTTTTAATATAGTCTGGTTGACAAAAAACGCAAGACAAGAAAAAAAATAATCTTGCCTGTAAAGGATGCAGTCAGATTGAAGTTTGAGAATTTTTTTTAACAGTAAGACTGTCGGTAGCCGCGCTTTTAAGTTATAGGATGACTAAAAATATAACAGAAATAATACACAAATAAAATTAGGGTTTTAATATATTTTGTTGACAAAAGCGCCAGGCAAAAAGAAAAATAATCATGTCTGTAAAGGATGCAGACAGATTGAAGATTTTTTTGAACAATAAGACGGCAGCCACACCTGCACGAGGAATACAAGAAGGGGAGCTCAAAAATTTCAAAATTCCCCTGATTTTTCGGTTCTGTCTCCACTCTGTCAATTCATATTGTGGATATATGGATTTTAACGGCGTATAAGCACATGATTACAAAATTTCAAGAAAGGGAAGGGAGATTTTCATTGATTTGGAAATTTCGGTAACAATTAAAAAAAATCGCAGGGGGAGGGGAGAAACGAAAGGTGGCCGGTTGATGAGTTTATTTAGTTGCCTCGTCACGCTGTTTAATCGACCTGTAGCGAGTGGTGACTAGATATTTTCAGGTCTACCTAGAAGCACCCAAATTTTTCAACTATCTTCACTATGCTTAGAGAGATTAAATATATTAAACCACAATTAAATGCTAAAGATATTTTTATTAAATACTAATCAATTTATTTTTCATTTTAAATACTTCTCATGAACCCTGCTTAGCTGTCCTTAAAAAATTTCAGTTTTAAAGTTGTCAGGAGTATAATTGTCAACAATTTACGTTTGCGTTGCATGTACCTATTAGATATCAAGGGACATTGAATGACAACAATATCTTAGTTTCAAATTGAAAAAGGACTTAGTTAATCTTTGAAACTATATCACTCCAACAAAATAAAAAATTAAAGTTTGCTTAGTGTCATCTGGATTTTGAAACGGAAAAATTGGTTAGAATTAAGTACATGAAAACTGAAACTCGTTAAATATAGAAAATCCCTCGACAGTTAGTAAAACCATGGAATCATTATTAAAGTAGAGTTCCTCCTAGAAATGAAAAAGGGCAGGGTGCTATTCTCCAAAAAAGAGCAACTCCTGTTTATAAGGGCACTTTTATGGTAAATTACAGAAATTCGTATTTGGATTTTCTGCCACAATTTCAATTCAATATTGTTTTACTTTTCCACCACAATAATTTTAAATTTTTGATTGTTTGAAAAAAAAAAAAAAAAAAAATGCAAAAGACTTGCAATCAAAAACTTGTTCAGAAACTCAAAAGATATCAAAATACTGATAAAATGCTTCAGTCCGACTTCTGCTGGAATGAGATTTAGAAAATTATTAAAATTAAAGAAACATCTACACAGTAAAATTTTCATCAAATATTAATTTTTATAAAAATATCAATTTAAAATACAGTATAATTAAGATAAGAATGTTTTGATGTAATGAATGTTAGGATAAGAACTTCTCACAATGTATCCCCTTACAAATTTTTTTAAAGTTTGATTGAATCAACCTTAAACTTCATAATTTTTAGATTTGCCATTGTCAGATAGAAAATAGAGTTTCTCAAAATTTAACGTTATTCATTGAGGGGTATCACAAGGAGTATTTTGATTAAAGAACTTGGACTATGTCATAAAATTCGTGCATTTTTTTTATTTTCCAAATCGGATCAAATTTAGTGTTAAAATGGCAATTTTTTGCAGTGCATGTCGCTATTATATAGGCTGTAATAGAAGTTTTATTTTTTTAGAATAGGAAACAATCAGGGATTTTGATTGCATTCCTTTGATGTTTAATTTTAAATATAAAACGGATGATTAGAAATTAATAGGTAACAAGTAAATTACCAAAAAATAACCCTAAATTTAACAGGAGGGCATCGCAGTTATGCGTGTCCAAACGAAAATATTCTTTTTAAATTCTTAGTGCTAACATATGATGGTTGTACACCTTTAACAAAGTTAATCAAGTCTTTCAAAATTCCTTTCTTCTCTATTTTGAAGAAGACATGGTAAAAATCGATCGAAATATGCTTAATCAAGACACGTACGAAATGGCCATCCGGATTTACTAATGAGCATTTGGGAAATTGTAAGACGGCCCCCTACAATCCACCTACTAATGAGGCTTGTTATATGGACATCTATTCAATGATTTCAGTCCTTGATCTATACGTTGCGCGTTTGAACATGAATGCGCATGCGCGACAGGCGATTTCAGTAGGGGTGATCCACAGATTGCGTACTGTTGGGGAAAAAAACAAAAGTTTTTAGAATTCTTGCAGGATAAAAAATTTTCTATAAAAGGGCAGGAAGGCGTTATTTTTAAATAAAATGGGCAGGCAGGGCGCTCCGCCCTTCGAAAAACGCCTAGGATAAACTCTGATTAAAGGGTCCTGAGGAAAAAGCAACTTCAGTCCATGAGAATCAATTTCAAGAAAAATGTAATTATCATCCAACAGATACATGCTAATGCTTTTCTTGTGGCTAATTTTATTCAGACCGATATTGTTTAGAACAGAAAGTGATTTGCCATTAAAGTTAACCTGATGAACTACAAGATGGTATTAACAGTTCAGTTGCATGAAATATTTAACTAAAGTAGTTTTCGCACCAGGCTCTTCAATTAACAATCTCCATGACATGCACTTTAATGTCTCCGATCTGGTAATTTGATGGAAAGTGCAAAAATTGAGCGAGAATTGTTAACAAAGCAAGGTATCCACTATGGCTGGACCAAAACTATAATCATTAGGCAAAAGCGATAGGCGTTGTCCAAGAGAAGTTTCGGGGTTTAAAGTGGCAACCGCAGTACTACTTCTTTTGCAGTGAGTCGGATGTGAGAATGGTAGAACAAAACCTGTGATGTAATTCCTGTGAGTGCAGCAAAATGTTTGTATTAAAGTGCGTCCTGTGATGGCAGTTGGCAGACAGACTTAGGATATTCAGATTTAGGAATGAGAAAATTTTGTTGTTATTATTTTTGACAGAATTTTTTCCCCCCATGATGATCCCCTCAGGGATTTTTTTTTTTTTAATTTTTTGTTTATGTTTTCACAACCAAATCAAATTTCCTTTAATACTCAGCAGTTGATATTTGTGTACAATTTTGCTTTTACAACTTTGGCGAGAGCTAGGCAGATTTTTTTTTGATAAGAGTTTTATTTTTATTTTTTTATTTAACTGTAAAAGTTAGCCAAAACTAAAAAACTGTTTTCTTTCAGTCTATTGGGTCTAATGTTTTTTTTTTTTTTTGCAGGTTTCTAAGATTTTCTCCAGTCCAGATTTACTGCACAGCGTCAGATGGTGACATTTTGAAACTTATCAATTTAGCGCTGAATGTGATAACCCGTCGACTCAGTTCTCCAGCAATCCTAGTGCTCTTTCAGATTTGGCAACACAATGATTCAACGCTATTTCGGATAAGACCACACAGCTTTTTTACATTTAATTTTCAATTCACCATCTGACAATGCCCAGTAAATCTTAACCTTCTTCCCTTTCAAGTTTTAATGTTAGTGTTCATGGAATTTTTAATTATCTATACGATTCGATTTAATGCTGACCATTTAAATTTAATATATTTCACCAGGAGTCTGACATATCACAATGGCATCTTCCTCTATGAACTCTTCCAATTAAAATATTTACTTATAAACCCAGGATTGCAACACCATATACAGACTTAGACAATCAAATTTTTTCTAAACCCATAGAACTCTGAATTTAACAGTCAAACATAGGAAAAACCTTTTCTGACTTTTTACTGGTCTTTGGTGAAATAATCTAATACTCAAATAAACATTTTTACAGCATTAAGTAAGATTTATAATTTAATTTCTTTATTTTTTCAGTGGATTTTACCCAACTATAAACTGAAATTCTTTAATTTGAGGGATTTAGAACAAATTTCATTGCGATGCTGCTTCGGAGTAGTTTCTTCCTGCAATACCTTTGCTCTTATTGTAATGTGACTGTATTCGGCGGCATAACGAAACATATAGCTACGCACGCGAGACGCTTTCAAAATCAAGTCTCAAGAAAGAATAGCTTTAACATGAAAAACAGAATGTCAATACATTTCAGTACACATTTAAAAATATTAAGATGCCTAAATAGGTTTTCAAATGAATCTCTTAACTAATTTTCAAGAGAATGATCATCTCAAATAGAATGAAAAAATCTGAGATTAAAAGTAATATTTACCTCGGTATTTCTCCAAACACCTCCTTTGATCATAATTCGCGGCATTTTTCAAATATTTTAGGTATTTCTTGGCCTACAATGGAATTGATGACTTATAAGAGATTGGCAAAACTCTGAACCAAATGTTTATTTCTTATTTTATTTATTAAAAATAAAAGTTAATTCACGAACTACTTGTTGCCACGACAGTTACTAAACTACTTCTTTTCATTGGAAAAATATTTATGAAAGTGATGTCATAAATCTAAAATTTTTCCGGAGTAAACAACATTCATATTGGAATTTTTTTCTAATTTTTTTAGTCAACATACCAGCAGGTAAGTTGTTTCGTAAATCAACAGATATTGGAATTCAATAGTTAAATTGGAATGCCATACTTAAAAGTATCTGGCAACATTAAGAGATTCAAGCAGAAGTGAAGACAAGACCACAAGACAGCATCAAAACAAAAACGCCAATAACAACTTTGCTTAAGTTTACTTTTATTTTTATGAAATTTCCTTTGTGAGTTTTTGCTTTATTTTTCTTACACAAACTTCTTTCCCTGCTATATTTTTTTCTTGAAATCAATTATTAGCTGTTTTTAAAATATCGCGAATGCGTGCTCAGTAAAAGTAATATCTCCCGGAATATGTTCGTTTTCCAAGTCCTTCGAAATGCATTTTTATTAATTTTACCTTTTTATTAATCAAAAAGAGCCATGTAAAACAATTCTTTTAAATTAAGAAAATTAAAATCATTATTAAATTTTAGAGTTGCAAAATTATCTTATGTTTGAAAACCCATATCTTTTAAATGCATATTTTGTTTTTACATTTGCATCGGTAAACAAGTATAGTATTGGACAAAACTTAGCACCGGACCCCACCTAATTTTGATGAACAAATATTTGGTGCCTTAGTTTTAAATTTTGTCATTCGACTTTCTCATTGAAAAAAGGTTTGTTAGGATGCTTTTGGTCAAGGCCTTGTAATGGATTTCATCATTGTAGTCTTGTATGTGATTAGTGTTTTAATATGATTGTGTTTTTCATGATCTTTAAAATAAATATTTTCACTCGCAAATTGATTGGTACTTGCGTATTAACGCCACCGCAGCTACAGATTTGGCGGTTTCTAAGTGCCGCAAATCTACACCTAACATTTTTGTGACAAATCATAAAATAAAACACTTAAATAACTGTGTGCGCTTGCGAACAACAAGATTGCTCTTTATTAGCGGCACTTAAAAACCGCCAAATCTGTAGCTGCGGTGGCGTTAATACGTAAGTACCATAGTCCGGATTTTCAGTGATTACTCGTTTTTAATCCCAAGTTTTTTCACAGTGGCCACAAAACCTGGATATCAGAGAATTTTTTTAAATTTTACGAAAACAGAAAAATTTTCAGGCTCATTTTCCCGTTCTTCTGTATTTTGACACCATTTACAGGGGTCTCTGCAGAAAGAAATTTGGGTCCTTTATGGGTCTAAACTTCACAAAATTCCTTATCCGAAAAACAGACCCTTAAAAAAATTCCATGTCCAAAAAACGGAACTTTCATATGTCCAGTTTGAAAACAGACCAATTATAAAATCACAAAGTTTATTTTTTGCTAAAAAGGGAAAACAGCACGCTTCTCCACACATTGGTTTTAAGGTGCCAAACCATATGCTCAAAATATGTAAAATTGGAAATTTTTCACAAAATTATTTTTTCCCCACAAAAATAGGACCCTGTAAAAAAAGAACCTCGATTGACCCCTGATTTGTGATGGTAGTCGTTAGTCGGAGAAGTTAAATATTCCAGAATTATTTAATCTTTTCATTACCACCAAAACTATTTAAATAAAATTGGCATGTTATCTATTTAGCGTACATGTTCTATTTGATCAGTGTTTCTACACATTTAGAAAACCTTGAAAAATCGGGGAAATTTGAAAAAAAATTTGCTGTAAAATCAGGGAATTTTGTAGAAATCCATCGGGGGACTTTTTTTTTCTGAATTTTATGGCCACCCTGTTATTTTATATGTTTAATTGTGACAGTAATGATTTTTTATACTTTTGTAGAGAAGACCAAATGAAGCCCGGGGTTGTTGTTGCTGATGAGATGTTTCCAGAAGGCGCAGGTCCTTACATGGATCTGGAGGAAGTAAGCATTCAACAAGGAAATCACATTCCTTTTTTATAGGAGGTTAACCTAAAAGTGTTGTTGATTAGGTGTTCCATTATCCTGTTCAATTTTTAATCAAAGAGAGGTCTTTCTGTTAAAAATTTCTTGTAATTTGTATATATGAGGAATTTATACCATATTAATAATTATAAAGAAATCATGTAATTAGATCACAATTGCTAAGAAATTAATATTAACTAATTGAGTTACTAATGTTAAGTAAGAGTTACTAAATGAAAAGTAAAACTTCTTTTAACTTTTACAATTTATAAGTATTTAAAAACCTATAAACTTGAGAAAAGTTTTTTTTTTCCACTGCACAAAAATATATGTATGAATTTTACTGGTTGATAAATTAAAAAAAAAAAATTCATTAAATATTATTCAATGTGTCAAAAAAATTGTTGGGATCATTCACAAAAGCTTTTTTTAAACTTTCAAGTCTGTTTTAAAAAATTTGTAACCTTAAGATATGTAAATATCGTAGATTAAGACTCACCAATTTAGGTGGTAAGGTAAAAAGCGATTGAATTAAAAATTTAATGATTAAAAGGGATGGACCTAAAAATATTAAAAGTAAAATCTTTTTGGCTTTTAATAAAAAAGCTTTTTTTTTTGTCAAAAATTTAACGTTCACAAAACTTGAATTTAAATATTATTAAAATCTCATTTAAATGTTAAACTACATAATTTTTATAAGTACGTTTTTTAAAGTTTTTAATAGAGACATCCTTAAGCAGACCAAAAATTCATAAATTTTATTCCTGCATAATAGTAAATGACATGAATAAAATAGTTTTTAGATAAATTCTATCCATAAAAATGATCAAATACATAATATGGAGATGTGTTATTTTTTAAAAATATTTTTTCATTAGTGATGAGAAAGTTTCAAAGATAATTGAATTATTACATACTTTCCTTTTCTTAGGCTGGAGGTTCGAGCGGACTTTTAATGGATTTGGCTGCAAATGAAAAGTCTGTACATGCTGACTTTTTTAATGGTAACGTCTTGCACATGCTTTATAATTATTTTATCTTTAAACATTTAAAACTTATATATAACTACTTGCTGTATGACTCAATACTGCCCAGGATAAATACTATCACATTTGAAATGGGAAAGCATCATCAGCCTTCGACTTTATGAATTATCCACTCTCAGAATGCTGGTTACTTATTTCCTTACGCTAATGAAATAAGGTTCAAGATATGAGGAAGAGTGTAAACCTTTATCTTCTCACCCTGCTCCTTATTTCAAATTCTTTCCCTGATTTCCAACCCTAAAATTAGTGATCTATGACAATAGACAATTTCCGCATTTTTTAAAAATGAGTGAAATTAGTTTATATTGATGAAGAATTTCTTTCTGATTCCAAATATTCAAACGAAAGTTCTTTAAAAAAAATTTGTTATTTAAAGATTAAGAAAAGAAAATGCCCGAAAATCGCGTCCGATTGCAGTCTGATGAAAACGCTACATTTTAGCTGTGAAGTTAAAACTTCCTTCCGTTTCTATGGTTATTGTGAGGTTTTAGACAAATAGTTGGTGTGAGTTTTTTTAAACAATTGTCTTATCCCATGCTGGTTGGCGCGATATGCGAGAAACTTGCAAAACTGGTTTCCGCTGCCGCATTTCAAGCCAAGTTCGGAACAATTGACGTCATATTAGCTTAGGGCCGAATAAGTCGTTTTTCTCACCTAAATAAACCTGCGATTTAAGGTTGCAAATTAATAAAAAGGAAAAGCGCAGTGAGCAGAAATTATTGTAGTTATGGTTCTTTCGAAACATTTAGAATAAAGTAACAAAAAATATAAAAATGCGGGATTGTCCATTGATAAGCCAAAAGTCTGTTTAGTTTTTTTTGTCCTTGTTTGACTTTTGATAGTTTTGGAGATTGGCCCAGACAAACGTGGTGATTTATAAGTATGCCTTATTAAGAATTAACACAGGTGTCACAATCCTTAAAAACTGTTTATTTTTAGTAGGTCCTTATATAAGGATACTTATAAGTCCTTATTTTCCATCTTGAGTTCTTAATTTTTAATTTGTTTCTTCCAATTTTTTTCTACATTTGACTGTTATGTTTCCCAATTCTTTTCCATTTACTGGTTTAGGCCCATCTTTCATTAGTGGAGCAGTTTTTTCTTTTATCTTTAGCAAAGAGTTGCTCAAAACTACTGATTTCCAAGAACACAGTACTATATCCTTCTATTTACTTGAAGTGTAAATGGACTCTATTGGCGGATTATTGTAAATTGTATTGGCGTCTGATGTCGAGTTCTAGTTTGTTGATGTTGCATATGTACTTAAGCTTAAATGTTATTTACAGTTTGCTTAGAAAAGATTTTTAACAAGGAAAGGTCAGGCAACTGCATTTTTAATGTCTTGTGGTTAAGTAAGGATCTTTTTATCTGCAAATAACAAGAACAAAACCAAATGCAGTTTATGCTACAAAGTTGAGATGTTGGGAGAATCCACCATAAAAATTCATGTAGAAGTTAAGTTTTGGATTAATTTTATTACATATTTTCATACCAGCTAATTATACGGATTACTTATACATTATAAGGATTGCTATCCTCTATCTACTAAAATCTAAAATGATCTGAACCAATCAACTTTTCTGTTTTTGTTATGCAATAAAGTAATAATTCTTGTTGAATATTATTATTGATATCAGGATGGCACTCTCCATCTGACTTTCAAGTAAATACCCACAGATTATTTAGTTGCAAAGTATTTCATCACATGTTTCTCCCTCTTCAATTTGTTACAGATTTATAATCTTTTCCTTACAAAATTTGAAATTCTAAGCTGTTTATTTTTTGCTCTTAGTTATGATTATGTTTGAGAAAAACATTGCATTATAAGCTTTCAAGCAGTACTGGCATGTTTTCAGGAAAATAGCTAGTTTACCTCAACATTTTACCAGACTTCTTTTTTGGAAAATTCATTAATTATTTTATTCCTAATTTATGTCTTTTGACCCATTCTGCTCCGCTTACCATTCCATGGCCTGTTCTGTCTGCCTGCCTTGTCTATAAATTTTGAAAAAGTTTTATGACTGTCAACAACAGGATGACTCCGGCAATAGGAGTCTGGGAGGTTTTGGACAATGCAATAATTACTGCCAAACTGACCTTTTTTTTTTTTAAATTAATGAAAATATGAAAACAAAAGCGGTACATTTCACCAATCCATGACAAATTGAAATGCACTGGCCAGTATTAAGTGTGAAAGTTGTGCAATGTTCCATACCCCTAGTTTCCATTAGTTTTTAGATTGGCTATTTGATTACCTCAATTTTTATTTTCTCTAAGTAGAGATTAATTATACTTTGCCATCTAAATTAAGTTGTGTATGCACCATTAAATTGTATGCATATAGTTTTACCTTTTTAAATCAAAAATATAAATCAATATATTGTTCATTTATATTAGAGAAGTATGATAGTTTTAATAAAAGTGTGAACTTTCATAATGTAGAACATACAAATTGAACATTTTCTGCAAGCAGGTCTACAATTCTTTATATCTGAGGTTCCCTGACTATTAGACATTGTTAACCCCTATTTAAGAAGTCCATCTTTTACAACCCACAACCAGCTCGCTGGTGGTAATGCCTTTTTAAGTACTTTAAACATCCCCATCTCTGACATTTCTATAAAAATGCGGTAAAAGCTTAAAAAATTGAAAAATGGATTTCTTTAATACAGAGTTCTTTTCTCTCGAACATCGCCCATCAATTACTGTTTCTCCCTTGTTTCACTTACAATAAAGAATAATGTAATATTTATTAGAAAAAATATCACCAGTTTGGAGTTTTTTTTTTTTGACAATGCAATAATTATTGCCAAACTGACCTTTTCATAAAATTAATGAAAATACGAAAATGGTACATTGCACCAAACCATGGCAAATTTAATAGGGAATAATTAGGGGGAAACTTTTTTCCAATCTGTTTTAAGTTTTAGTACTTATAATTACGTATTTTTATTCCATCCATCTGGTATTAGGCAAACAACCACCAACCTTTCACATCACTCAGCAGAGTCATAACATTTTTATTTCAGTGAAAACTAAAACAATGTTATATGATATCAAGTTCTTAAAAGAATTGAATTCTAGAGTATACCTCATAATGATATAAATGTATTATCTAATGATGAATTTCAAATTTACAAAATTGTTCTTGAATTATTGCCTTTTAATAAAAAAAAGTGGCTTCACTTCTGCAATTTTGAAATTTGCTTTTTTTTTTAAATTTTTACTTTTGAAATAATTATAAAACATACACATTGGTTTCCATATCTCGATCCACCAATTATTGACTTGCCATTGCTTGAGAAATGTTGATCAATTACTCAGAGAGGCAACTGCCTGTAAGTTGTACCCCATCAAACATCATTCTGAATTTTTTTTGTAGAATGTAGAGAAATACTGTTAGTTTATGAATATGATGGTCTGTTGAGACAAAAATGGTTGAAACATCCAAAATCAACTTGGAATGAGTTGAACTAAATCTGCTTGCAAAGTATGTCATAATTTGCCAAATAATGAGCTTTTTTTTTATTTGGCCTCCCACCACTTTTAATTTTACATTTTTTTTAAAGAAAGAGTACAGATAATTCCCCCCCTCTGGCAAAAAATACTCTCTTTCTTTTAAAAGGGAGCCAAGTTGGCTTTACATTTTACGTCAACTGGGACACAATATTTATTGTCAACTTATAAAGAAAATAGAATACTTATTATTTGGCAAGTTATGACATCTGGCTGTCAGATTTCTTTCAACTTATTTTTAGTCAATTTTTAAACAGTTTGGCCTTTTTTGTCCCGGCTTATTCACAATCTACTAATATTTCTTTACATTCTATAAAAATTCAAAATGATGTTCAACGGGTTACCTAAACTTGCTGTCGCCTACCCGGACTATTATATGTTGCTACAGATTATTCACCTTTTCTTCTTATGAAAAGTGTCAAAAATAGTCTAATGCTGCGTATCTGCTTAGCAGGCTAAAGTATTATGTAAATCTAATCTTGAGTAAGTTAAAATTAAAAGGTAAAATTTTTTCTTGAAGGATGATGTTTAATTTGTATTACAATTGTAATGAGATAAATAGATTCTCAAATTGCATAAAATTGGATAATTTTTTTTTTTATAGATTTTGAAGATCTTTTTGATGATGAAGATTTACTTTGAATGATTGTTATTTTAACATGTGAGTATTTGTTGAAATATCTTCAGTATTGAATTTTTATAAGAATAATGGTAAAGTACATGCATTATTTTTTTTTTAAATATTTGTTGCACTTTAAAGCATTTACATAAATACAATTAGTTTTTAACCTAATAGCTTGGCAAAACTTATAAACTTATGAAAAATCATTTTGGAAAATATGTGGATGGAGCTAGTTCACCTGATTTAAAAATGTTGATGACAATTGCAATGTAGTAATTACCGTATTCAACTTTGCTATTTTTCCCCCCTTTTTTTCTTACTGGTGTTATTTTCTCATCAAAATGCTCTTTTTCATAGTTTTGATATAAACCTTGCCAAAAAATGTTGTGTAAGCATAAGTTCGGTTCATTAAGACCTGCAATTTTCCATTAATAAATTATTAGCATGCATGCAATTTGAACATTTAGCCGGTCCCATTTCTGATTTCACTACTTTTTTACTGACAACTTGCCTGGGCCTTTTTTAGGATAATTTTCCCATGTAATATAAATGTATCCATTTAGTAGTAGGTATAAGACATTTTTTATGAAAATCTGTTAATCACTTGACACTAGAAGCAGAACTTTTATTATGAATACACTGAGTATTAAAGTATATGAAAAATAACCTAAATCCCTTCTATGATGTAACAATTTTTGTTTCAGATTCCTACATTTGTGTTGAGACTCATCATGCCTTGGGATTCTCGTCATTATGTACATATTCCTCATTTTTATTGTAGTTAAAACAGTTAACAAAGGTTAAACTAATGTACTGTTACTTCCTTCATTCACTTTCCAAACCTAAACTGGCAATGTATCCTTAAATCTGATTTATTTATTTTTGTACATTCTGTTGAAATAAAATATTCAAACAATTTCTCTTAAATGCAATGTCTAAAAAACTTTATTAATTTATTAGTTTAAAATTTTAACATATGGCAATTTATATTCAATGTATTTAAAAATAATTTGACAAAATACTAGCAAATTCAGTCCGACAAAACACAGGTAGTTATGGTTACTATAAAAATTATACTGTACTTTATTTTATTCACTTTCAAACATAATCTATGATTATAATTGTTACCTTCTCACTTAATTTTTATTTTTGTGTGAAAACATTTAGAAAATCTGCTAAATTTTGGGGAACATTTTTCTTGTTTTGAGTGTCAACCCTGTTTCATCTGCATAAAATTAAACTTGCATATGTGTTAAAGTTTGGATTTTTATTTATTAACAAAATTTCACTTTTCTCCCACTGCCTGTTTTGAAACTGATAAACTAAATACAGATAAAATATTTCACATTTATTCTTTCCTAAATATCCTGTTTATAATTAAAGAACCCAACTGCTGTAGCCAATTTTTAATTTCTTATCATAATATTCCAAAAAAGATATGACAGATAATATATTTAACACCTGTGGACATACGATAAACAGATTACAGTCTCCTTTTGTCTGTATCTCGAGTATTGCAATTTGATTTATTTCTTGCTCGAACTTTGTCTCGACTCACTATTTTCATTTCTTGGATATGGGGCAGACTTCAAGCGACAGGTAATTTGTGAAGTTCTGGCAAATCATGAATGATTGTTGAATTTATTTACAATTGCTTGACTGCGCAATTTTGTATCTTGTAGTTTGTCCACTTTCAGCCGAGAACTTTTTAATATTTATAATAATCAATAAGCAGGAGATCTTCCCCATTTTAAGTTTGACTCTAGGTCATTCCATTTTGACAAGATAATAGAGCAGTTAATTACCATATATTATCTCCAATATCGCATCTAGCATTTGCTTGAAATAAGTACTGTACAATGTGAGTGGTTAGCGTGCTAGCTTCTAATCCGGAAGGTTGCGGGTTTGTGTCCCGTGTTGGCATGGGTGTTTGTAAATGTATGTTGGCTTGTCTAATGACGAATGTTTCGGCGCATTATAGCCCTCGTGTTGCTGACGGCGCCAGATAATCTGAAAACAACCAACTCTACAATGTGAAACTTTTTAAATTCACAAGTTAAGAACAGAGCTGTCTTTCCATACCTATTTCTTTCATTGATATTTGTTCTTTCCTCCATGAGACGCTTCATTACCTCTTGTTGTTCATAATATGATGCTATGTGCAAAGCTGTATCACAAATAAAATCTCTTGCATTGTAGTCACGTACTATCGTCACAAGAAACTTCATCATCTCAACCACCCGCTCCTGTTTAATGTAGCATAATGCACCGCTGTCCACTCGTAGCACAATTATAGTAATCAACATTTGCCCCAGCGTAAAGAAGCGGATTTAAAGCATCTCTGTATCAAAATACAGCAGCAAATGTGTAGTACTTCTCACATTATTGCATCGAGGTCACACACTATTTACAAGAAAGTGTACTAAGTCTGTCCACTCTTCATTCTCATTGAAAGCATAATGCAACACTGTCCACTCTTTGTCTTCCCTATCACAGTAATCAAAATTTGCTACAAAGTAAATAAGCGGTTCAAAAATTTTTTACTACCAAGCACACTAACAAGTGCAGCGAAGGTATGTAACATTTCCAGTCTGTGACATCCATATTAGCACCTTGCAAAAGAACCTGAATAGTAAAATCAATTCCTTCATGTACTAAATTAAACATTCTTGCTGTTGAACTAAAATTGTTGCATTTAATACTATAACAGTATAGATGATTTTTCCACTGCCCATGCTACTATCAAAATTAGTCAAATCTCTTATTAAAACACAAGTGCCTGGCTTGCGAGATACACCAAGGGTGGATCCAGAGCTTCATTACGGAGGGAGCGGGAGCTGTTGAAAAGTTTAGGTAAACACAGAATATTTTACAGAGAGGTAAAAAGTTTTGATTCTCAATAACATAAAGGTGACACTATGATTGGCTCTGTGTGAACTTATGACAATAAATTTGAGTTGTCTTTAACTGTATGGTTCAGGATAAATTATTGGTAAATATGATAGAAAAGATAATCTAATAATAAATATATATACAACAACCAAAACTGTTTTGCTTCATACTCAGATTTTCATCTTAATTTTTTGGGATGAGAACATTTACGTTTTTAAAGATGTTTAGTACGGATTCGTCTAGTTTTAATTGAATTCATCTAAAACCTTAGCAGCATGCACTAAAACAAAAGCGATAAAAACAATACAGTATATTGGATTTATTTTTAATTCCAATCTTTTGTATATATATATATATAAGTTAACTATATATATATAAATTAAGTATCTGTGTTAGTTTTGGACTTCAGTGTTAGAATTTTGTTTATTAAATCATGACAACAAATAAAATAATCTTCGTTGTCTTTATTTTTTCCCTATTTAACACTGAGCGATGAAGGGGGCGTTCGCCCTCTCCGCCCCTCGCTAGATCCGCCATTGAGATACATATTGTGCATGTTATGCACTGCAATTGGGTTCAGTATAGTCAGAGGGTCATTCCACGTCAGATCGACCAGGCCATGACACCCACCCCCTCCAATTTTTATGAAATTTGGTGTGAACCATTTTCTTATGTTTATAATGAAAAATCTAATATATTTTCAATATTCCCTCTGATTAAAATTTTACAGCACTTTAAAATTTTAGAATATCGCATTCCTAAATTTTTTTAAAAAGGTACACGTGTGTCAAGCGAAATTATTTTTTTATAGATAACTACTGATTACAGCTTTATGAAATGTTTTTGCAATTCAGTAAAACTATGCAAAATTCAGAAGAAAATATATTATCTCCAAGTTCATAGAGAATTTTTCTCCTCCCTCCCCCCTCTCTCTTTTGTAATAAAAAAAAGTTGAATCTGGGACCTTCAGAAACCATATTTTTTTGTACATGAAAGTTATTGCAAGAACATGTATTACCTTTCTAAAAAAAAAATTCTTGTGTTTCAGCCTTGTTAAAATTTTCACTTTTGCCAATTTTTTTGGAAAAATATTTGTTTTTTAACATTTAAATTTGAAGCAAGCAAATATTAAATCGGAAGATGTTATACATGAAACTGACTGTGAACTACCTTTGTGAAGAATAAAATGTATCGAATTCCACATATATTTCATATATTTAAAATTTGTAAATTTGTCTTGGTATATTTTGTTTTCAGGAATCTAAATGTTCACCATGGGAGGATCTATACAAAAATAAATCTGACCTATACAAATGTATTAAAACATTAAAATTATTGTGACAAATTTTACCTTTTGTAGAGCTAAATGCAATGATATTTTCTATTTCTGGTTTAAAATTTGTATTTTTGTCAATATTATTTGAAAAATGTTGTTTCCTGAAATCTAAAATTTCCGCATGCTCCCTATTCTTAATATTCAAGTGAGATTTTTTAATTCATTATTGCGCACCATGAGTTAATAGTTCTTGCAAAAAAATTTTTAGCCTGATAATTATATTTAAAATATAAGTTTTATTTTTTATTAATGAATGATGATTTTGTGTGCTGTAAACTTTGCTAACAGTTTAACTAAAAAAATATTATTACTTCAAATAATTTCTTTCTTTCGTTGTTAGAAATATGCATTATAATAAATTGATAAAAAGCACTAAATACGACAAGTAAAAAAATAGTGTGGTTTTCATGGGTAATTAATTTAAATGTTTTCGAATTTAAGTTTTTTTTTTAAGTTTTAAAAACTTTTTTTTTATAAAATTTCTTAATTTGTCTTCATAAACACCATTTCTCATGCAGTGGCCGAATAAAAATTAAAAATATTTAACTTATATAAAGTACTCATAAATATCACACTATTCTCTCTTGATTTACTTTACTTGTCTTACTTTATTTTGAGCTTTTTATCAATTTACAGTGATAAATCGAGCCACAGATTCTGATATCAAGCTCTTTGGAACATCCTGTAGCATTTATAACTGAAAGACATTCTCGCGTACCAGAATCAAAGAGAAAGCAAATACCAAAGCATGACTTAAGGGGTAAATTAGAAAGAATAAAAATAACTTTCAGTCACAATTACTTTTGACTTGACAGAAACTAAAAGCAAAAAATTCGAGTTTATAGAAGTTAAATGTTCAAATTGCATTGTTTTTGTTTCCCAACGCCTCCTCATTTTTCACCTAACGCTGGATTTAAAATTATGAAAATTTTTCCATAAATGCACGATATCAATCAATTTGTAATGCAAATACAAACAAATTCGGTGGTCTTAGGCACGAGCCTTAAAGGCAATATGGGAAATAAGATCTTTCTTTGTAAACCCTGCTGGTGGAAAAGTATTATAACATCTACGTCTATTTGTGAATTACTTAATGTAACTTACTTGAAGAAGAAGCAAGGGCTTCACTCATCGTAATCTATTAATGGATGTATTACTTTTTCGTTACAAGTGAAACTTTCCAACATTTGCCAAGGTAAATTTCCTGGAAGTCGTTTGTTTGAGGGATGCCATTTGACACTATTCCAACCATCCAAATCTGAAACCTGCAGTCAAGCTTGTTTAACATGTTACAAAATGCAGGGTGATGTCCAGCGAAATACTTCCTAATTTTAAAATTGAATAACTCAAAAACAAAGATCGATAGAAGAATGAAACAAAAAGTACAGTCATTTTGAAAGCTGTACAAATCTGAAACAGAAGTTTCAAAATTAGTTACAAATATTGCCAACAGATGGCTCTGAAGTTGCAAAATTCTAGATATATGTTATAAATTTGTCCCCTGCAAACATTAGTTGCAATCACACAAACTTCCTTTCACGTTTAAATAGTGGAACGGTTCAAAGACTGATCACTCTGAGCTTCAAAGCACTCTTTCTTCACAAGGAATACAGTGTATAGCGCCACCTGTTGGCAACTTTTGTAACTAATTTTGAAAATTTAGAGTCGGATTTTTACGGCTTTCAAAATATCTTTACTACTTGTTTCATTAATCTAGCGATCTTTATTTTTGAGTTATTTAATTTCAAAATCAGGGAGTCCTTTGCTGGACACCCTGTACCATCCCAAGTAGGAAAATTGACCATTGAAATGAAATTATAAGGAGGGGTGAGAGGATCACTAAAATTAATACCCCAAGCTATATATCTTGCAAAAGCTTTTGATAGGTATAATAACATTTTTTACATTTTTTTTCAAATCTTAACTAATTTTTGTTTAAAAGATAATTTGCTTTTGTTTACTAAATATATATATATATATATATATATATATATATATATATATATATATATATATATATATATATATATATATATATATAATATATATAAAAATATAATATAATATATATAAAAATATAATATAATATATATAAAAAAAATATATATATATATATTTTAATTCATTCTATTTTAAGAACTAGAAAAATAAGAATGAGAACTGACAAATAAATGTTCATTTCAAAAGAATTAACCACCAAAGAGAACTAGAAGGCTGATACCTTTTTTTATACCTTCAGTCCAAAAAAGGCTGGAGTTATAGTAACATTACATCCCACAGCTAAATACTCTGAATTTTTCTGCGATTTAGCGTTTCATTAATTGGTTTGTGAAAGTTCCAGAAAGCATTTCATAAATTGAAACACTTGCAGCACATTCATCCCTCACTCACTCTTCTAATATACTGTTCCAGAGCTAAAATGAAGCGAGAAGTATTTTACATTTCGTCATAGTTTAGTATTATTATGATCGCATAATTTCCTTCGAAATAACGATAAAACAACTTCCATATTAATCACCACTAGCAATTGCTTCACTCACAGTTACCAAAGGGTAACGAAATTTTGATGTTCTTCAAATAAGTTTAGTTCGTAACCATGGAGAAAGAATGGTCGTAACCTCATCCCAGTCGAAAAATGTTTGCATTTCGACCATGTAATATTAACATATTCCTAAACTTTTCACTACCGCTACCGTTCCCATTAAAACAGAATAATTACAAGGCATTTCAATTATAGGCACTGGCATAGCGTGTAATGCATTGGTTACTCGGATTATTTTAACGCAAGAAATTCAATTCATTAGATATCTATGCATTAAAGAGAAATTCCTCAATAATAAATAAGAACTATCACACATTATTTCTTTCATTTTTACTTTTCTTCAATATCCTCGCATACTACACGAGGTTACAAGGCGGATTGTTGGCATTCATTGTCACCAAAAGATATCTACTTCTATACACGCTTAAATTCGAAAAATACAATAAAATATTCTCGAGGGACTTGTATATTGCATGTAGAAGATGTGGGTTTTACAAGGCTAATGATATTGTTTCATATGAAATTACCAAAATTGTTGCCGATTGTGTTGTGAGTATTGATAATTTTCTACGTTTGATATGCAAAACGAAATAGTGCCAAATTATTGTTCCGTGAATCTTCTATGTAATTAATATAAAATCACTCTTTCTGTCGAAGTTTCTTGCAAGTAATGCTGTGAAATTTACTAATTATTACTAATCTAATAATCTATATAATTACTAATCTCGTCAATTATTCAAATTGATGTGCAGCACTGAGCACATGTTTGTAAACTTGCAATTTAACTTCCAGCAATATTTTCCAGTCCTTCCTCCTCACTCTACTTTGATATGAGAACTTAACATAATTAAACATTTCGTTTGACCTACCATATGTGTCTATATTATTTGGCCAAGGAAAGTTAACCTCAAGCCGACGGACTTAGCCTTTGTACAAGATTCTCTCTATAGTGTAAAAGCTTAAACAAATAACTAAATAAAAATATTTTGAATACTTGTACAGTTTCAAGTATCCATATACTATTAGTACCCATATACCATTAGTACCATATAGTATCCATATACTTTTAATTGAAGTTATCACAAGAACTACTATTTTCAAGTTCAGTCTGATACCTCGATGTATATATAAACTGTCTCTCTTAAGTTTAACTAGTTCATATTACAATATGTAAATATATTCCACAAATATAATTTCACTATACATAATCAAACATCAATTCCTAGCATTACGCAAATTGATTTCGTAATTTTCCATAAACCTAGCTCTTAATTAAATATTTTTATTTCTTATCCCATGACAGCGAAATTTGTTATTTCAAGAGCCATTGGGTAGAATTATTTTCTATCTATTACAAATATTTCATATGATAATTGAAAAAGAGCTCAATGTTACTTTCTTTCTTTTTTAATTTTCCAAGAACAGACTATATTAAATTAATAAGGCAGCTGGAAACAATTTTCATGTGTATTTTTCTACCAATTCTATCTTAAAATAAGCGAATTAATACAGATATTTAAATTAAATGAACTCCTTAATTTTTTAGGTATCTAATAAACCTCTCTAATTAAAGTACACGAACTTTTATTAGGAAACCGCGAAATGCAGTTTTACTTTTACTCAAAAACTAATTCCGAAATTTTAAAAACTTCTAATAATAAGGATTTTACTATCATAATTCCAATTAAAATCAATTTTCCACTGATGTTCTATCTATAATTTAATGTAAAAGAATTTCACATTCTTCTTGATGTACTTTTACAACTGCTACAAAAGATCAGGAATTAAAATAACTCCATATTAATTAAGAGACTCCATTAAAAAAAAAAAAAATCTAGAAACTTTGTTCAAATCGATTTTCTTTTTAAGGGACTTATTAATAGTGGCTTCGGACATTTCTCAAACCAAATGAAATCTTAAAATTTCAATAACATTTAATACACAAATCTATAAGCAATCGCTAATTAGTATAGAAACTTATTCCCAAAACAGCTTATCTTCCCTGTTTGCAGTCCAATTAAGAGGATGGATCATGAATTTCTTGAAAACAAAATGTTCCCTTTATAATTAGTTTGAAACTAAGTATTTTAATTCTGGTATTTATTTTTCTCGCTAGACAATTCTCCGTTGGGAATTATTAATCCCAGGTAAATATTTAGTCTAAAATATACTTATGAAACTTAATGAATATGGAAATAATTAATAATATAATCCATAAAAAGTTTGAAATGTAATCCTTTATATGAATTGCCAATTTTTATATTCATTAACGTAGCTCCGTTTCCGTTGTACACGTGTGCTTGGTGTTGGCATCTAATTTTAAATATTAAAAACATTTCTATCAGCGAAATATGCAGTAAACTACTTTTTAAAACTTATTTATTAATAATATAATCCATTAAAACAGAGTTTTTGAAAAATCTTTTGTTGGGATTGTCTATTTTTATATTCATATTAATACAGCACCGATATCAAAAACATTTCTATTAGCAAAATGTGCAGCATACTACGTTTCAAAACTTTTTTATTAAAAATGAACGTGAATTTATGCTCTCACGTTCAAATATTATTTATTTTTTCTGATTAAAGTAATTTTATTATTTATTTATTTAAAAAAAATTGGCAACAGGAAAGAGTTTCAACAATGATCGGTTCAAAGCTATTTTCATGCGATTGGATGACGGTAAGTTGGTTTATTAATATTCCGTTAAATACGACTTTTTAGTGACAGCAACAGCCCCAAAATTTGATAGAATGCATTGTCATCGACATCGAACCCATCTGCCAAGTTTCATCCTGATTGAATGACGGCAAGAGGGTAAATTAGGTCTCCGCCGATTCCGCTCCCCTCGACAAACAAACAAAATCGATTTAAAAATTACTTCGTTTTTTTTTTTTATAAGCAATAACATGAGGTGTTTTTTTATTTTTTTTTTATTATTTATTATTATTTTTTATTTTTTATTATTAAAAACATTATTATTTTTTATTTTTTTTTTATTAAAAACATTATTTATTCTAAATAATTATTAAATATTTATTCTATATGATTTCAAAGAAAAATAAATGAAATATTTTGAAAATTAGAAACTTTTATGTAATTAGTCTTTTGATATTATTTATAAATTATCTTTATTAAAAAACAGAGTAGTGGTAGAAATTATTGCAGTGCTCCTTTGACCAAACAGGTAATTCCTGTTTTGGCCATTTTCACTTCATAGTAATCAAAAATGTTGAATTGAAAATTATTTTTGAAGTACTGAAAAACATAGCAACAGAAACATCACGATTTACGAAAAATTGATCGATTCATACCAATTACAAATCCCAAAACGTAACATTTCAAAACAAAGAAGGTATGTTGACATGCAAAGCGATGGGAGCAATTGAAACTAGGGGAGTGGAACATCGCACAACTTTCAATTACACTGTAATATTGGTTATTGCATTAAAATTTGACATGGTTTCATATTTTCACTCATTTAAATAAAAATGCCCTGTTTGACGATATTTCTGGTAATAATTTTTACATGGGGTAAAAAAAAATAAAAAAAATGAAATTGGCGATGTTATTCGATAGACATTACATTGTCCTTTCTTGTGGCGTGATTCAAGCCAAAGTCAATCGTTAATGTCTGATGCTCCAGGGCAGAGAGCTCTGTGTTAAAGGCACTCGTTTTTCAACTTTTTACGCTTTAATTTACTATGGGAATTTTGGAGGTGGTGACAATTAGAACACCTTAAGAGGCAAGAGATTTTAATCAAAATCGTTAGAGCCGTTTTTTAGCAATTGCTGAAAAACATAATTTTTTCATGATTTTTCAATATTTCAACCTTATGCACAAGCGCGATTTTGACGAAATCTTAATGGTAGATCCCATGGCCACCATTTAATCTGCACATCAAATTTCAACATTGTAGGTCAATTTGTCCGGAAGTTATGCTAACCATGTACACACAGATATACATTTTTTCTACACCCCTTTTTTGAAATCAGATTGTTCCAAAACATGGAGAAATAATAACAATAATTAAAAAAAAAAAAAAAAAAAAAGGAATATATATATATATATATATATATATATATATATATATATATATATATATATATATATACATTTTAACCGAATGCTACACTTTCATTACCCTATGTAAACATATGGGTAATTGAAAGTAAAAAGGTTAAAAATAATAAATGTAAAGGGTAAAAAGTTACCAGCGAGCATATTCCGTTTTGTGTCGGTTGTATAATTTTTGGTGACTTTTTCGCCTGCTCCGGCGAAATGGAAAAGTACCAATAATATATATCATTACTAACTTTACCAGCTTGACTTGAGTTTAGAATAGTGAAAACTTTCAGCAAATATGACTTGAACATTAATTAATGCACAATTCAAATTTAAATGAGGAGCCTCAGGTTCAAAGTTAAGTGTGTTGTAAGAGAACTGTTGTTAATCCTTTATGTATGATAGAGGGAGCTAGCAAAACTATATCTTTCTCTCAAAAGTTTTCACTCATTCGAAGGTTCATTATTTCAGAAACCAATCAAGATTAATATATTAAAGAGCTTAAAACATCCTATGTATTTGTTGGAATATGTTTGGATTATGTAAACTCTTTGAAATATGTTGCCAGATTGTGCTTGGTGCTTGCATCTAATTTTAAATATTAAAAACATCTACATCAGCAAAATTTGCTGTAAACTACTATTAAAAATTTGTTCATTAAAAATGAATCTGAATTTATTCACTCACATCCAACATCTTTTATTTATTCTGATTAAAACAATTTTGTTTTTTATTAAAACAATTTTGGCAACAAGAAAGAGTTTCTTCAATGATCGGTTAAATGCTATTTCAGCGCGATTGGATGACGGTAAGTTTGGTCTATTAGTATTGCGTAAAAGCGGCCTTTTAGTGATTCCCAGTGACAACCCCCAAAATTTGATAAAATGCATTGTTATCGACATCAAATACGCATAATCGCATGTACGAGGGAAGGAATTGGGGTGGCGGGATGTTTCCAAAATTTATCTGAAAAATTATTTAATTCTTCTACATTGGTTTGTTGGTGGTTTTCAGATTATCTGGCGCCGTCAGCAACACGAGGGAAACATTCGTCATTTCTTCTACATTGAAAATCATTCTACAAAAAAAGGCAGTTACATGAACTCTGAAAGAATTTATTCTTAAAGTTAAAACTTTTTAGTAGGGTCGCTGTACATGAAAATGTGGACACGCCGAATAAAAGCACCAATTTTTTTTCCAGGTGCTAGTTAGGTACTTAAGCTTTCAATTTCTGATAGGAACCACCTTCTCCGCTGGCCATCTTGGATTTTATAGCAGTCATTTTGAAATATCAGTATATTATCAATATCTCTGCTTCTAAGTCACTTAAGATCACACACATGGTGTCTAAATATAAATGTTTGGGGTAAAGGAATACAGCTAAATAATCTTTAAATGTATCAGACTATAATTATTCACAAATATATGCAGGACAGTCACTATCGTGAGGTGAGGGAGGGGGTGAGTTGGATATGTCTTGATAAAAAATTAACCCGTAAATGCAAAGTTTTAAATGGAAGTCCTTTACATGCATTATTGAGGGGGAGGAGTCAATCCACAAAATTTGTGAAGGTCGGCCAGTCAGCAAACTTTCGATTTTTTTTTTTCAACAAAATTATAAACATTACTGAAAGCATTGAATAGAAAAAGTAAAAATAAGTTAAATCGTCAATGTTAAAAAACCCCGAACGCAATACTTACTAAGTAAGCTAAGTAAGTCGGAACTTTTGAATTAGGCTGAAAATATTCTTCCTTACCATCAAATTAATCATCGTTATCTTCACTGAAAACTTCTAAATAAAATTAAATTAAATTTTTATCTTCATACCTTATTTTTTTGTTTCAAGGAAATCAGAAAGAATAATTTATATTAATTGAAATCAATGTTTGCTCCTGAAGGAATCAGTAGAATACTGACAAAAAGGATTATCTATAGCAATGTAATTAAATCCGTTATCCCTATAATAAAAATCATAGTGTTTTTATAGGTAATTTTCTATTCATAACAATGGTCCATCAGAATTTTCCAATGCATTGAATTTCTTTTTATTTACATTTATATAATTCTTAATTAAAACTCACTTATTTGGACATTTTTTTAATTATTTTTTCTGTTTCGTAGTACAATTTCCATTCACTGCATTTCGAAAAAATAAAAATAATGAAAAGATATTTAAATGAAGACCTTGGACATAGTTGACTTAATTGGTTTTAGAATTTTAATTATGTTTACGGGATATATGTCTCGAAAACGTCATCCAAAAATTATGCGTTATAAAGTTCTACAAATATGCCTTGATAAAAAATTAATCCATTAAAACAAAGTTTTTATTGTAAGTCCTTTATATGCATGGTTGATTTTAAGTGCAATTGCAACTTATTTAAGTGATTTTGAGCTCAGATTGACTTCTATGAAGAAAACCATCCATACCGTACCATGGATTGTCTCTTTTTTGTCACAAAAACTTAATAGAATAAATAATCATTGATAACGAGTCAATCTGCCAATTTTTGGCTCGATTGGATGAAGTAGTGAGTTAATTAAAGTTGAATGGAAAATTTACTAAAATATGACGGAAAATCATATAAAACTTGACTTCAATTACATTTTATTTACATATCATTAAACATTAATTTAAAATTATTTAAACCATGCTTTAAAACCAATAAAATATTATTTATCAAATAATTACATATTTATCAAAATTTTTTACATATTAATTACAAATTAATTACATATTAGTTTCATATTACTTACACATTAATTACGTATTAAGTACAAATTAATCATATATTTATTAAAATTAGTTACATATGAATAACAAATTAATTACATATGAATAACAAATTAATTACATATGAATAACAAATTAATTACATATGAATAACAAATTAATTACATATGAATAACAAATTAATTACATATGAATAACAAATCAATTAAATTTCTATTAAAAATGTATTACTTAATAATTAAACTTTAATATGCATTTTTTCTACTTTTGCACTGAAGTTACTATGATTTCAGTCGTCAAAATAATGCCTAGGTATTACACAGTTCAGTGCAATTCCACCGAGCAGTTTTGCAAACCAGTTCATCCTTTTTTGCTCTTGCAATTGCCTTTAATCAATTCACTGCAAGTTTTTGAGGCAATTGGTGTGCTTTATACATGAACCCATGATATGCTATCAACTTTCTGGGTCCAGCCCCAGCCTTCTGGATTAGGATCATGTTGATGTTGAGTGTGCTCACTTGTACAGTACCCCAAAAAAAAAAAAAAAAAAAAAAAAAAAATCAGAACAATGGCTATATCTTCGGTTCTAATTATCGTAAAATCTTACGGTTTGCACCAAATGTTTTGCTTACAATTTTCTATATATCTGATGCAATTTATTTTTCTTGAGGGATCGTTTACTAAGTAAAAGTAATTCTATCTTCAAAAATTTTAATACGAATCCTTATTTTTTATCATTTCATTCGATTCAGAATACATCATTTACTCTATATACCAAATTTCAATGCATTATGTTGAAAAACACGTCACTTATGAGCGAAAATGTTTCGACCATTTATGGACCGATCTTCAGGGAGAATTTCCATAAAACGAAAGGTATTTTTAAGGTTCTACTTCACAGCGGGAGAAACCGAACGGTCAGTGCGGCGTTTCACGACGTTAAAAAATACAAATATTAGTCTAAAATTGCATAAAAACTACTTGGATTTATAGTGACATGTTTAAGATTAATAAAAAAATAGCAAGTAAACGCAAAAGTAACATAATTTATTTACAACGTTAAAGATGTACATTCTTCACACGAAATAAATAAAATATCTAAAACTGTAATTGCAGAAGTATAACGTATACTACTGATAATTAGAAAATTAATAAATATAAAATGTAGGTATTAGTAAACAGTATTCAGCAAAGTGTGATTATTTTACAGAAACATTTCACTGTAAACACAAATGTAACTTGATCGTTGAAATTATTTATAAAATGAAAAAATCACCTGATTCAGTAAATTTTTTAAAGGATAACTTATTGAAATTGCTTAAAAAATGTTGTTTTAAATAAATGTAATTTAAGGAAGTAAATTAAAAAAAAAAAAAAAAAAGGACACTGTTGAAAACCACACAAAACATATGTTCCACAATTCCAAACACGTTAGACAGAATAAAAATATACATACACAAAATAAAACTGCTTTGTTTGTATAAAATAATATTTTTTTTTTTTTTTTTTTTTTTGTAATCTCAAGAAATTCTGTTCCGATTCACCCCGCTGTTCCTATTCACTCCATTTTACGATAATTGAACGTTGTGCGATTTTCCACACCTCTAGTTTACCTTGAATTAATCTTTGATAGTTTTCAAAAGTCGTCTACTATACGGTCCCTTCAAGTGAGCGTTTTTTACATTTTCGCTAAAAAATAGAGAACTAAAAGTCAAAATGAAAAGAAAAAAATTGTGGTGGGGTTTGAGACCATGGTGAATCTAATGAAAGCAAAAAAATATATATATGTTTCTATTAAAAAAAAAAAAAAATTGTTTTATTAATTAATAATTTATTTTTAAAAAAGAAATTGATGCAAAAGTTGCTTGCTATTTATGTTTGGTCATTTACAAACTATCTTTTGAAAAAAAAAATTACTGAAATATATTAATTATTTAAGTATTTATGGCCAAAAAGCCAATTTTTTTATTTAGCATTAATCTATCATTTTCTTTTTATCCATTAAATTACAAACCATTCATTAGAAAATTACGAATTTTTCTATTTCGACATTTTTTTTGGATGGTGAATCCAAATATGGGATAATATTACGAGGCTGCTATTGAACTTTTTAAAGTTTGGTTCTGTTTTAATATGTAGATGACCCCTCATGACAAAAAAAAAAAAAAAAAAAAAAAAACCTACATGCAATTATTAAAAACCTTCCACGATTTACAACGGTACCTTTTGTTTGTTATTTCAACAATTAGAGCACAAGATATAGCCATCGGTCTGATTTTTTTTTTTTGGGGGGGGGGGTACTGTACATCATACTTCTGCCTTATCTGCACTTATACAGCTTGCTTTGAGTGTTGTAGTAGAGGGGGAAGTTTCTCCATTGACTTATTCTTCTGACAAAACAGCAGCTTCCTGGCTTCATTTACACAGTCTAATTCACAGTTCTTATCATACAAGATCATATGGTGAAGCGTTCTAGTAGTTAAAAATTTTCATAATCAATATCAAGCTCTGTATGAGGGTGAAGTGCCATGTAGGTAAATGCATGTGTCACTTGAGGATAACAATTCCATGCTTCCCACGCAGATTTCTTGCCTTGTCCAAGAAATGATGATGTGGTATCACATCCCGTAAAACTGTAAAATACTGGGAGAGCTTGGGATTTTTTTACACACAGATTCTCACAAATAACATTAATGTTAAGTAAATGGTTTGCTAGAACCAAAACCAACAAAAATCTTCAGATCTGTACACAAGGTCATCAGGTGATGGATGGAACTTGCCAATGAGCATCACCATTACAATCTTGGCGGCCTGGCAGTTATAGTAATGAGCTTATGTCCCATCGATGTTTGGATTACTGAGGTGAGCCCCATGCCTCCTTGGTTCTTTGTTCGTTTTAGGCGTAGGGCAGTCGTCGGCCGCCTTTATACTCTTCTTTTATCACCCCTACCAAACGAAAAAGGGCGTGGGAGCGATTGGGATTTTAATGCATTGAATATTTTCTAAAAACGTTAAGGAAGGCGATTACCTGTGTGGAAATAGGATTATTAAAATAAAAAAATAGAACATCCATACCGGAAAGGCTCATTTCTTACAGACATTGACCAGCCTGACGATTGCACTAAACAACCCTATGGTAAGTGTGTCCCTGTGGTACATATATTAGTGAAACATATATTAGTAAATAATGTATAAAAACTTTGCTTTAATGGGTTAGTTTTTTATCAAGACATATCCCCCTCCCCCCCCCCCCCCGATAGTGACAGCCCTGTATATATTAGTGAATAAATATAGCCTTTGCATTTAAAGTTTGTTTAGTTGTATTATCTGACCCCAAATAGGTATATTTAGACACTAAGTTGTGATCCTAAATGATTTAGAAGCAGAGAAATTGATAATATACTGATATTTCAAAATGACCGCTATAAAATCCAAGATGGCTCGCGGAGAAGGTGGTTCCTATTAAAAATTGAAAGCTAAGTACTTGACTAACACCCAGAAAAAATTTGCCGCTTTTACAATTAGTTATTTTAATCACTGAAAATTAGTTTATCAAAATCAAAATACCTTACTTTATCTATACTTGCCCTTGTTGACATTTGTTCCAAATTCTATAACTGTGACTATATATTTGAAGTGAAGCATTGAATTAATCCTCATATGGAACGGTTCGACTCCTTTTAGACACATTAAAATAGTTAATCGGGATCAGAATAGCTTATTTACAAGTGCTTTATCTTGATTTCAATTTTCAGAAATGTGACTAAATGGAACCTTTGAATATCCCTCGTTTCGGTTTTTCAGACTCCTTTAGATCCTTTGAATGGTTAATCGAGATTGGAATGACTTTCTTCATCGACACTTTTATTATATTTCAGAATTGTGTTGTTATCGATAACGAGACTTGGCGCTATTCATCGTATCTAACGTTTCGACACCTTTTCGACCCTTTAGAATGAGTTTATCGAGATTGAAATAGCTTTCTTTATCTATGATGGCCCTTAGTGCCAAAATTCAAAGTTGTGACTAAATTGTAAGTAGGATATTGGAAGGAATATCCCTTGTTTGGAACGTTTCAACCCTTTAAATTGGTTGATCGACATCGGAATAGTTGTCTTTTTCTGTGCTTGCTTTTGTTGAGGTTTGTCCCAAATATCAGAGTTGCTATTACATTAGAAGTGGAACATTTGAATAACCCTCGTTTGGAACTTTTGACTCACATAAATTAAGTTGATCGAGATTAGAATAGCTCACTTTACCTATGTTTGCTCTTGATTCCAAATTTCAGACTCGTGACTGTATAGGAAGATCGATATTGGGATGTCCCTCGTATGGTTTGAACATTTCGATCTCTTCTTGTACCTTTAAAATCAATTACTCGATGTCGGAATATCTTACTTTATCTGTGCTTGCCATTGTTGTTATTTGTACTAGATTTCCTAGTTGTGACTACATTGAAAGTGGGACATTTCAATATTTCTCATTTGAAACGTTTCGACACTTTTTCAACCCTTTAAAGTTGGTTAATCTACATCGGAATAGTTTACTTTTTCTATGTTTATCCTTCTTGACATTTGTACTAAATATAAGAGTTGTGACTACATTGAAAGTCGACATTCGACCCCTTAAAGTTGATCAATCGAGATCGGAATAGAATTTTTTTTCTATGTTCGTCACTGTTGACATTTGTACCAAATTTCAGAGTTATGGCTGTATTGCAAGTGGGACATTTCAATATTTCACGTATGGAATATTTTACCCCTTTTCAACCGCTTAAAACTGGTTGATCGATTCCGGAATAAATTACTTTTCAATGCTCGCCTTAGTTGAGATTCGAACCAATTTTCAGAGTTGCGACTGTATTGGAAGTAGAATATTCCTTTTCGGAACGTTTTGACCCCATTTCGACCCAGAAAAATTAATTAATCGATATTCGAGTAGCTTACTTTTTTCTATGCTTGCCCTTGTTGATATTTGTACCGAATATCAGAGCTGGGAAAAGATTGCAAGTGTCCTCCACTTAATGTTTGGAGCATGCGCAAGAAAGGCATTGTGTGCGCATGCGCCTGCCTTGCCTGCTTGTATAAAAAGATATGTATGCTGATGCTGTTTACTTATATTGATGTATCGGTGTTTTATAAAACTTAAAAAAAAAATAATAATAATAATCTTTTTTTGTAATTGGCTTGGACTTAATGCCCAGAGTAAACTGTAAATCGGCCCTAAACCATTTATTTTTTAATTCCTTTATATTAATTTTGATTTTGTGTTTTTTTGTATATGTTTGTCGATAGCAGAAAAATCTGCGGAGGCCTAAGTAATCCTCTTACCATCATTTAATCGGCCTGAAACTTGGCAGATAAATTCGATTTCGATATTACATTGTATTCTATCAAATTTTGGGGGTGCCACTGTCACTAAAAGGTCAGTTTTGGAATACTAATAAACCAAATTGCGGTCATCCAAACGCGCTGAAATAGTATTTAACCAATCATTGAAGAAACTATTTCTTGTTACCAAAATTGTTTCAATAAATAATTAATAAATTTATTTTAATCAAAATAAATACACGATTTTTGGATATGAGTGAATAAATTCATATTAATTTTTAATTAAAAAAATTTGAAAAGTAGTTTAACGCATATTTTGCTGATAGAGATGGTATTTGCATCTAATTTTAAATATTAAAAACAAGCACAGGCTGGCAACAGATACGGCGCTATGTTAAATGAATATAAAAATTGGCAATGTATATAAAGGATTTATATTACAAACTTTGTTTTTATGGGTTATATTATTAATAATTTAAATTGATAATTTAAAATGATTAGTTAAAATTAATAACTCAAAAATAATTTAAATTTTTCTGTTTTCCTTCCTCAAAAATTCTATTGTCACTTAAAAACCCTTTAGTAAAAATAAATACCATTTTGATCTTTGACTTTTTGATTTGAAGTGATTCCAAGCGAAGATTTCTTCCGTAAGAAACCCCCTCTTCAATCCTTCAAAGGGGACTATTGCCTCGATCCGCACTGTTTGAATATGGAGATTCAGACAACTCGCAGGAGAAAACTGGAAGCTTAAACAGTCGCTTAAAATGCGTTCTTTCGAACAAAAAGAGACGTTCCGAGATAAGGTTCGTATTAGGTAACTTAAGTGAGGAATCAGATGGTGAAATCGTTTCAATGATGGAATTTGAGTGCACCATAATTTTTAAATGTTCTCTTTATGCTTTAAATTTTATTATAGGATTTTCTAAACTTTTTTTACCTATAATTTTTTCCCCCGGAATGTCTAGAACATCAGAAAACCTCATAAGGAATTTCGAAACTTTATGTCCTGGGGAAATCCGAAGAAAAACCTTGAAACCTCAAACATTAAACGGTCTACAATTATCATCATACTTTACCAGTCTAATGCCTACTATACAGTACCCTTTCTACGAAAATGAGATTGCTAAAAATTCTTCATTTTTGCCTTAAAATGTGTGCAGAATCACATACTGCATGGTTGGTTGTTTTAGATTATCTGGCGCCGTCAGCAACACGAGGGCTATAATGCGCCGAAACATTCGTCATTAGACAAGCTAACATACATTTACAAACACCCATGCCTTACACCGGACTCGAACCCGCAACCTCGCGGAATAGAAGCATACTGCATGGATTTGAATATGGAAGAACGGTGTCGGTCCATTTTAACTTGAATTTAACTTGTAAACAATTTTGTGCCATTCAGTGGTTCAACCAGATTCAAAAGCATGCAGCCTGCGTTTCAGAAAACATTTTTGCTCAAAATAAAAAATTCTGAGTCGTTGTCACTTTTGTAGCGAAGGTTTGCGAATTACGCTTCAGCCAATGAAAGTATTGAATAGCTCATTCCATTAACACGCGCATGATTAATCAGTCAACAGATCAGATTAATCAGTACATGTAATAGAATTAAAATAGGATGAACTTTGTTTTTCAGACTATTCCAGTTTCGTACACAGTTCCGGCAGTTTTTTAATTGTTAGTAATTTAGTGTTTTTCTCATGGTTTACAAGTAACCAGGTAATTCCTTTCAAATTTCAATACCCCAGGTGGCTAGGATTGCGGAGGGACAATTTCGAAAATTCATAAACAAGGATGATCACAAATATATTTCCCATTAAAAACATCAGTTCAAATTTTGGTCACCAGATGGGAGTTAACTTTGCAGTCTGATTCGTATAGCGAGAATTGTGAAAGGATTTTTAAACACAAAAACCAAAGGATCCAATGAGGCTCCAGTCATTTGTGAAGATTTTATTCATTTTTTTAGTTTTTGTTTTGTTTATTTATTTATCTGTATTTTTGTTTGTTTATTTATTTGTTTGTTTATTCATTTTTGTTTGTTTATTTATTTATTTATTTATTTATTTATTCATTCATTCATTCATTCATTTATTTGTTTGTTTATTTATGTTTGTTTATTTATTTATTTGTTTGTTTATTTTGTTTGTGTGTTTGTTTGTTTATTTATTTATTTGTTTTTTTATTTATTTATTTATTTATTATCTCAGTAGTACGCATGCAAAGTTTTACAACGATCTTTTGATTTATACAGGCCTCACTCTGTCCTAAGCAGCACCAGTTTAATTATGCCCAACCTATTCGTATGGTTATTATACTTCCTTGCATTTTTTTTTTTTTTTTTTTTTTAATCGTAGAAAGTGAACAATGTGGAATAATTATTTTCTTTTTTAACGCATCGTTGTCTCATAAGAGAATTTAAGTTAATTTCTTAGATGGTGAGATAAATAATTTTAGAAAAAAATTTCAGAAATAATGCACTCTTTCTTAACAAAATATATATTTTATTGTAGATGTTTTATTTGAATATTTAAATGAAGAAAAAACTTTTGTAAGTCCATTAAAAGGGTAGCAATGCTAATGATCTGCATTTATAATGAGCCTATTGAGATGTTTTCTGCCGTTAGTTTTGTTGATATTTACTAAATAGGATATTTAGGAATAAAAATTTAAAGAGAAATTTCTAAGATTCCAGTTTTAAAAATATTTTACTCTGCATGGAAAAGTAAGTTGCCTCATTTGGTTTTCAGAATATTGTTGTTTAATGAAGGAAAAAGAAATGCTTTGGAATTATGTGGGGATTGAAAGGGAAATATTTTATTTAAAATAAGAAGTGAATTACTTGATGTTTTTTTTACATTGTATGAAAATTGTTACTAAACAGCTCTAATGCTAAAAACAGTAATTGAAATGACATTCAGGATTTCTCGGTAAGGTTGTTTCGGAGCCTCTTTAAGATATAATGTGTCAGTATTAATTGCAAAAATTCTCACAATATGGAAAGGAAAACATAATAGTTTTACAGCCTTTAAAGAAAAAAAAGTCAACTTCAAAAGTGTTTCTCTGGACAAATAACCTTATTAAATTAATAGTTAATCTAAAGGGATTTTAAAATAGAAAAGAGCCATATTTTTACTTAGAAAAGTATAATAACAATGCAATATGTTCTAATATAATCTGTTTTAAATAGTTATTACAATTTGTTGTTAAAATAGTTCTTACAATTTGTTGTTAAAATAGTTCTTACAATTTGTTGTTAAAATAGTTATTACAATTTGTTGTTAAATAAAAGTTTTTGATTCCTCACAGGCCTTAAGATTTACAACCATTATAATAAATTATATCTTTAAATTAAAATAAGAAATGTGGTAATAGTACTTAATTGTCTTCGTTCTATAAGTCTTCTGAAGTTTAGTTTTTTAAATCAATTAGAATTGGTCAATTTTAAATATAAAGTATTGAATATTCTTCTTCTTCTTATTATTATTAATATTGTTGCTGTTGTTATTATTATTATAATTATTATTATTATTATTTTTAATATCTGGAATATTTTTGATTTTGCCCTTTTCCCCCTACAGGGAATGTTAAAAAAAAAATCAAAATTCTGTAATTCTTTATATAGAACCCATTCGTATCAAATGACACGACCTTCTAATAATTAATTCATTATTAGCATTTTTGCAATTTATAATGATTGCAAATCTAAAGATGAAGAAATACTCTCCTTAATAATCTTTTTAGAACACTCAGTATTTGTGTATGCTTTCTCTTTATTTATCATGGATTTAAGTGCAACTGTCAAACCCGACTTCCTTACTCATTTCAAAACTTGTGATCATACATCTTTTGAATGATCGCGTTTCATTCTGGCTAATTTTACCTTTTTCTTATTTATATTGCTATTAATGACGTAACGTACACATCAAAAGGCAGCTTGTACCTCTAGTACTTAATCGATATGTAATGGAGATACTGCTCTCTTAACCAGAACTACTGCTTTTATTAAATAATAGGAATACCTGTGCACCATCTATGTACGATATGTATTCTTGAATACAAATGCTATTCTAATTAAAAAAAAAATAACACAACTCCAAATTCAAGCACTGACTGGAGCTGTTGAATATTTAATTGTTATCTTACCTACAGATAAAGCAATCGTTGTTCGTAAAAGATCATGGTTTGAACACAAAATCTATGTGATCCACCGAAACCACTGATTGCCAAAGCACTCTGTTGAGACTAATTTATTCATTAGACTCAATAGGGAAAACAACTACCGTTCTTTCTTTAATGAATACATGAATCGTAAATCATGCAGAGAAATCTGTATAATTTTTGGAAAGAGAACTAAGTATTTTACAACTTTCAGATTAATTTAACAGGTATTTATATCATGTCAGTTTGAACTCTTGAATATTGAAAATTAATACACGTAAAATAATGCCACATTTACTCAATAGCGATGAGTCACAAGATATATATTTATCGAGGTTTAAAAAAGTGTAAAAATGTTAATGCCGATAATGTGCTAAAGTAACGGTTGAAACAAAATAACCACGGAGAAATATTTAGTGTTCTGTATTTCAACGGTCAGTAAAATAATCCATAAAAACAAAGTTTTTAATATAAATCCGTCATATGCATTGCCAATATTTATATTAATTAACACAGGGCCGATTCTTTGTCAGAGTGTCCTTGGTGTTTGCATCTTATTTTAAATATTAAAAAAATATCTATCAGCAAAATATGTGGCAAACTACGTTCCAAAATTTATTCATTAAAATTTAATGTGAATTTATGCATTCAGGTCCAAATAAAAACCTTTTATTTTCTCTGATTAAAACAATTTTGATAATAAGAAAGAGTTAAAACAAACAATTATCGGTTAAAATACTTTCACTTACAGCGTTACAACTCAACACAACTTGGAATTGACTGGACCACACTTCATATTAAATTTACGCATTCACGTCCAATTATCTGTTTTTATTCTGATTAAAATAATTTTGGCAACAGGAAAGAGTTTCAACAATGATTGAAATAGGATTGATTAGTATTTCAAAACGATTATAGAAACGTCCGTAAAAGCGACCTTATAGTGAAAGTGACAGCCCCCAAAACTTGACAGAATGCGTTGTCATCGACGTTCAATTTATCTGTCAAATTTCAACTTGATAAGATAACGGCAAGTGGTTTAAGTAGGCGTCCGCATATTTTCCACACACATAAAGTTAATATAAGGGATTTAAAAATACTTATAGAATAAATTCAATGCCTGCTCATCCGTACGAAATATTAAAAAGTTGATTAACTTGAGAACAGGACTGAAGGTGTAATTAAAATGTGTATATAGTTCATAGGTACCCAACTATACACTAATAGGAAATAGATTTTTATTTTTCTGTGTTTGAGATTTCTTTTATTAGATTTTTTTTATTTTTTTATTCAATGAATGCTACTTACGAGATACTTTCAAACAGTGATAAATCACACCAGTATTTTTTTTAAAGAATTTTTAGCAACAAAACATCATACTAACTGTTAGAAAATGCCTCATCATAAAAAGTTAAAATGTATTCATTTATCTTGTTGAATTGTATCGCAGAATTTAACTTTAGCAAAAACAACTATTTATCTTCTTCTATTTGACTTTCATAACACTATTTTTTAATTCTGAAACATTTTGGTGCCACCAATCTAATGCCTGTAGGGTGTGTAATATATTTAACATTTTATAGCAACAGGAAATGTTCAAAGAAAACATATTCTGAGATGATTTTTTTCCTCTCTCTTTTAAAATAATAATTTGAAAGTGAATTTTAAGCAAATGTTTGCTTTCCATTCTACTTTTCTTTTATAGTTCTGAGTACATTTGAGGTATTTGAAATAAGTTCCATTTCCTTCTTCGAGATGTAAAATACAGGTGGTAGAGTAGTAATCGCTAACTGTTTATTTTATTTTAATTGATGCAATAAGAATAATAACTCTCAAGGGGAGACAAGAGCTGGGTAACCAAATCCAAAGTGCTCTAAATCATTTTAAGTGCAATATTTGAATTTATTTTTTGACTCAGTCAAAAATAATATATTTGTAATGATTATTACTTTTGATAATTTTATTTTATATATATTTTATCTTGCAAGTCTAAATTTGAACATGGAATTTTAAAATTATTGTATGAAAGAATTTGGATAGGTACACTTTTCAGAATAAGAATACAATAAATTTACATAAAATTTTTACCAGTCAAATAAACTCTCTGATTTAAAAAGTTATCCTTTTTTTTTTTTTTTTTTTTTTTTTTTTTTTTTACCTAATATACTTTTAAAAGTATGTTTAAAAGAATAATATATTTTGCGTGTGCGAAAATTGTCATCTTTCACATCATAAAATATCACATAAAATATTTATTTTCCATAATTTAAGAAATATTTTAGCCTCACTAGATAGATCTTGTCTGTTTTCATTATTATGGAAAAATTAGATTAAAATATTCAATAGACTTTGAGAAAAGTGTATCTAACAAAAAGTTACCAGGTAATAATTTGAAAATTCGAAATCTCAAACATAGGCTTATTACAAAAAATAAGATAAAATAAGATTAAAATAAGAAAAAATTCATAGCAAACATGTTATTAATAATTATGTCAAAAAATTGATTAAAAATATTGCTTTTTAAATAATTTAAGGCACTTTTTAAGGTGAATGAAAATATGACTTATTTGGTTATCAAGGATTCTTGTCAGCCCTCAAAACAAGTATTTACTATAAATCCTTTAAATGCATTATCAACTTTTATGTGCAATAGAATCTTATTTAACTAATTTTGAGCTCTGGTCGAGTTTATATATAGAGCTTCGCCACTACAAAAAGACCATCGATTACGTAACATTTAAAACTTTTTTTTTTTTACCTCCAAAACTTGATAGAATGTATTGTCCTCAACAACGAGTTTATCTTCTAAGTTTCAGCTCGATTGGATGACCTAAGTGGGTTAATTAGTTATCCGATGTCACAATATAAACGTGTGTAATATTTACAGCGACCCAACTTGATATAATGTATTGTCACGTGCATCAAAGCTATCGACTGTTCCAGCTCGATTAGATTACAGCAAGTGGGTTAATTAGACCTGCGAATATTTGCCAGTCCCCAACGCAGAAAATCGAGAAAGATAATAAGTCCAAGAATTTCATACTGAATTATGAAATGTAGAATTTATTTTGGCTATTAATCGATATTTTAAAAAAATAATTAAGTTTCAAGACTTTTTCTATTATTCATGATCTACGAAATAGTGGTTGACTGCAAAGTTTTATAGATTTATTTTTATCATATCAAATGTTATGAGAAGCATTCGGCCACTTTGGAGGTATCCTTTGATACTTGCTTTATCTTTGTGCTCTTCACGCCAATGTGACGCATAACTTCACGTGTCTTTCATAATTAAAAAAAAAAAAAAAAAATAGTAATGAAAATAAAAAAATAGTTGAAAGTGTAAGTTTGTGCAAAAGAGGAAGACCTATGTCGGGTCTGAGTACGAAATAGTGCTACCAGCACTCTCGGACTAGTAAAACTTATAGTGGAAGATTATCGAAAAGTAAAAAACAAATTTAAGTTACGAAAGAACAGAAGACATTTCTTTTATTTCAAATTCCTCAGAAAAAAACCTCTTACAAAAACCGTTTTCCTTTTTCTCTCGAGACCTTTTTTTTATCATTCACTATTGCCACTCACCTTGGCAGTAAACAATTTACAGTGGCTCTGAAGTAGCAAATATATACATATAATTAAACAACTTTTAACAACCTATAAACTAAATGCCAACTAATTGAATGCTCAATACACAAAGCGTTCATCACATGCTCATGGGAGGAAGGTTAGGAGATAAATCTGATTTACACGCATGAACGATGTCCTCACATGAAATGTTTATTTAAAGTTATCTAGTGATACGAAGTGAGACATAATTATAATTAAAAACGAGTTTGAGAGAAATGAAAGGGAGCTCCAGAGATAGAAAGTTTTAGCAAAAGATAGATTTATTATTAAATAGATGAAGAGAGAGAAAAATAGTGAGACAGTGGCGACTAGTGGTCGAAAATGTTGATACAGTCGGAAACAAGCGACTTCCCAAAGCCTCCACCCTCCCCAACCACACACACTTTCCACAATCATGTACAATCACACTTGAACTTTTTTTGTTAAATTATCATTTTAGAAAGCGAATTTTTTTTTCAACTTTAAAGTACATAATTAGTAACTACGTTTAAATGAAAAATATATTTCAGTTTTATTCAAAATTTAATTAACTAATTAGCATTTAACTAGTTACAATTAGCATATTTTTAAACAGTGATTACTCGAGTTTTATGGAGCCAAGAAAAGAAATTATGATTGGAAACTGTTCGCAATATCATTCTTAGTGTTATGAACCTCCGTCAAGTTTCTAGAATATATAATTTTTTTAATAGAATTTTTTTAGCATTGACAAAGAAAAAATCGCAATTTTTTAAAAATCTTTTGCATTTAAAAATCTAGCATTTCTCTTTCCAATCAATTTCACTGAAATTCAAAACATATAATAGTTAATGCAGATTTGAATTCTCAAATTTATTTTTAAAAAGATTAAATCAAACTACAGTTATCACTCTTTAAATAAAGTTTCACGTGCCAAAAACACGATTTTTTAGATAGTTTAAAATATTACAATTTATTTTCAGAACAAAATAGTACTTCAAAGTAATAAAATAACTCCCTAGTCTTCAGATGATACCATTATCTTGCAAAAATTCCATCTAGATATTATTTTAAAGCAGAAAAACTATAAACATATTTGACCGACTTCTGCTTTATTTCAAGTGTGTACTTACACTTTAATGAACGCAAATTCTTTAATACTCAAAAATCAAAGTTTCGTTTCCATTTGTACAAAGTAATAACATTCCATAACATAACATTATAAAATAAGAAATATTAATCTAATCATTCTGTGTAGTTTTGATTAAAAAAGCATTACCTACCTCTTTCTTCTACATCAACTATCTCTACATCAACTATATTGTATGGTATCCTACAACCACATACACATGTCCATCAATTTAAATACTGATGACCTCACTTTTAAACTGGACATTTTTCATACAGTTCCAATTCCCGATGTCGACCATTTCGTTCACCACACTCAACCGTCCGCTATACAAATCGTTCTCGATCTTATATCTTTTACAACACCAAACAGGGGATAAAGGGGAAGACCCTAAAAGAAAACCACGAACAACAAAATGTTTTTCTTCAATTTAGCGACCACCATCTATTTGATATTGCTGAAGTCATTACAAGTCAATCAGCTCATCGAATTCTCAAGGGCAGCCAAAGTTAGAATTAACTCCTGATAGGCAGCCCCGCTATTACATTACGCGGAAGGAAGGCTCTATTGCATTCCATTGGTTACCATGGCGATGCATAGCAACGGAGCTGCCCAAAACGCATTTCAGGAACACACGGCTGCAGTTCGGAGGAGGATCACTTTGACTGGAAGCTGTTTTTTTTCTCTCGTGAATTATTCAGGCGAGAAGATTGCCGTTTATCGGATTTTTTTTTTCACTTACGTAGAAATTAAATCTTCATTTTAGAATATTGTAAAATATACAACTTTAGTTTTGAATTAATAAATGTAGATGCCGCCCGGCTGCACTGACTGTAGTGCAGAAGCCACCACTGGAGTGAGAGGAGAGTAACATATGATAAAATGGCTGAAAGTGTTTCAAATTCTACTATCCTTACAGTATTTCTGAAACTTTGTATTTATATAAATTACAATAATTATATATATTTACCTTCGATTTTGTGTAGCGATGAACCTTCCGGAGAGCGAAGCACCAAAAACTGGAACCTATAAACCAATGACGGATTTCCGCAACGCGAGGCCTTACAGTTGGCTAAAATATTGCACATGTTGAAATTTCGTATAGAAGCACGGGTATTCAGGTAGTGCTTAATAAAATTAAATCTATTTTAACAATTTACAAAAATAACACACATATTTTCCCGATTCTATGAAATTGTATTTAAATTTGCGATTATCTGACTCATGACTGTTTCGAAGTATAATTGCTTGAATGATTAAACAGAAATAAAATGTCAGATATTCATCCGTCTAAAACTAAATGATTAGAAAATCAGCCCATCAAATGAAAGCAGTAATGATGCCACCATAAGCGATATCATTACTCATGCTAGTTTAGGACGAGGCAATAATGAGCAAGCATCACATAAAATAAATTGATCGATGCTCCCCGATTTCACTTCAGCTACATTTTCGATATTTGCTAAATCGCGCATGGAATTGATTTTTCTATTTTTCGCACTAAGGAATAAAGGGGGAAAGGAATCAAATGCAATGATTTGTTGTATGCTTGCAGAGAAATCCTTTTCTGGTTAATCTATAAATAATTGTACTTGTTGCGACAAATCCAAACTTTGGACTGACCATACCTAGTGTCCGAAACAAGTGTTTACGATATTTATTACTTAAATTATTTGTGATAAAGTTTCATAATAAATTGTAATAGTATTCAATATAAGGTAAGAAAGCATAAATAATATAATCCATAAAACATAATTTTTAATATAAGTTCTTTATATTCTTTAACAAAACGCCGTTTCTGTAAACAATGCGTGCTTGGTGTTTATATCTAATTTTAAATATCAAAAACATTTCTATCAGCAAAATGTGTGGCAAACTGCGTTTCAAAATTTATTTATTAAAAATGAACGTGAATGTATTCGCTCATATACAATATTATATATTTTTTCTGATTAAAACAATTTCCTAATTTATTTATTTATTTATTTATTTATTAAACAAAGTTTGGCAACAGGAAAGAGTTTTTTAATGGTCTGTTAAATACTATTTTAGCACGATTGGATGACGGCAAGTAGGTCTATTAATATTCCGCAAAAGCAACCTTTTAGTGACAGTTACTGCCTCAAAATTTGATAGAATGCATTCATGAACATCGAATCTATCTTCCAAGTCTATCTTCCAAGTCTATCTATCTTCCAAGTTTCAGACCGATTGGATGATGGCAATAGGGTTATTTAGACCTCGACAGACTTGCCAGCCTTGACATACACAGCCACCCACCCACATACACACACATACACAAAAACAAAGCTAATATAAATGATTTAAAAATAGAGTGATTTTTATGGATAATTTATTTGAAAAGTTAGAGAATTTCTAATCTTTGTGGGGAAATGGTTATTTTCAAAAATGTTCCTCATGTCAAATCCCATTAATTCTCACATATACCAAAAATAGATTTCTAGAACGATCCAATAGAGCGAATCCAAATAAGTAACTAAAACCATTTTACATGAGTTATCATCCCGTTACTAAAGTTATTATTTGAAGGTGCACAAGTAATTTTTTTAATACAATTTTAGAATTTTTGTTTTCTCTCCAAATAAGGAGAATTGCTATTTTTTTTTTTTTACTTTAATGCAATATGTCTCCGAAATATCTTTGTAATTTACAGTTTTTCTCTATAGGGCAGAATGAAAATTAATATTCTGTAACCCTTGAAATAAAATGCCTTGAAAATTGCACTATTTTTTGTTATGATTTCTAACCGTATTTAGAGCATTCTTGCAGTTTACAGATTCCCTATCTGTGTTACAGAAATTAACCCCGTAAATCATTTTTTGACGTCGTATAGTAAATAGTTTTATTAAAATATAGCATGTTATTAATTTTTACTTATCAAACTTTACATTATTTGTCATCTGTTTTTCTAGATACATTTAACCATTGGTTGATAAGATGAATAAATCTTTTTAAAATTCCTTGTTATTCAAATTGGAGTATTTAAAATTTAAATTTTTTTCATCAGTTTCTGGTTGTCAGAATTATTGTGCAATATTCAGTTGGGACAAAATGTCGGCAGATATATTTTTTTGCTTAATGCTTACATTCTATTATCTATGAAAAGAAAGATGCAATAAAATGTTGTCAAGAAGGTTTCTAATTCATTGGCTTGATTATGTAGTATTTGCAGTTGTTCACCTTTTTCAGCGCTACTTGCAAAATTGACCAATTGTTATCTTTTTATGGTGATGGAAAAATATATCACACCACTTGTTTGGTATTCAAAGCTTTAAATTTATGGCTTTAAAAAGAATCATTGGCAGTTTTCATAGTGTTTTAAGCTGAGGTTTAACAATAAAATTTGAATGAATACATACACAGACAAATTCTTTAAAAAAAAATAAAGTCTAATAGAATACTTTGCTGACAAATATACTAAAAAAAGAAGAGTTATTTTTTAAATCATATCTAAAGAATTAAAACTTAATCTTTTTTATCTTTAACAATGTATGTTATGCATATGTGTTATATAATAGTGTATGTTATTGGTTGTGTGTTTAGACTCAAATATCTGGAAATAACTGAAATAGTTTTAAGAAAACTCAAAAATTAACTTGTTATGCAATACTAACACTGAAAAAGCACATTTCTGCAAAACAATATTACCTGTTAAGAGATGACTGAAATTGTGCTCTTGTTTTTTAGTTAAAATTAGAAGAATTAAATTTCATACCGATCCATAGCACTTATTAAAAGCAAAAAGGTAACTTGATTCCTTTTTTAACTAGAAAATCTTAGAGATTGCAAAGTTTAGACAAAGATTACAATACTAATACAAGAAGGGCAAACAACAATAGGAACAGGGTCCATCTAATTTGATTCAATTTAACACCTATTAACTATTTTCTATGCAAATCTAGTTGTATTTTGAATAATTTGCGTTGTAATTAGGCACTTATCAACCTTCAATTATATAACAACATGTTTCATATTCTGTAAGTTAAAACGTGTTTTTTATTACTTTCAAGCATAGACTCTTATTCTGTTGCTTGTATTCTACTCGTTTCAAATATCCGTACTTAGGGGGAAAAAAAAAGACTTAATCAAATCCTTTATGGATTTTTTCTTATTCAATATATGCATTTATGTTTTTAAATCTAGCACCATAATTTAAACTCGAGTTCCCTTTAAAACTTTTATTGTGCTACGCTGAACAATTTCTATAATATCGATATTTATAAAATACGAGGCAAACCAAATTGCACTAAGTTTTTGAGATATGTCCTAAATCCTCTCTATATATTGCCGACCAAACGGTATAGTGGTTAGCGTGCTAGCTTCTTGACCGCGAGGTTGCGGGTTCGAGTCCCGTGTTGGCATGGGTGTTTGTAAATGTATGTTGGCTTGTCTAATGACGAATGTTTCGGTGCATTATAGCCCTCGTGTTGCTGACGGCGCCAGATAATCTGAATATAACCAACCAACCTCTCTCTATAAAGTGACAAAATAATATAAATCAATTTAGATGAATTTGGCATCGAGATGAATTCATTTACTGTCACACAAAGACCATTAATAATCTAAACTTCATTAAATTTAGCTTCTTGAAGATAATATATCACATTCATATTCTTATGACAGAAGTGTAGGTCTTTTTATTTATCAATATTAAAAGACATACCCTATTTAATTGAGGATTTCTTTGACAGTCCAATTTATTTAAACCACTGGAATATGTCCGTTAAAATATCTAGTTTCCATAATTTTCAGGTCCTCCTCAGAAATACTGAACCTTTTTTCATTAAGTCAATGATCAATATTTGAAACAGATATGGCCCTAAGATTGACTTCCCGTTGCACACCACTTATTAAATCAGCCACAGTGAATAAATTTTAATTAAAAAGAACTTTGTGCTCTATTTTCGTTAGCAAGTTCAAAATCCACTTTAAAGGCTTTCCCCGAATCTCAATTTTTTCGAGCTTAAAAATCAATGCATCGTACATAACCTTGTTAAGCACGCTCTGGAATCGGTATAAATAATAACTGAGCTATTTTAATGGTTCAATTCATTTGTAACATCATTGTAAAACTGCAAAAGTTTACTCGCGCGTGATTTGAAATTGTTCATCCGAAATAAGACCCTCAGTCCCAAGAAAGATTATTTTACCTTTAATTAGGATTTAATTTTTTTTTTTTTACAAGTGACAGACGTTAGACACACTGGGTTGGTAAATTTCTGCCTTGTAATTTAGATCCTTTTTTTAAAGTGTTGTAACTTCCATATAATATAAATCTGTAAGTAAATTTAATTCCTATCATTAATAGTAAGCTTCGTTCCAATTATTCATATAGATAAATATAATATTTTAAATATGATTGGCATTACACTTGATATAAAGTTGGAGTTATTTTCATTTCATATTTTAGTTTTAAGCGTCGCAATAAATCAATTTGGCCTAAAGTAGGCTTTGCTATATAACCAAATTAGTTCAAAACAGTATTTTTTTCTCTTATTCCATACCATTTCTACTTTTTTGCGTACATTCAGGGCAAATTTCTAAATAATTTCCCACGTGGTTCTTCTTCTACAAAGTTTTAAGGTACTTGACCACCTTATAAATTCGATTTTTTTTTTTTTGGCGTTTTCTTAATCCTTTCCAGGGTTTTACGGTCCTAGGGTAGCAGATTAACAAATTGCAAGCAAAAAAACTTGATTTTTTAAAAACTATTTGAAAAAAATAGCGAGTAAAAACTTTAAACTCGTTTTTCTCGTAATTACTTTTTTCCAAATGGCGGACACTTAATCTCCGAAATTAGTCGGTCGATTTCAATGGTTTTGATCTTGCTTTGTTCGTTTAAATGTTTTGTATGCCAATTTAACACATTTTTCCACACAAAAAAATAATAATTATAATTTTTTTTTAGCAAAGAATAGTGAAATACAGGGGTGTTTCTTCAACTATTTTTTCAAACATCCGCCATTTTTTTTTGAGGGGGGGGGGGCAATTTGTGGTAAATTGTCACGTAAGGAACCTTTCTTTTGAAGATTCCGTTGATTTTTTTTGTTTCAAATTTACCAATCCTGAGATTAAATGTCCGCTATGGGACACCTTTTTTTTTGGCGCCTCCTTTATAGTTGTTAAAAAATGAAATTGGAAAAAAAATCAAGTATTTTGGTATTCTATAAGCTTCAAGTAAAAGTTTAAAAAAAATCATTGTAATATCTTATACAGGATCTGAAAAAAAAATTATTATTGAAAATATTGTATTTAGCTTAACAAGGTGGTCAAGTACCTTAAAAATAAAAATTTAATTATAACCACTCTGTATATAAAAGTGTTACATTCATCACCCTTGATTAACTACCTTCGGTTAGTACCGCAAATGTGCCTATTTCCACTAAAAGGGAATTTAAAGGGGACTTAAAAAGTGGGACATAGCATAATTCTTATCGATAGAAGAAAAAAGTCATAATGAATAATCAATTAAAAGAAGTAATTGTCACCCACCAATCATTATCATAACCTAGAAAATATAAATTGTTTATTTTTTTATATTTTTTTGGTAAATAAATATACCACAGAACCTTTTTCAATAATTAGGCTAGTTAGTAATTATAATAAAGGGTGTTATGGAAATTCATGCTTTGTTAGATCATATGGCGGACAAGGCTTCCAAAAATACAATATTTTTTGTCTTTTTACCAAATGGGTAGTCAAAGCAAGAATATTTTAAACAACTTTTAAAAATCTAAATTTAAATGTTTTCATCATAGCTATATGTATACGATCATGCCAAAGTGAGATGGTTTAGGGGAAAAGATGTAATTCTTGACTCCTTCCTGGATTCTCCCAGTACAATGTCTATTTAAAAATTATTTCATTTGGAACATAATTTTGGAATTATAGGTTACGTAACAAATGTAATATTTCTAACTTGCATAAATGTTTGAAGTAAAATGTAGAATTTTAAGTTAAATGCTCTAAAAAAGGCCTTATTAATCATTGAAGAATTTTTAACATCGTCTGTATTACTACAATAGTTTCCCTTGGATCTTTGGTTTTGTTTCAATACGTCATTTTAGTTTGTTGTGCTGGCCTCCAAATTAGCATTCTTAACTTTTCGTCCTGATAAAGTACATAACTTTAAAAATGTTTTATTTTTCGCAAAATATTTGTTATATAATTGTACGAGACTGTAAACTCTGATACTGAGAAGAAGAAGAGTTATTTATTAAAACGTCAAAGAATGCAAAATACAAACATGGATAAATATTTACTTATCCAATTTGCTAAAAAAAAGTAACAGCATTCAGGTACTTCGATAAGGACTTACTAAATAAGATTTCAAGATACCAATTTCGAAGAATTACCCTCAGCGACAACCTGAAGACTATCTTGAAAGAAGGGGGGAGGGGGGGGGGGGGGGGAGTGACATTTTCAAATTTGTTCACTTGACTAGAAAAACAATCTTATTTCTTTATCGAACACAATCAATATTAATTAGGTGAAATGAATGTTAATTGTATTGCATGAATTGGTTGGTTTTGTTTAAACTGATGACTGATGTTAGATAATACCTGGTATCAAATGTTTCCATATTTCTGAATATATTCAACTAGACTTCGCTTACACTAATAACTGTCTTCCTATGTGAGATTGAATGGTTTGAATTGTTACTTGGTATGTCTCAGTTTACGGCATTTAGATCACTCTATTTTGAATGAACTACGATTAAGAGAAAGTCGAGAGCATTAAGTGAAATTCATTTGATTAAAACAATGTATCTCAATTCTAATTAGTGAAATGTATTCTGTGGTATATTTAATTACTAAGAAAATGTAGTGAAGGAATCGATATTTTCTAAGTTATGAATACACGATTGATGGAAGGAAATTCTTCCTTTTAACAAGTTTTTAAGTTTAGATGAAAATTATTTTTTATTCTGGTCATGACATGTATAATTTTTTGTCCCCCTTTAAGTCCCCGTTTTGTGAAAATTGACACATATTTGATAGTAGGTCGCCAACTAGGAAGCCATGTTCCCTAAAAAACCTGAACATTCAAATGTGCTTAATGCGAATCTGCAAAGTGAACGGATCATTTCTAAATATGTGTTTTTGATGTCCCAGAATTTATAATCATGTTAAGGGAATCAGTTGAAAAGTATTCAATCTAAAACAAATCATTGAAAATTTCACTTTTTTTATTCTTTAAAACCACCACTAAGTGCAGCCATTTTTTCTTTTGACTTTGATTTTAAATCCAATGAAACAATTTCTTAGCAAAGGACAATATTTGTAGAGGGATATAAAGCATAAGTAAAGTCAGATGAATAGAAATGGAGGTTTATTAAAAAAAAAAAATAATAATAATAATAATAATAATATTTTCACGAAAAATTTAAGACATTTTTTTAAATAAAAAATTGTTGAAATATATTTTAAGATTAGGTTAAGTAATTTAAAATTGGGTTTTGTGATCTAGAAATATCATTAATGTGCCATTTAATTTATTTATGTATACTTCATGGTGGTTATTAACATGTGTGGTTGATAAACTTTCTTTTATCTTCTTTTATAAATGAACAAATTCCTTATATTTTGTCAATGATTTTCAGAATGACATACAGAACTAAATGAAAAAAAAAATTAAAAATAAAGTTATAATTTATATTTTTTTAATGAATTTTTGTATGTGGTGGGGTACAATATGGGTGTGGTCTGCCAAGGGATTATACTTACCACAATTTGGTGTAGATCAAGAAAGAGCAGCATGTTTATTAATTTTGGAATGCTGGAGGACCACTACGAACATTTTAAGGGTGCAACTACTCTTTACGAATGTTAGTTGTATTTCGTGGAAGGCTTTTAGTGACTGTGTTTATGTTTAGCGAATGCGAATGGAAATAGGGGAAATAGGGCTCTTTTTTTTGGGAAATAGATTCAGTATTCCATTCTACCCTTTCTCAGTTGAAAAATATCGTGAATCCTGCAGGACTTAAAGAGATGAAGCTGGAATTTCAGACATTTTCCTCAAATGGGCTTATAGATATGTTTTAAAACTTAAAACTCTTAAGGAAAACTGGAAAATTTGATACTTTCTAAGAAATCCAAAAATTGCTAAACTGACAAAAGTGGACATTTTGGAATTCAGACAGTGTGATAACTTATATGTGTGCAAGAATATGTTTTTCAGATGCAGGAGTATGAGGGAAGGATTTGGATAGATGAAAGCGTGGAATGGATGAGGGAGAGTCCTTTCTTAAGTCGAGTTCAGGCAAATGTTTAAATTCAATTTGAAAATGATTGGGCTAAAAAATGTCCTAGTTGAAAAAAGAAGCTTACAGTTTGGCCCTATTGTTATCGACTTATCAATTCGATTCGGTGGTACAATTGGCTTGCTAGGATTGCACTTTGGACCACCGTTGTTGATTTTGAAGTTGAGAATTGATTGAGGAAATGTATATGTTACCTTGAAAGACCAGAAATGGAGAATATCAATATTCTCCAGTGAATGTCGACACATACCAAATACGTCGGTGAAAGACCTAATATTTTGTTAATATATTCGAACCGTCACCGGTGTATGTCGACAAGCACAGATATGCTCTGATGGAGGTCGAAACGAGAAGCCGAGAAAACTGACAAAAATACAATAAATCCTTTGTGCCGCCTCGATGGAGGTCACTTGGCATTGGCATTTTAAGTTGCAGCAATAAATAAGATTCCATAATGTCAGTTACATTATTAATTAAGATTAATATTGGCATTATTTTCCTTTTTCATTTAGACAGTTAGTTTTAAGTCAAAAGTTCATTTACATGTTCTGTAAAGTTTTCTCCTATTTTTTCATGTATCATAATATGTTTTAATAATAAAATCTGATTTAAAAACTTAATAAAAATATTTTTATTCGAGATTGTCGACATTTTCAGTATAATTGAGAAATATGGCTATGTAGCAAATATTTCGGGCATATACCAAGCGTCTATGTGAATTCTGACATTCACCGGAGAATGTCGACATTTGTCATGCATTGGTTTTTCACAGTTATATAGAGCTAGAAAAAGGCCAGACGTCATTTGATTAAACTTTTCCCAAAACCTTAAGTACCCTACACTATAAAAGGTCAGAAAATAAAAGGTCATGCCTAATTTTTATTTAAATCGCACTTTAACTTACAGAATGTGAAGTATTTCTTTTACAATTACATGGATGATAAATGCGACAATTTATCAAACTACATCATAAATTCTAGCGATATTGCCATAACATAATTTATGAGAAACATATTTTTCTTATATATTAATAACTAATCTTAAAAAACTGAAGTAAGGAAAGTCAAGAATATATATATAAAAAAACATTCGACAACTTTGAAGATCATCATTTTAGCTACATATTTATTTCTTAAGACTTGTTATATTCGAGTCATCTTAAATAAAACAGTCCTATATTAATAAACTAAAATACGTCTTTTAATTATTGATTAACAGATTGAAAGTTCAGCCTATAGTAACAAATATAATAAGAGTGAGTATAAAAGCATAAAAATAAAGGTAAATAGAGCAACCACGGAACACATTAATTGGGAGTACCTTTTCCAACAAAACTTCTTTTCGTATTTGTTGGAGTCGATACTACTACAGAAATCAATTATTTATTTCATTTTTCCAAAACATCAGTTTAGCTGATATCAGTGCATATGTCTACAAAAATATCATTCCTACGATTTACACCAAAAATATAGTTTAACGTAGTGTTGACATATCGTAGTAGCTGACACATTAGTTAAAGTATTCAATTTCAAATTAATTTATTAAGGGAAATTAATACCTTATTGACAGCACTTACTTTTATTTATAAGTAAAACGTATACTCACGTTGATATTTAAATACAAATAAATACAATTTGACGTAAATACAAATTTGAATACAATTTGAGAATTTCTTTTGTGTCTTGTTTTACAAATTAGTATTCATTTGTTAGTAGAATTTAATTGAAATATACAATTCTTCATTAAAACTGAAATACTAAATCCTTACTTAGTATTTAGCCGAGATATACTCAGGTTTTTTTACAAGGTCCTATTCTTGTAGGAAAAAATTAATTTTGTGAAAATTTCCAATTTTATAAATTTTAAGCATATGGTTTGGCATCCATGACGTCACTTCCTTAAAACTAACATGTGGTCAAGCGTGTTGTTTTCCCCTTTTGGCATAAAATAAACTTTGTGATTTTGTAATTGGTCCGTTTTCAAACTGGAAATATGAAGGTTTCGGTATTTTGACATGGAATCTTGTGAGAGGTAATTTTGTTGGACATGGAATTTTGTGAATGATCCTTAAAAGGATCCAAATTTCCTTCTGCATAGATCCCTGTTTAGTATAAAATAATGATGATTAATTTATATATTTATAATATTTGTATGTTGCATTAATAAAAGTGAGTGTATGTTATCTAAATACCTCGAATAGAAATTTTAAGTTCACATCAAGAAAATATTTCTTGATTAGAAACCAAATTATCTCAATATTACGTTTTCGAAGATATTTAAAACTTAAAAAATAAACTTTATCATCAAAATAATGATGAGATTAAAAGCTTCATTACTAGAAACATATTATCTTTTTTATCCTAATCCCTTGGAAGACACTTATCTACATTTTATTTTCGCATAAATTTTTTTCAACATAATCATTCTTGATATCAAATCAAAACTTAAATTCAGAAGTTAATACATACGAAATCATTCAATCACCATATATACATATACACCCACTCTTTTCCTCAAATGAAATTTTCTCCCGTTTCCAAAATTTTTCAAGAAACTCCTATTTTTCATTTTATTTTATTTTCCACTTCCTGTGAGACGAAACTTTTTTCTATTTCACCCACAATTTCAGTAATGATGTCATCCGCCCAGTCTTTACTTAACTGACCAATGAGAAGCTTCCGCCGATCCACAAGTGGTTCCGACCGACGAATCACGTCTAGGGAGTCTTCCTATATATATGCCCACGAGCTCTCCTTTCAAATCCTCTATCATCATCTTGAAGTCTTCTTCTGCCTCTGAGAATCCACCTCTGATCTTCATCCTCTTCATCCAATCTTCGCCGGCGCAACAAGTTCAGGGAAACCTCCTCTTCGACTTTCTCGCGATTTAAAGGTGAGATTATATTACACAACTCTTGCAAAGTTAGTAAACTATTTTTTGAGAATATTCCTTTTACTTTTATTGCAATTGAAAGATCCAAATAAATCCAAAACTTGACATTTCGGGTGTTATTTAAATAACTTGATAAATTACGAATATTTTTTTTTTAACTAAAACAATATTTGCATCAATTATTCCAATCATTATTCTAGTCTTTGTTAGGAGGTTTTTTAAAACTATTAATCATACATTTTAAAATTAAAAGGAGCATGTGGATTTATTTGGCCCTTTCAATATTGAAGAATATTTAAGAAAACAAATATTTGCGAAATATTTCAAAATTTCCAATGCTGTTGTTTTCATTTACTTTCATCAAGTCTTAAAATTAATTTGTCATGTAAAGTTGTTTTGAAGGTAAATGTTTAAAATAGTCACAACAATGGCACACAAGTAATAAACTCTAATAGGTTTTTAGCCTATATAATGTTTTGAGGTGTTCATATTTTATTTTTATTTTTCGCAACTAATAAATTTAAAAATTCAGTCTTGTCTTAATTTTTGTCTTTCCAGAATACGCTTTTATTAATAAGTATTGATTATGTGTCATTCAAAAATATGAAAATTGTTGCTTATATATATCTGCCTCAATGTTACAACAAGATAATTAAAACTGTCATTTTACAAATCCTTTATACTAACTTCAATTTTGTGTGTGTTTGGCTTGGTATGTAGATGGCGGAAAAATCTGCGGAGGTCTAATTAACCCTTTTACCTTCACCCAACTGGGCCGAAACTTGGCAGATAGATTCGAAGTAGATGACAACGCTTTCTATTAAGTTAAGCGTCTGCTAGTGTCCTTGAAAGGTCACTTTTACAGAATACTAATAAACCAACTTGCCGTTATCCAATCGCGCTGAAATAGCTATTAACCGATCATTGGAGACACTCTTCTCTGTTGCCAAAATTGTTTTAATTAATAAATAAATAATAAAATTGTTTTAATCAGAATAAATAAAAGATAATTTGGATGTGAGTGCATAAATTCCCATTAATTTTAAATGAAAAAGAAAAATTGTTTGCCACATGTTTTGCTGATAGAGATGTTTTTTATATTTAAAATTAGAGGCAAACACCAAACACACGCTGTCTACAGTTATGTTAATGAATATAAAAATTGACAATGCATATAAAGTATTTATATTAAAAGCTTCGTTTTTATGGATTGTATTATTCTATACTTCTTTGAATATCGCATAGAATAAATTTATACCTTAGACTTACTAAAGAAGACATTTACACTTTTTGTGTTTTTAAATTATGATTCTAATAATATACGTGTTTCGAGTTCTTTTAGTAGGTATAATATACAATCCAAGACAAGGATTTGTAACGCAGATATTAACTTTAAAAATATAAAAACGGAAAGAAAATAGTTTTTAACTTTGATCTGAAAAGTCATTAGAAAACATGGAACTTCTTTACTTCTGAAGTAGATAAATATATTCACTCGGATTCTAGATTAAGAATATTTCAAATCTATTTTCATGAGTTTTATAAATAATGTTTCATTATTTTTTATAATTAAAGTACTAGTGAGGGAATATTTTATTTCCCGACTTGTTGTGATCATATAAAATTACTGTCCGGAATATATTTTATATGGCCACATGTAACACAACATAAGATGTGTATATTTATTTTTACAAATGAGTTGACGGAATGATATTATTTCATATATTGGAGTAAAAAAAAATTACACGTTATATTTTTATTTGTTATCAGCCAAAATTTGAATTTTTTTTTTTTTTTTGGTCATGTAAATTCATTTCGACGTTACATGCTGAAAGTTGTAGATAAAGAAATATGTAATTAAGGCTTTGGATCAATATATAATGTTTTAACGTGAGAATTTTCATTTAAGGCAATTAATAATAAATTTAAAATCCTTGAATCCCATAAGGTTTCCATTTCAAAATATGATTTGGAAAAAAGATATATATTTTTATTGTTGATGTGTATTGCATTATTATAATTGACGATGCAAGTTGTTTAGATTTTGTCAAACCTATCAAAAAAACTGCTACTGTTTCTACTTATATTTGTAAGACTTAGAAATCTATTGAAAAATTTTGTGAGGGAAATTCTTTTGACACCCTCATTTCTTTCAAAATGTTATTTAGTAATGCACAAATTGACATTTTTTTTTTTTTTTTTTTTTTTTTTTAATATACTTTTCATGTATTAAAGTTTAAAAAAAAAAAAAAAAAAAAAAAAAAAAAAAAAAAAAAAAAAATTAAACAATAAAAATAAAGAGTCATTTTTTGTTAACATTAAAGAGTGAATAAGTATAACGCCTTTATGTGTTTTGAATAACCCTATCAGTTAGGAAAATCTAATACTTGTACATGTTCACCTAAAGTGAAGTTTGCGTAGATTATGCAAATACTTCTAAAATATATTCATCTTAATTTCTATAAATAAAGCTCACAGTCTTTGAAAAAAAAAAAAAAAACTTTTTGCCCTGGATAAGAAAATTTGAAGAAAAATCTTAACAAAGTTGAGCTTTGTGTGCAAATTGGCTTTTTAATTGTTACAACTCATATTTTACAGAATTCTAATAATGATTGAGAACAAGAGGTTTCTTTTCACCTATCCAAATAGTGTTTATTTAGTATGATGATTGGAGTGAACTTTTTTTACGAAAGCAAACTTTTGTAATATTTTAATTTCTTTATAGAAAAGAGAAAATGCCATTTTCCAAACTTCATTCTATAACAACAATTAAATTAGCGTAAAATAATTGGTTGGTTGGTTGCATTCAAATTATCTGGCGCCGTCAGCAATACGAGGGCTATAATGCGCCGAAACTTTCGTCATTAGACAAGCCAACATACATTTACAAACACCCATGCCTACGTGGGACTCGAACCCGCAACCTCGCGGTCTAGAAGCCAGCACGCTAACCACTATACCGTTTGGTCGGCGAGCGTAAAATAATATGAGTAGAATAAAAGTAAATGTCCTTCATTGATAATGTTGTGAACTATCAGTTTGTGAAAGTAGGAAAATGTCATACGACGCTGAGGGTAATTCCGTACTTGCTTTCGTAACATTTTGAAATAATTTGAGTGATCTTTTCTTGAAACATAAAAAGAAATTTTCGTGTCATATTTATCCTCTTAAAATCACTTGAAAATATTATAATAGTAGCATAATATTTCAATATAAAACTCTGATAACGCGACATTTTTAGGAACAAAAAAACAAAAAAAAAAAAAAAAAAAAAGCCATAACTTTAAGCAAGAAATTTGCTTTTTTATACACTCATGTTCAAAACTATCTTTACATACAAAAATTCACATATTTTTCAAAAACTGTGAACTATAATTTTATGAATTTTTCTGGAATGATACGTAACATTTTGACACCTAAATACAAAGACAAAAATTTAAAAGCACTGCATAAGCTATAAAATTGTACCATGAAACAATAAAAATGGTAATAAAATGTGACAATGAGAGTTCAGAAAAAAAAAAAAGGAGTATCCCAGAAAAAAATTTATCCTTACGAATTGAATATGGAATGATCTCCCTTGACTTGTAAACACATATCATACTGATAATGAAGTTGTTTGGGGAATTATTTTCCCCGTTTCTAGTAATGCCATCCTAAGACAATTTAAATCTGTAGGAAGAGGATGTCTACGTTCAATTGCTATTCTAATGTAGTAGCATAAGTTCTTTATCGGGTTTAAATCAGGAGACTTAGCTGGCCACTGTATTCGCTCAATATCATGACTTTCAATGTCAACGAGGTTCGTAAACGAGTCATCAACGAGGTTTGCTCGATGTGGACGAGCGTTATCGTCTATAAATAAAAAGTCAGATCTATATGCACCTCAGAAAAGCCTTAGATAAGACTCTAAAACTTCATCTCGATACCTCAGATTATTCACAGATCCCCTGTTGACAACATGTTGGGGCGTACGTCCATTGATCATTATTCCTCCTCAAACTATCACACCTCCAGTACCAAAATGGTCACGTTCCATAATATTCTAGCAATAATTTTGTGTTCATGACTCCTTCCAGATGTAAACACGTTTAGAATCACATGTAAAACTAAACATCGACTCATCAATAAATAGAACATGGAACCATTGGTGTTCACTCCAGTTCTAATGTTCTTTACCCCTATTAAAGCTATCCGTCTTTTTTACGAAGACCGTAAAACACATACTTTTGGCTTTCTGCCGTAAAGACTTTTTTCTTTAAGCCTTCTGTATACCGTTTGCCATGATACAGTAGTTCCAGTGGAGGTTGCAAGTTCTGAACTTAACTGACGAGCAGTAGTACAACGGGCAGTAATTATTGACAGATATCGATCTACAAAAGCAGTTTTCATTCATTTATGACCGTGTCCAGGTCTTTTTACGACAGTTCCATCGTTTTGAAATTGTTTCCATGACGTAGAGACTGTCGATCTTGAAATATTCAGACATCTGGCTGCTTGTGTGATTGGTAGCCCTGCTTTCAAATACCCGATGATTCGCTACTTCAGATTCATCCAAATGAGACTTTGAAGCTATAATAAACCGATTTGAGTCCTTACACACTGAAATCAATTCCATGTTACAAAAATTCACTCAGATATTCTCTTTGCACAAAGCAAAAAAAAATTTAATGTCGGATGACTTAAGCCTAGATTTGCAAATCAGAAACCGTTTGATTACTTTTTATTGATTAATGCTAATTAGGTTTGCTTTTTCACACATTCCCTGCAAAAATGAATAACCTTGATTGGATATTTCAGGGAATATCATTATTTTTTGGGAATGTAAAGATAAATTTGGACACAAGTGTATTATCCCTAATGCATGATTGTATCAATAGGTTTTATGACACTGGATAAGGGCTCGTTGCAGAAAGATATGTGCAATTTTTTAAAAGGAAATATTTTTAAACTCAATTTGAAAAGAAAAAACTACAAGGTTGCCTTGTTACAGAGAGAGAGAAGAAAAAGTGAGATATTACTGTTCTGATTCAAGATTTCGTAATAATAGTTAGTCGCGATTTTTAATCTTTCAAATTTTCTAATGCAGGAGTTTTTTTTCGTTTGCCACTTTTTATGAAACTCAAAATACCACATAATCTGAAAGTGCTTCACACAATTAGTCTCATAAAAAATGGCACACCAGACTGCATAGCTCTGTCAAAAACGTCTGCCAAGGTCGAACGTTTTTGTTTTTTTCCAGAGGTCGAGAGCCTTTGGATAAGTCGACGTATTGTCTGTCCCTACACCCAAACCAAAGCACCCACGATAAATTTAATTTATTACACTCGAGGACAAGGGACTGCCCGTATAGCACACATAATCCAAGAAATATCCCTAGGAAGTCCTCATTCATCCCCGGGATTCAGAATGATTTCCTAGGGACCTTCCCGGTAAGATGTGTGCTAGTTGGGTGGTGAGAAAGGGGCTATAAAATTATTGATTCTTTGGATTTGTAAGGATGAAATTACGGACTTAATGTGAGAATAACATGATCTGAATCTATTATCGAACAAATATTGTTTAATTGGAAACTAGACACACAACACTCCTTCACACAACACAACTCCAATGACTCCTCCTCTCGCTCTGAGATGGTTAAGCAATCTGATGGAACTGCTAGTTATGTGGTAGCCATCATGTGCATAGTGCATGAAGCATTATTTTAAAGCTCGTGATTTACACGTAATAGTTATGTCGTCATAACATGACATTGATGCCCATCTGACTAAGGGTTTGATTACTTGTCGAGATATTATTAGTCACAAATTCTGTGTGTTGATTTTTAAATATTATTTTTTATCAAGCTATTCGTTCATAAAAATCGTATTTTTAAATGTAAATGCTGAAAGTAAATTGTTGGGAGAAAATTTCAAATGCTGTTAACAGTTGCTTTTCGATCATTAATCCCAGCACTGTGGCTGATGTTGGTTGCATTGGATTTATCACGAGAGTTACAGAATACGATAACGAGCTATATCATTGCTATGACGGGATTCTGAATTTAAAGAGTTGGGAGTACGGGAGATGTTTTTCAGATCCGAAAGTTATTTCAAGAAGGAAATACCCATATTTGCATCTTAAGAAGGAAAATCCAGGGATAATCCCCACAAGGCATCAAGACAAACGATACAAAACAATAAATACCATAATAGTTCCCACGTCTACTCATTTTTATAAATCAGAGATTGAGGAGAGAACGTAAAAAATAAATGTTCAAAAGAGGTCAAAAGTATTAAGTTCAAATAAATGTTTTAAAACAATATTCATTTTAACCCTTTTTGATTGCTTACCTAATTTGGAGCATTTCTTCAATTAACACTTGCACCGTACCTCTAATTATTAAATAAATATACTCCAAACTATGCATTTTGAAAACACTGTATAAGACCTCAACATGCCCAATTTTTACCTGATGATAAAATTATGAAATTGAGTTTATTTTTTTCTTCTTCATAAAATTATAATTTTGTCATAATTCTAATACTAAGTAAACAAATTTTATGAAATTTTTCTCATTACTGCAGTATCTAAAGTGCTTTAGGCAGGGGTACTTTAGTGTTGACAACCATGTATATTGATCCAAATTTTTAACTATTTAAAATCTCTACTATACGGAACAAAAATTTTAAATATCCTGTTTTAATAGGATCATTCTGAAAATCTTTTAGTAGCTATATTTAGAATATTATAATCGGATAAACTATTTTATGTTATATAAAATTGTGCTTTTGAATTTCATTAAAAATTTAGATTTTTGTAAAATTTTGACAATTTTGAAACGAATCTAAAATTTATTATTCAATTTATAATATATTTTTTATACTAAATAACTAACAAAATTCGTAAATAAATAGTTTTTTATTTAATTTTTCTAATCATCATTATAATTCTTTAAATAATTAACCCATATACTTCAAATAGTATTTTCTCAAACTTTTCCGCCGACCAAACGGTATAGTGGTTAGCGTGCTAGCTTCTAGACCGCGAGGTTGCGGGTTCGAGTCCCGTGTTGGCATGGATGTTTGTAAATGTATGTTGGCTTGTCTAATGACGAATGTTTCGGCGCATTATAGCCCTCGTGTTGCTGACTGCGCCAGATAATCTGAATACAACCAACCAACTCAAACTTTTCCCAAAAACTATAGAAATTAAAAAATATTATAAATAAATAATTCAAAAATAATAATTAAAGATATATTTTTAAACAAAAAAAAAATACCTGCGTAAAATTTTTCATGCTTTTATAATACATAGTTTTATAGTTATATCCATTCCAAAAACTATAGAAATTAAAAAATATTATAAATAAATAATTCAAAAATAATAATTAAAGATATATTTAAAAAAAAAAAAAAAATACCTGCGTAAAATTTTTCATGCTTTTATAATACATAGTTTTATAGTTATATCCATTCAAAGTTCAAAAGATGCCGAAAATATCATCACCAAGTAAACTAGACTTTAAATTTTGGAGTAACATTATTGAAAGGCTTTTTATCATAATGCTAATAATTTAATATTAAAAGTCGTACTTCAGTACGACTTCAGGTACGTTTAAATTTCAATACCATTATACCTAATATAATTTATCCCTCTAAATGTAAAAGAAGTTAATTAAAAAACTTTAGTTATAAAAAGTAAGTTTGATTACAAGACTAACGCGTTTTTATACTGTCGATCTTCAATATTTAATATATTATAAAGAGAAAATGAGTTTTAAATTATTTTTTAGTTTAAAATTTCATAGTTCGTTAGTTTCTTGGTATATTAAAAAAAATTTTCATAATTACAATTTGAAAAAAATAATGGAAGTTATTCTAAGCGATTTTGTACGAACTACCGCAGGTAATTTAAAAATTAACGCTTCCTTGCACATTTTTCAAAATTCGGATATCGTTGTGAATGTGAAATATATTTTGAGCAGGTTTTTTTTTCCCTTTCGTTAATTTAATTTGACTCTCTTAAAAGTTTCTGTAAGAGAATCAAAAATTCGATGAAAGGTTCTATTTCTTTGAAGAAATTACTAGAATACTTGACATTGGCATTCCTCATGAAGCATTTGATTCTTGTACTCTTAATAATTTCTTAACAAAAAGTTAAAAAACTATGTTTAAAAGAAAAATTTGAGTTGAACTGAACAGATCTTGACAAAAGCATTTTTTTTTTTTTTTTTAATATTTTTTTGTATTGTAAAGAATTTTGAATAGTTATCCCTAACTATAGAAAGCGCTTCAGCATAAAACAATTTTTGCAAGAAAACAGAGCATGTATTATAGCTCTTTAATTATATGTGAGTGCTATACATAATATTCTCTTTATTTTTCTTCCACATTTTAAAAAAAAAAAATTCTTCCTTGAAAGTTAAGAAATATTCTTTAGAAAAACTAGTTTTATATTCTCAAATTCATTCCAAGTAAATTGATTATAAATATCTTAAATGAAAAACAAATTAGAGAATTTTTGCCACTTTTACACTATATAACAAAGCATTTTACTCATTAGTTTTAAATAAAACGTTTTAAAATAATTTATGAACAACGTTAAATGTGTACCGGAGTTCAAAATATTTAAGCATTTCATCTGAAACTACAAAATCATTTTTTCTATGGTTCTGGTTAGTATATTGTTTGCGTTTATAGTTTAAATCGTTCAATGTTGTTTAAAATTTAGATTTTAAAAATATAATTTGCTATATATTATGGTGAAGTGGGCAGTTTCTTTTAATTGTCCCTCCAACTCCTTTGAATGTGCTGTTTCATTATGGAATAATTGTTGATCTAATATCTCGTTACAGAAATCAGGAATAGTTTACTACTCTCAATAAATTTAATTGTAAATAATTAAAATGATGAAAATAAAAAATTTCATAATGATGTTTTCGTTGTTGATTTTGAGCTCTGGTTAATAATGGTGGCTAGTGCGCATTTAAGCAAGTCCTTGTTTTTAAATTCTTTATATTAATTTCGATTTTGCGTGTCGATGGCGAGGGAATCTGTGGGGACCTAATTAACCCTCTTTTCTTTATCCAATCGGGCTTAAGTAGCATTCAACCGACAATTGAAGAAACTCTTTCTCGTTGCCAATTTTTTTTTAATCAATAAATAATAAAATTGTTTTAATCAGAATAAATAAATTATATTTGGTTGTGAGTGCATAAATTCACGTTCATTTTTAATAAATAAATATTGAAACGTATTTTGCTACACATTTTGCCGATAGAAATGTTTTTGATTTTTAAAATTAGATGTAAACACCAAGCATACGCTGTTTACAGAATCGGCGCTGTGTTAACGAATATAAAAATTGGCCATGCATGTAAAAGATTTTTATTAAAAACTTCGTTTTTATTGGTTATATTATTTTAACTAAGAAAATTTGAGTTTCGATAGGATAGGAATAAACTAGTTGAGTGATTATTTACTTAAAGCAATGAATTCCAAATACTAATTTCCTGCAACTCTCACTCTTGTTATGATGTCAAAAGTTTTGAAAACGGATTTTTTGAATAAACGATGGAATTTAATACGATGTTCCATTTAATCAAGAGTTATAATAAACATTGTTATTTCTGTATTATTGATGTAGGTGCGTGATTATTGGAATTCATTTGTGTTCTTTTGTTTGGGGATTGGAAGAGTTTTTCTTGGGAAATCTAGGTGAATGAAAAGAAAGATTCAGAAATATAAAGCTCTCGGGTAGGAGCTGAATCTTTTAATAAAAGCGGTTGTTAAGTGTGATTATATTTTGTGAATCTTGGTCTGTGTTTATGTATCGTATTTTGAACTTCGTCCACACTTTAAAAAAAACTATAGCTTGTCAGTGTTGCGTACATCAATGTACCATTTTAACGTTTAACTGCTTCACTGCTAGAAGCAATATAAAACCATAAGTGAAGTAAAGCAATTAGAATTAAATTGTGCAATGGTTGCATGAGCTACCTCCGTTATGCCACATATATTACTAAGCTTCCACCAAATTTTGTACTTGTATAGCCTCATTTGTTTAAAAAACTTCATAGCTGAATATGTTTTGGGATTACCTTGTGTTATGAATTAATTTTGCATACTGCAGACTGATCAGGAAGAAACAAAAACGAACTTGACATAAAAATTATCATATTTTATGCTCTTCTTTTCATCCAAGAAATGATCAACGCATCCAGAAAATACCCCAAGGTGAACCGAGTGGCGTTAAGAGAAAATAAGAAAATAGTGTAATTTATAAAATTAATAATTCGTTAACCATATAAGCTACAAGTCCAATGGCCGACGAGTAATATTGTGGGTATTAGAAAGGTAAACTTCACGCGATCTCTCATATTTGGCTGTGTAATTATGAATAATTTGCCCGAGTGCTTTATGTCCATTCACTGAGTTTAGCACACTTGTACGCGAAGAAAAGGGTAAGGGGATATTATCGGCTTATGACCTATTTACAGTTTACCCTTAAGTCCAAGCACATTACAAAGTTTTTTTTTATTTGAGTTTTATAAAACATCAGTACATCAATACTACTAAACAAAATCAGCATACATCTCTTTTTATACAAGCAGGTGGGGCAGGCGCACTCCCGCACAATGCCTTTTCTAATCATACCCAAAAATTAAGTGGGAACAGACACCGGATCACACTTTTGACTAATTGAAAACAATATTCTTGGGCTTAACGCCCAGGATAAAAAAAAAAAAAACAACGATTGTGATATCTTCAGTACCAAAAGTCTTTGAATAGTTGAGGTTTGCACCAATAAAATTTATTTACAATTTTTTATAAGCCTATTTCAATTTTTTTTCTTTGAAAAGGGGCCAATTTACTAAGTAAATTTATATCTAACTGTGAAACGTTCAATGCGAACCCTCTTTTTAAACTTTTAGTTTGATATAGAATACATAATTTACAATGATTGCGAAATTTCAGTTCCTGAAAAACACTTCACTTAGGAGTGAAGAGTAAATTTAAATTTTGAGGAGCGTAATTTTAAGATCCCCATACAATTAAAGTGGTGAAAAGTGAAAGGTTACGTTTATCAGGACGCTGCAAGTTTTTAGTCTAAAATTACTCGGAAGCTTCTTAGATTTATTGTGTCATGTTTAACAAAATGCTGATACAATATTAATAAAGATACTCCACCTGAAATGAATTTTAATTTACCATAATTAATTAAAAAATTTGACTGTGGACTTACTTCACTCGCAGTCTAATATGATATGATATTGATAATCTGATATTGATAAAATATTTTATAACTAAGTTCCGCTTATTTTTATAAAAACTGTTTCACTAACCTAAGGAAAAAAGGATTTAATTTCTTTTATTTAATTAATTAAATTTATTTTGAAACTTTGTATACTTTCAACGCAATGTAGCATTGCTTACAAAAATAAACTTATTCAGTCACTATAGTATCTAACATTGATAAAACAATTTCTGTTCACCATTAAGGATATTAGCTATATTTTTTCCTTGATACCCAAAAATTTATAAATAATCTATTTTGAGTTTACTGTTGTTTATCAAAATTTAAATTCGCCCGTTCAAAAGAATACCTCATTTGTAACAATACCTCAACTAGAAGTATTTTTAATAATTTTTTGAATACGAAATTGGAAACTATTAGTGTAAGTAAAGTTTTCTTTAAAATGTTTTTTCTCAAAACTACATTTTTCATTTTTCATGTACCTTTTTCTCAAAAACTGCACAAAGAACTTCCTGAAATTTTTACCACATATTCGTTTTATGTATATGTATACACTAAAGTGAGATTTTATTGTTATTTTTAAAAAAAACAACTTGTTTTGGCTTTTTTTGGCAAAAAAAAAATAAAAAATTGAGATTTTTAACAAATTGGAGTGACTTTTACTAAAATTAATTTAAAAATAGTAAATGAATCACAATCATAAGCTAACTTCAGTAGAATAACAAATGTCTGTTAATTGCACTGAAACAAAATTAGGCTTCTCTGTAAATACTTTCTGAGGAAAAGGTAAATGAAATATGCCCAATTAACATTCCGGTATAGAGGGCACCAACTCCCTTTAAAATTGGGATCTATTAATGAGAGGGATATAAAATGTGTGTTTTTGTGTCTTCCCTAAATGTCCATTAATTTCCTGATATCTATGACACTAAATTATTTGCAATTTTATCATTTTTTCGATCACAATGTGGTTGCATCGTTATTTTTTTCATGGTGCAAAATAAACTACTGGTTTAAAATTTTGTAATTACTATAACAGTTTTGTAATTAGTCTATTAATCATACTAGTACTAATTTCATAGGAAAACAAATTAAAAAATGGGTTTTTAAAGCGAACTTCTTTGCATTAAAAGTTTTGAATGGGAGAAGTCGCGAATTCCTACTTAGAACAAGCAATTCCAGTTGTGTCTCCATATTTCTGAAAGTAGAAATTAAGTAGAGTTAAAGCTGGAAATTAAGCAGGAGACATCTCACATCCTAGGTACATGTGGTGCTTCTGATCCATGAGTAGGGCTCAATCACTGGACAGAACATTCTAAGGAATGAATTTGGTTCATATCTCCCGAAACTTCCACGTTTGGAAATGAAATGCACATTTCAATAATTATTTGTGACAATTTGAATGTACTAGTGAAATACATAAAAATGTTTTCATACAGTTTGAAACGATAAAAGAAATACTTAAAATTTTTTACATCGAAATTGTCCACCCTGTACATTTATTAACACCCCATGTTTTGTACTTCCACATGGAAGTTATAAAGTAACTTCCCCGATATATGAACCCCCAGTGGCGTTTCAGCTCAACCAATCGAAATCCCCCCCCCCCCTTATTGTTATTTGAAGGTATGTGCTCAAGATTTCAAACAATAGAGGTCTCGTGGTTATAGTTACAGTGATACATTTTAGAAATTTCCGAATGGCAACACCCTTTCTTTTTCATACGCAAATCGATAAGCGCATTAAAAAAACACAAATGGCAATGGAATAATATACGTACGATGAAAATTGGCAAAGTGAAAAACATTTGCAAAGAAGAGCCTTTTACAGGACCAAAGCATCAATGCATCTCCTCTTTGGGTTGTCAATAGCTCTTTACAATTTTTTTCCCAAATGTTTTCGTCATACGTGTGTGCGATTTTCGTCATAAGTGTATCGTTCCATCGCCATTAATGGTTTTTCAATGCACTGGTCAATTTAAGCATGAATAAAGTGGGTATAGCCGTTCAAAAATTGTGAAATTCTTTCAATAAATTCTAATTCGATAATTCTTTCGAAATAATATCGAGCACATACCTTCAAATAACAATTTGGGAAATTTCTGTTCGATTCGTTGAGCGAATAAGACACACGGGGCTTATATATCACGAAAGTTTCTGTACGACCACTCTTTATTTGTACTTAGTAAACATTACTATTCATTTGCTGATGAACTGATACCTTAAAACTAATATTTAGCGTAATATGACATTTAAGTTCTCCTTGTTTATTTATTCATAGTCCTTTCGTTTCACTTGCACATTTTTCCTGGCACAGCTTTATATAAACTGGAGGTACAAAACTACCAATCTTACTTTGAATTGTCCCCCCCCCCCCCATCTAACAAATATTATTTCTCCTATAAATCAGTTCATTATGTTGTCCAACTAATTTATCTGCACTCGTATAGTTTCTAAGTGAATATAAGTGAACTTTTCAAAGAAAGGTCCGCTTTCCTACTTGTCGGCAGTTGCACTTCTGATGTTCTTTGTCATTTACCATTTGGCAAGAAAACTCAACATGAACTACTGCAAACTAGAAGGAATGTTCTTAAGAAATTCTATTGACTTTTTTGAATTTCAAGGAAACTTTTGAAGAAAGAGAGAGACTCTTTTCATTGAAGAGACTTTATTCTTTGCGGCAGAAATTGCACAGTGCCGAAAGAAGTACCTTTGAATATTCTAGATTTCTCGAAGGTCGATAAGAGTTTGAAGTTTTTGCCGACAATTTGGTTGCACTCGCTAGTAACACAACGGCCGTTCTTTTTTTGACAAGAATCCTGTTCTTTTATTTTTAGAGGGAAATGTAATGTTATCATTAAAAATTTATATTTTGCATCTCAACTTGATTAGGTCTATTTGGGATAAGTGCATATTAAATATTTATATACCGACAATGCCTTAAAAAAAAAAAGAAGAAAAAAAAAGATGCTTGAAAATAAACGAAAATAATCAAATATAAGCTTCAGAAAAATACTTTTAAAATATTAATTTGCAGATAAGATTGTTTTATTGTATTCACAATAATGAAGAATAATTAAACTATTATTCAGAAACAAGTAGTTAAAATAGCATTGGAATGATTTGAATCAACATCAAAATTATAAAGTATAAAGAATATAAAATTTAAAAAATAAAAGTTAAAAAAATAAGAAAAGTGTCAAAGAGACAAATTATAAATATACAAAAATTTAATCTGCATTAAAATTTTAGGAAATATAAATATTAAACCTGTTTTTAGAAAATGACCATGTATAAAAAGATGAATTTTCTCAAACTAATTATGTAAAAAAAATTCTTGTTTTTATTATATCATAATGATTAGTTATCAGAAATATATTATTTTGGGTGTTCAAGAATATCATTTCAAATAAAGCTAGTTTAACGCAATTTAACAGTTAAATAAAAAAATGTAGTTCAATTGGATAAGAATAGTTCATTATTAGGTACCACTATATCTATATGTCATTATACGAAAGTTAACACTGTTTATACACTATGGTTTCTGCTCACGTTTGTCATTTGCATAAAGAACATCGAATAAAAATCTTTGGATATAATTATTTTTTCGAAATTGCAATATGAAAGAGACAAATTGCATTTCCAACTTCTTTGGGATATTTCCTCACTATTTAAGAATCAAGCATAAGAGACCGCTTAAAAATACTTTCGATAGAATTTTCCAAATTGAATATTTTTACCTTTGAAAAGAAAATCTATTCAGTACAAGAGCGAAATGAAAATATATGGCTGAGAAAACATTTTCATACCAACTGAAATTGTATTCACGAACTAGACCTGCCCAATTTCCTGCGTTTGTCGCTTGCAAAAGGAGTTTTTATTGCAAAGAAAGTTTCCTTTCCTAACATATTTCCACGATCTATATTTCCCTTTTAATACTCCTAGCCTAGTTTATAAAATAAAATAGCCACAGCTAAGAGAGGCATCCCTTCTCAAAGAGTGTTTTGGAATGTTTTAAAACGTGTTGATAATTTAAAATCACCGAATAATGTTTCAAAATGTTAAAAATAGCTTAACCTATATATAATTACCGGTAAGGAGGTTGTAATAAGGAATCGAAATTTGTCGTTTCAGGCATCTAAGTACATTTGCGTTACACTTTGTCATTTATTTAAGGAAAATTTACTTAAAATAGCCGCAAATAGAGCGTAATACTTCAACCTAACTTTGAGAAATTAATCCAAAAATTATTAGTTACCAAAGTTTTGATGTGGTCTTAAAAAGTCAGAGAGGTAGCGTTATATTATGCTCGTAAGTTTGTAAATAATTCTTAATCAGGTTATTTCTTGTCTAATGATTGAAATTAAAAAATAGAAGTCACAAATTTTGAGTTGTAATAATAAACACTTTGAAATCGAAGAATATTCTGTAAAACACCTTTAGTTCTGATGAAATGTCTTTTTTTAAATCCTTTATATTCGCTTCGATTTTATGTGTGAGTGTGTGTTTGGCTGGTCGTGTATGTCGATGGCAGGCAAATCTGTGGAAGCCTAATTGACCACTTTTCCGTCATCCAATCAGGCTGAAGCTTGACAGATAGATTAATTTCGATGACAATGCATTCTATCAACTTTTGGTGGCTGTCACTGTCTCTAAAAGGTCGCTTTTACGGAATACTAATAAACCAACTCGCTGTCATCTAATCGCGTTGAGATAGCATTTAACCATTTCATTGAAAAAACTCTTTCCTTTTGCCAAAATTGTTTTAATAAGTAAATAATGAAATTCTTCTAATCAGAATAAACAAAAGATATGTGGATGTGAGTGCACAAATTAGCATTAACTTTTAATGAATTAGTTTTGAAGAGTTGTTTACCGCACATTTTGCTGATAGATATGGTGTGCATCCAATTTTAAATATTAAAAACAAGCACACGCTGGTAATAGAAACGGCGTTATGTTAATGAAAGTAAAAATTAGAAATGCACATAAGGGATTTATATTAAAAACATATTTTTTATGGGTTATATTAATATTATTTATTAGAATTCGCAATCCTCTTTAGAGTGAGGCTTCAGGTAGGCTTGTATCCACATTTGTCTAAATACAACACTGGAAGTTAGTTTCAACACTGTTGATGATAAAATGAGAAAAAAAAAAAAAAAAGACAATTATGAAGCATGCTTTACAAAGAGAGAATTTTCAAGAGCTACTTTTTTGCCAAACTTTATTACTCAAAGTTAATTCACACAATTCTTTGCTTTTTAAGCGCAGCATATAACAACCCATTCTCACTATTCTGAATTGTTATATGGAGGCGTTAGTGCTAATTTCCACATCATCATGAAAACAGTATTTAATTTCCTGCGGGCTTTCTTCCTGTAGACAAATGTTGTTATCTAGGGAGAATAGTCACACAAATTCAGATTTTTTGGGCGTCATTTCTATTATATTAAACATTGTTTCAAAGGAGATGCAAACATATTTAAATTTATGGTTATATAAATAAATTTAAATAATAAATATCTAATTTTACTAATACCCAAAGCCGCTATGTTTCTCAAATTTAAGAAATTTAATCTTTAAAATTATGGAATATTGTGTAAAGTTATTGGTAGTCAAGTATTCTTTATATTTCTCTACTTTTGAGAATTATTTAAAAATTAACAAGGAGCATATTTTTTTTAATCAAATTTTCACTTTTAAGGAGATTATTTCAGTACAATGCTGTATTGAAATTGAATGCATCACAGAAATTTTTTTCATGTTCTACATTGATTAATATCTTCCAAGTAAAAGATGAAAACGCATATATTTTTTTATTTAGGAAAAAGGCAAAGAATTCCATAGCTTTTATTTATTTTAAACTGAATTCATCTCCTCTTTCACTTTAAAATATTAGTTTTAAAATCAAATTAATTCTAGTGCCCCGATGTTAATTTAAAAGAAAAAATGAACTTAAAGCCTCATACTTACTGACTTACGCTTAACATGTTTTTAATAAAAAAGTTCCAATGGATGAAAATACGAAATTCTCATTTAAGCTGAGATTAAAATGTATAAAAAATCATAATCCCTTATCATGTAATCAAAATATTCTGAATAAAATTTGAAAGTCAGAAGAATTGTTGTGATTTTAAAAGGATTAAAAATAACAATGGTAAAAGTTATTGTAATTCATTATTTTAATTTATAAGACAATTAGTTAAAATTCAAAACAAAACTTTAAAATTAAAAATAAAACTTTAAAATTAAAAATAAAACCTTTATAAATTCAATATTTTTTTTTTTTTTTTAAATCAAAATTCAACGTCTGTTATGCTACATCCGAATGGAGTTGGCTCATTGTTGGCACGATGTTTTTTTCCAAAGTAGATACATTTTATTAAAATAATGTTCTATTAAAGGATAAATGATGCTGATTAATGCTTATCTGCTTTTAAAGTGAAAGTTGTGCTTTTATTAATTATAAGGTTGGTATTTCAAAGTTAAAAAATAGCTTGCGTCTCAAGAGTATCTTCGAAAGTATTTTTACAACAAAATAAACAAAACAATTTTCCTTTCGACTCGCGATAAAACTTTATTTTTCTCTCTCAATTTTTTTCAAATTGTCAATAATTCATACACTTTTGAATAAATTCTTATTTTAGAGCTGATAATTTATTATATTGTTTCAATGAAAATTTCTTTTTAAGAAGCTATTGACAAAAAAAATCTGTGGAAGTCCATGTTATTATTACCTCATAAAATATTACGTCTAGAATTATGTGCTCTAAAAAACATGTTTTAAGTGAGTATTTTTAAACTGAAGTTTACTAAAGATAACTGATTTCTTTTAACTTTAATTTTAATTTTTTTAGTTCTTTCAGATCCTCACATTTTTCACTCGAATTGTATTTAAAAAGAATGTTGAATATGCCTTAAAATAAAATGTACTTTATATTTTTAATTGATATTTTTTTATACGGTACAATGTTTATACCTTCTTGAAAAGCAATAATTATTTTAGACATAAGTACGTTTTTTAAAAAGCTATCAAATGACACGTAAGGATGAAACTTTTTTTTTGAGCATAAGTTACCCGCAAGATATTTTAATAAGTTTTTAGAATAAACTCAATATTAATATTGGAATTAAAGCTAATTTAAGGGTTCATTCTTTAAAGCAGAATTATTTTTTAATACAAAATAAAAAATATTTTTATATAAAAAGAAAAATTAAAATTAAAATTTTAAAAAAATTTCTCCAACTTTAAATGCCATTCTATATATATAAAAAAATTAATCTATATTCTTAATTTCTGCTTCGGAGAATGTTAAACTATCATATGTATGGTCATAAATTTTTTTTGAAGGAGTAGAACAATATTTTTTTTTTATTTATTATTGTGGGTAACTTAAATTCATAATTTTTTCCCCTAAATTTTCCATCATCATAATTCACTTTATAACTTTGAAAGAACATTCATATGCTTAAAATAGTTAATGCTATTCAAGTAGGGAATAAACATTATGCTCTATAAAAAATAAATTAAAAACATCAAATACTTTTTATTTTAAAGCATATCGAACATTACGCAAAAAAAGCTGTGTTTTTTTTCCATCAAAAGGTTTTAACTCCCCATAGCGCATAAGAATTTTTAATTCGACATTGCCGCTTACGTTTTGAAGAAAATACCGTTTCATCTTGTTTAATAATCACGAAATAAAATGTTGAATTCAAAAGAAACAATTTTCTCTACAAGTTATTGTCTTTTACTAAACATGTCAGACTCAGAAACTCAAAATACTCATTGACGACACATGATTTGAAGACCTTTTGTTGCAAAATTAATAGAAGAAAGGGATTACAACGTTTCATATCAGTTATAATTTATTTTACATTTTGTAAAAAAGTAGCTGTATTAAAATAACTTGCTTTAAAAAATACTGTCTTTTTTGATTACATTAACCTCTCGAATAATTATAACTATTTTTTTGATGAAAAAAATTATTTTTCATAGTTAACTAAACTGATAGCACTTTAAACTTCCATTGACGAGGTAAAAATAATTGTTGGTTTACACTACAACAAGTTTCTTAAAAAAATTATCTCATTCGAATAACAATTTCACATATTGTTCAAATTATTATCATTTAAACTCATTTTTCAATGAATATCATATTTTCTTGGAACAATAAAGCACTTATATCTAGAGTTTATAATTAAGTTAAATTTATTGTATTTATTTTTTCATAATAATGTGTTTGCAATTCAAATTAAATTTTATTTATTCTTTTGTTACTTATTATTCTTTAAATTCTAAAGCTGTTTATTAGTTTTTTTTTTTTTTTTTTTTTACATAAGTTTGGTTTTCATTTGTAATATTGCTTTAAATATCCATTCATATTTTTTGGAATGTAGTTTTCAATGGAATTTTTTTTTTATGAATAAAAAACTTCAATCTCAGCTTAATGTCCGAGTTCTTTATAATTTGTGTTTATGATGCATTTCTTTATGCCGTAAGAACGTAGGTGATTGCAAGATATAAAGGAGAGTCCTAGAGATGAAAAACTTGTTCACAATTGTATTGTCTTGTTTGTAATCCCACGTACTTTGAGTTCAAAACAAAAGGATACAAAAGTAATCTAGAAAAAGGAGGTCATATTATGAAAGTAATCCAAAGTTCTAGAAATCAATTTACATTTTAAACAAGTTAGAACATAAGTACATTTTTAGAAAAACTATAAGGTTTTGTGTAATGAAAATTATTTCCCTGTCTCGTTTTACGAATATTTAAAAGAATGAAAGTTTTTACAGGAAAAGGAGAAAAAAATATGCAGACTTTTTATATTAATTTTTTTTACAAATCTTCTAAATTTGGATACTAAACCACTCAATGCCGATGTTCTCCTTCAAATTATCAAGTCTTGTATCCAATGCTTCAATGCTAAGAGTTTAATGACACTGGTCAAAACATGTCTACTTTCTCAGAAAAAATTTCTTCCGAGAATAAATCCTTTCGCGAAAGTACAAAAATACATTAAGAGCCAAGGATTACTTCAAACCGATGATTTTTTTGTTTGATTTTTTTTGTGTGTGATCAAGCTAAAATAAATGAAGAATTATAGAATTAAGATGGTTTTCATTTCTCCCGAACATTATATCTAACTACATATATCCAGTGTAAGTAAGCACTGTTATTTTTTTTAATATCCTTCTTAAGTTTTAGATTCTAAAAACACCAGTTAGGGATACACTTTAATGAATTTAGATTTTGTTTTTGATTTTATTATCATTTGTTGGGACTTCTTCCAAGATTTTGATCATAGGTTTATTGACTCCGATCGACCACATTCGTGTATACTGAGTTTAGATCCATTTCTTAAGACTTGGTCTTATCACAAAGTTGGTATTTACATTTATTATTTTAAAGTCTAACTCAGTTAATAAACTTTAGCTAACTCTAATCGTTGGGTAATTATATTTCAAGACAAGTTGTCGATTTTAGCCACTTGCCATTGAACTTGAATAATTTAAACTAAAAAATAAAGAGGTTTTTTTTTTTTTTTTTTTTTTTTTTTTTTTTTTTTTTTTTTAAGGTTAGTCTCAATTCAGTGCAATAGGTATAAAGTAGATTGAGCACATGAAATAAGATGATTCCAAAATAACTCAGACTTGCCAAGTATTTATTGATTATGGAGATATCTCTTAATAATACCAGTGTAGTTCATTACGTTCAAATACACCAAAGAAATTAAATGGGTCTGCTTGGCGGCAAACATAAGAATTCATTACTTTTTCTGGCTGACCATTTTACTTGGCGGGTGTTCTTACAACGTTCTGCTCTTTTTTGGAGATATAAGTCGCAGCAAGTAATATTTAAACAATAGACACATTCCAAAACTCCTTTTTTACTAAAATGCTCTACTCCTCCATGAATGAACATGTTTTGTTTGTTAATTTTAATACCCAGAACAGTTGAGTAGCTAAGTTCATGTTTTCATAATAAAATTTCTGGCTCCTAGTTTTAATCCTATTGCATTTTTGCTGGGGTGTTGAAATCCTATTAAGATCTTGATTTCTGCAATTAACGAACACGTGTATCATCGCATGCTCTTCATCGATGTTTCATTACATTGTTGCCACCAGTGTTGACATTTCTTTAATCGTATTTATTTACAGATACTTTTCAATAAAATCTTATTCGATACAAATGTACAGCATCTTTTAATCGCTTCATCTTGTACCACACTTTTGTACGAGCACTGATTAGCCTTCACCTCCTTATATATTCTTTACTCTGACATGCTTTCAGCGCTATTTTAGTTTCATATCTCTCATTGGAGCAATGACGTAGTAATAACGAACCCTTCAGGCAAGCACTATAAAGTTTATTTATGATTTCATTGATGTATAAAATCGTATAATTTGTAGTTCATGTTAGATATAAAATATTCATACTATAAGTATAATATAAGGTGGAATACTTGGTTACTCGAATTATTGTTAAGTATAGTTTATGAAGTAGAATGCATATTTTATTGCATATTCGATTAAATTGATGCCTTGTTAGAGAAGAGCTAAAACTTTATATTTTCTGATTATTCACTAATCATTTTGAAATATTTTGATGCAAAATATTCACTTTAACTATTTAAAGAGGTAAACAATAATTGACAAAAAGTGGGCGAGTTCTATAACTGGGCATTTTATACGAAATTAGGTATTGGTCTAAATATGAATTGTTTTAATAGAAGTTACACTTTAAGAATAATAATCTTTCTCTGAATATAAGACCATATCTTTCTTTGAATACAATTCTTTGAATATAAGAATAAAGAATAAATTACATGAATGAACCAGAAATTACATGTCTCCGATCAGTAGTAAGAGTAGGCATTCCTAAAACCTTTGCGATAAAATTTAGTGAAATTTTATCTGAGTTTAATCTGAAGGTTAAAACATGTCATCGTTTATTCTAATTCATCATCATCTTAAAAGAGTTTAATAATTAGAAAAGAAAACTTAGAATGGTCTTTGTAGGGCATTAATATTAGTAATTACATCTAACAGAAGACGTAGACAGAGTACTTTATCTTCGTAGTTGTTTTTCCTTGTAAGTTTACTGGAAGTTGGTTTGCCTGATCTAACTTTAAATTAGTATTTCTCGAGGCATCGTATTTTACTAAAATTAAAAACAAAAAGGAACTGTATTAAATACACGTTTTAAAAATAATTTTTGGTTTCAAGTCTTGGGATAACTTTCTAATCTTACAAACATTTAGTTTATTAGTTAATGAACGATAAAACTATCGAATTTAACTAATGAATGTCCTTATTATAGTTGTGTTTTCTTTAAACTTACTTTAGTCAAAATGATTGAGTACGATTAAAAAAATACTTGTTTTAAGTAATTACTTCATTTTTATGGTTAAAAATGGCAAGGCTAGAGAAGAAATGTTTTGTTTTGAATCTAAGCAATTCAAATAAATAACGGAGATAAATAGCAAAGCTAATTTAAAAAAAAAATCTTTAGTTTTCTACTTATACTATTACAAAAAAAGGTTTTTTTTTTTTTTTTTTTTTTTTTTTTTTTTTTTTTTTTACAGTTCACCGCACAACATTTTCAAAGGGAAATATTATAAAATTAAATGCCAAAAAGTATTCTCTTCATAAGAAATGTAAAATAAAAAATTATATTTTTTTAAAGGATTTTGTTTCAAATGAAATGAAGAGAATTTAAGAAGATTAAAAAAAGTTATGAATGAATTTTCTATAAAGGCATATGTGCTACAATGAATGAGAACGCTTGAGAAATTAGTTTACACTACTCAATTTAACCCTTTGCACTCGAGAGGTGACTCTCACTCACCACATGATTGGATGTCGCAACTCGAGAGCTGGCTCTCGCTCACCATTAGGTTTGCTGCGGAAATTCGATGCAAGGCTATAACTGTGTTTAATTTCTTTGAAGTGGATCGGCAAATACGAACTGAACCAAAAATGCTTGAAAACATCTCGAGTTGCTGGTTCCTGCGTACGAAAAAGCCCTCGAGTGCAAAGGGTTAACAAAGCTTTTTTTATTCTTGAAATACAATATGATTTGTTTATGAAATTTTTTTTATTTTTACTTGAATGCGTTTTTTAGTCATATATTTTATCAAATTAATGAACTTGTTAAAATCATGCCTATATTCAGCTCGATATTTTGAATTCATAATGCTCATCAATCATAAAGATAGGGTTTTTTTTCCTTTTTCTTGAATCTTTTATACTACGTTATATCCTTCAGTTATACATTTAATAACTTATATCTTTAACCTACTTTTTTTGTGGTATTGTTTAGTAATTATATGTTTATCAACTAAGGATTTGTTAGTTGCTCATTTTCTAGAAATTATTTAGATAAAATTAGCACAAAATATTCTTTATTGCAAATATTTTTATGTTTAACTTTAGTTTAATTTCCCTCCCTCATAATTTAATGTAGAAGTAAAGTTTACTCTTTACGTTCTAAATAAGAAATTACATACAATGTAATATTTAATAACCATTGACTTACTTATTTCTCATCACACCTAAATAGCGCATGAGACTTCAAGTCTAGCATACCACCCCCATCTGTTCATTGCAGTTTTTCTTGTCTTTCATCAGATTGATAAACTCAAAAAATTCAATTTTTTTTAAGGTCATTTATCTCCAAGTCGATTTGAGACGCCCTATCATTTTTTTTTTTTTTTTTTTTACCATCGGGTGTCGATGTAAAAGCAGTTTGCGTGAGATCCGATGTCGGCATATTCTCATATCATGCTCAATCCAGATCCATATATATTTTCTTATTTCTGTTATTATGGGTTTGGCGTTTGTTCTATCTCATAGTTCGCAGTTAGGGTTTTTTTTTTTTTTTTTTTTTTTTTTTTTTTACCATCGGGTGTCGATGTAAAAGCAGTTTGCATGAGATCCGATGTCGGCATATTCTCATATCATGCTCAATCCAGATCCATATATATTTTCTTATTTCTGTTATATGGGTTTGGCGTTTGTTCTATCTCATAGTTCGCAGTTAGGTTTTTTTTTTTTTTTTTTTACCATCGGGTGTCGATGTAAAAGCAGTTTGCATGAGATCCGATGTCGGCATATTCTCATATCATGCTCAATCCAGATCCATATATATTTTCTTATTTCTGTTATATGGGTTTGGCGTTTGTTCTATCTCATAGTTCGCAGTTAGGTTTTTTTTTTTTTTTTTTTACCATCGGGTGTCGATGTAAAAGCAGTTTGCATGAGATCCGATGTCGGCATATTCTCATATCATGCTCAATCCAGATCCATATATATTTTCTTATTTCTGTTATATGGGTTTGGCGTTTGTTCTATCTCATAGTTCGCAGTTAGGTTTTTTTTTTTTTTTTTTTACCATCGGGTGTCGATGTAAAAGCAGTTTGCGTGAGATCCGATGTCGGCATATTCTCATATCATGCTCAATCCAGATCCATATATATTTTCTTATTTCTGTTATTATGGGTTTGGCGTTTGTTCTATCTCATAGTTCGCAGTTAGGGTTTTTTTTTTTTTTTTTTTTTTTTTTTTTTACCATCGGGTGTCGATGTAAAAGCAGTTTGCATGAGATCCGATGTCGGCATATTCTCATATCATGCTCAATCCAGATCCATATATATTTTCTTATTTCTGTTATATGGGTTTGGCGTTTGTTCTATCTCATAGTTCGCAGTTAGGTTTTTTTTTTTTTTTTTTTACCATCGGGTGTCGATGTAAAAGCAGTTTGCATGAGATCCGATGTCGGCATATTCTCATATCATGCTCAATCCAGATCCATATATATTTTCTTATTTCTGTTATATGGGTTTGGCGTTTGTTCTATCTCATAGTTCGCAGTTAGGTTTTTTTTTTTTTTTTTTTACCATCGGGTGTCGATGTAAAAGCAGTTTGCATGAGATCCGATGTCGGCATATTCTCATATCATGCTCAATCCAGATCCATATATATTTTCTTATTTCTGTTATATGGGTTTGGCGTTTGTTCTATCTCATAGTTCGCAGTTAGGTTTTTTTTTTTTTTTTTTTACCATCGGGTGTCGATGTAAAAGCAGTTTGCATGAGATCCGATGTCGGCATATTCTCATATCATGCTCAATCCAGATCCATATATATTTTCTTATTTCTGTTATATGGGTTTGGCGTTTGTTCTATCTCATAGTTCGCAGTTAGGTTTTTTTTTTTTTTTTTTTACCATCGGGTGTCGATGTAAAAGCAGTTTGCATGAGATCCGATGTCGGCATATTCTCATATCATGCTCAATCCAGATCCATATATATTTTCTTATTTCTGTTATATGGGTTTGGCGTTTGTTCTATCTCATAGTTCGCAGTTAGGTTTTTTTTTTTTTTTTTTTACCATCGGGTGTCGATGTAAAAGCAGTTTGCATGAGATCCGATGTCGGCATATTCTCATATCATGCTCAATCCAGATCCATATATATTTTCTTATTTCTGTTATATGGGTTTGGCGTTTGTTCTATCTCATAGTTCGCAGTTAGGTTTTTTTTTTTTTTTTTTTACCATCGGGTGTCGATGTAAAAGCAGTTTGCATGAGATCCGATGTCGGCATATTCTCATATCATGCTCAATCCAGATCCATATATATTTTCTTATTTCTGTTATATGGGTTTGGCGTTTGTTCTATCTCATAGTTCGCAGTTAGGTTTTTTTTTTTTTTTTTTTACCATCGGGTGTCGATGTAAAAGCAGTTTGCGTGAGATCCGATGTCGGCATATTCTCATATCATGCTCAATCCAGATCCATATATATTTTCTTATTTCTGTTATTATGGGTTTGGCGTTTGTTCTATCTCATAGTTCGCAGTTAGGTTTTTTTTTTTTTTTTTTTTTTTTTTTTTTTTTTTTTTTTACCATCGGGTGTCGATGTAAAAGCAGTTTGCGTGAGATCCGATGTCGGCATATTCTCATATCATGCTCAATCCAGATCCATTTAACTAAAAAAATATTTTTTAAATTTAAGAGTTTAAAATATTTATTTTGTTTCAAAGCGCGATACAATACTGCATCAAACATTTCCAAAAAATATATCTAAAAATAAAGATTTTAAAATTTTTAGTCCTGAAACCCCTTAAATCTCAATTTATGACATTTAAAACTGTTTAGAACACATATTTGTGCATTCAAAAGTAATACAACTCTTTGAATAAAAATAGTTATTTGTATATATGTCCTTTCCAAAGTATTTGTAATTTAAATAAAAGTTAATTAAAGAGTGTTTTTGAAATGTTTCATACATTTAAACGTTGCAATAAATCGAAAGCAACGTTTACTATTATAATTTCCTTACAATAATAGCACTTTAAAGCTAGTAGAACAGTTTTCACAAAAAGTTTTCCCGTATATTTCAATGTTGCATTTTGAATTAATCAAACAACGAAAAATTAAAAAATGTTTCATCCTTTTCAAACATCAAAGGATAATACTCTTTAAAATATTCAGTTCTTTTGAATGAAATTTCACAATTTTTTTACCATTAACAAAAAAATATCTGATGCATAACAATTTGCAAAATCAAACAAACAAAAAAGTTTGAAATAATGAAGAATTAAAATTGAAAGAAGAAATATTCCTAAGGAAAAATTCTTAGTGACATAAGGGAATATGCTTTAGTATTTTTAATTTTGATTAAAAACAATTTAGGATTCAACAGTCAAGTTATTTATCTTCTTTTTTAAGTTCTACCCACAACTCATCATTCGTATTTATTGTTCGATCTTATGTCATTTATATCTTTGAATCATTAATTAGTACTACTATTACAATTTTGTTTACATTTTTCTAATACTTTATATGCCGACCAAACGGTGTAGTGGTTAGCGTGCTGGCTTCTAGATTGCGAGGTTGCGGGTTCGAGTCCCGTGTTAGGCATGGGTGTTTGTAAATGTGTGCTGGCTTGTCTAATGACGAAAGTTCGGCGCATTATATCTCTCGTGTTGCTGACGGCGCCAGATAATCTGAATACAACCAACTAAAACTTTATATTAACTCTCATTGAGGACAACTTTGAAATGGATAAATAGTCATTGCTGTTAACTTTTACCTTGTTTATTTAGATCATTTAAGGTATACTGTGAATTTTTCAGATTTTTTTGAAAATTATTTTTATATTGAATGGCTAGTTTTCTTGCCAACCATCGTAAATAGGTTAGCTTCAATTTTTTTGTGTTTATAAGGGTGTTTATGGTGGACAAATCTTCAGAGAACAAATGAACTTTCATCATCCGATCGAACTGAAACTTTGACAATAGACTTGTTGTCGATAACAATGTATTCTGTCAAATTTTAAGGTATCACTAAAGGGTCACTTTTACACACGTTTCTATTGCACATCTGAGAACTAATTATCCAGTTGAGCTAAAACTTGACAAATAGACTTGTTGATGATTGCAATGCATTTTATCAAGTTTTGGAGGGGAAAAAAGTTAAGTCCATGTCACTGAATCGAAGATTTTCTTTTTAGTGTTCAAACACTATGAAAACTTAATCACTTAAATAAGTTTCAGCTGCGTATAAAAAATGACAATAGTAGATTAAGGATTTCTATTAATTTTATGGATTACTTTGGTTTACCTGCTTTTTTAATGTTGCAGGTAGAAAGTACTGTAGTCTTTTACATGATAAACTTCATTTTTATGTATTTAAGCTTAACACAATAAACGTATTCCAAAGATTTAAAAATCTTGATTATTTTTGTTCGGTAGTCATGCTGGAAATAGAACCTAGCTATTTTGCATTAAAATGTGTTGAATAATAATATGCTAGGATTTGTGAATAAAATAGAAATTGTTTATTTATATTTGCTGTGTTATTTCGGAATAAAATTCAAAATAATAGATCAATCCGTACGTTCGAAAATACTGAATAATTTTTAATGAAACCTAAAAGTTGTATGCGAGAAAAGAACACAAGAGTTCTAAAAAAGTTTAGTCGATTGCATGCTAAAAGTTGATTTTTTTTTTACTTGAATAGTTTCCTAGTTTATTTGAATATCCCAGGAAAAGAAAATTCGCAGTTTCTTTAGATGCCAATTATTTTGTTAGCTTTTCGACCTGTTCATTGATCGTTTTTTCGGATAGTTAATCCTTTCATCGTTCATCGCATAGTAGTTTCATTTAACGAAGCGTAGAAGATAGAAGCATTAAAAATATAAAATAAATATTAGTGATTAATTAAACCATTTATACTTTCTTACAATGGAGGTGAAATTGAATTAAAAAGACTTTATTGCAGGAGCTCATTGTTGCGTTCTTCACATAACAATAATAAATAAATTTTGATTGATAAAGTGAAGGTTCCAATGATTAAATATAAAACACAACCTAAAACACAGAATCAAATCAACACCTATATAGAAAGCTTCCACACAGGTTACCATTTTTAAGTAGGACGTCGGCGTCGTTAAATTAGTTCGACTTGGACTACAAACTTCTTACATGCTGGGGTCATTTAGAATAAGATATCTTTATGAGTTGGTGATACATGGTTTGGCAAAGTTTTACGTGCTTGTGATTCTGCAAGATATATTTTAGTGCATAACTCTAGCGTAAGAATCATGATACAACAACCAACATCTCTATTTTCTATACCAAACACGTCAAGTCTGCTGCATTTTCTGTTCAAAGCACGTAAAGACAAACGTATTAAGAATGCTATAAATTATATTAAAATTCAATTTCAATGCTCTTTCGTAAACTGCAAAGGAGTTCATAAAAATGGGACAAAGTTTCAGTTTTTAAACTCCCCAAGATTTTGAAATTAGAAGACGATGGATAACTGATATCTCGAGAAAAGATTTCGTAGTTACTTCTTAGTAAACTAGTTTGCATCAAAATGTTTTGAAAAATAATAGCTATGATTTGTGAATAAAATAAAAAAAAATATTTATTTATATTTGCTGTTTTATTTCGGAATAAAATTCAAAATAATACAACCCAAATTCAAAATCATAGAATAAAGTAATTTTCTAAACAAAGCTTGGCAATGCGTCGTGTAAAATGAACATATGCAAATTAAAAGAGTGACGTATGTTACTCAGGAATTGGTAAAACAATTTTCAACAACTATACATATTTTATTTTAACTATTTAAGGGTCGTTAACTCCTTTAAAAATTATGTGGATTTTTTATATGGGTAAAAAAATTAGAATAACCAATTCATTCAATATGAATTTGAAAAGCAGATAGAAGAACATTTACGTTTCTGTTAACCAATAGGTTGCGACAAGTATAAAGCTTGGCGCTCAGAAAATCTTAAGTTAGTCTTTTACTGAAAATGGGTCCTCAACGTGATATTTCTGAATCAACGAAATCGTTAATTTTATCATTAGTTTAAAGTTGGAAAGAAATAACAATTTATCTCGGATCATATGCATGTTTCACAATCTATGGTTTTGAATATAGAAGAACCTGCCAACTAAAAAGTAACCTATGTAATTGTGGTAGAAAGCTTGTAATAACCAGCAGAGTTTAACGCAAATTAAAACACATAGTCTAATATAATCGTTTAAAATTGTTTTTTACACGAAGAAGTGTCGGAAAGAATCTAAAGTTGTCATGTCAAAGTCAGCTACACTTAGGTGTTTGCATAAATTTGAGTTTCTCTCGGGGGTCCCCAAAGTAAAACCAAAGATGACTCTTCTGGTGTAAAGAAAAGCTCATCTGGATTCTGAAGAAGCTCATCTGGAGTTTTTAATAATATTTATCAAAGGCATCACGATTTAAATGCCAAACCCGAACGGGTTACTCAAGTGACGCCACGCAGTCAGTGCGTGGGCTCCTGTATATAGGAGATGTTGATCAAATGCACTTAAACACACATATATTTAAAAAAAAAAAATCAACTAGGGTGAGAAAAAGAGCTAACTCTGAAACATATTACAGAATAATCTTGGAAAATATTATTGAGACACATTTCAACTTGAAAGTAAGGTTCCATCGTTTGGAAACAATCGTGACATGCTTGGGACCAAACAAAATAAATCTTTAAAAATAAATTCAAATTTTCACTTTCCGTTAGCCAATCACAAGGCTCATTTGATTTTCACGAGAACGTAATAGTTGACCGCGATGCAGAGATACATAATCTCCATTAAATAAAAATAATGTACTTTTAAATCTTTCTCAACTGTTCCTTAAATATTCAAAAAGCAATCAGCTAAGAATTCTCTCAACTCCATTCAGCAGCCGTGTAACCTGATACGGTGACTTAAACGGTTTCGAAACTTATGCAACGCATTCGTCCGGAAATGGAAGCTGACATTTTTATCAGTCATCCAGCCTGTGCTAAAAGCCCTCCATCATGGCTCGGACAAGTAAAATATATCAGCCGAAAATACTGCTTCTAGAATAACAGTGTGGGAGAAAACTATAGATCAATGACTTATAGTATGCCAAGAATGCTTCGTTGTTTACTCCTCGTGATGTATTTGATGTCTGATACACTTTCAGTGTGAAGCTACTCGTAATTTTCGTAGGATACTTAAAATATAGTTGTGGGTTGAATTGTATTTTTAAAGGATCATTAATTATAGGACTTTTTTTCCTTTCTATAAAAAAGTGATAGAACTGGAGTTTACTCTATATTTTGCTTTTATATTTTAAAGATTTTTTATTCAATAAAATATTTTCAATTCCTGTAAATATAATTTAGTACCTATGATCTGCGTAGAATATTTAACACACAGTGAAGATTAAGTTATAATTGTGAAAGATAATAAATTATAGGAGTGTTTTATGACTTAATTAAAAACATTGGAATTTCATGTTTATTTTACTTACATATTTTAGACAATTAGTTTCCAGTTTAAATAAAATATTTGCAATTCCTATAAGTATCACTTAGGAGAATTAGAATGTATAGAAGATATATTTATCATCATTCATCATATTAAAAGGGAAAAAAAACCGTTGTACTTAATATTATTTTTTTCAAAAGTGGAAAAAACCAAATTTTACTTATGAGTATTTTTTTTTCAAGAACAAATGACTAAAATACTCATTAGAAAGGAAACTGCTGGTTCCGAGAAATAGCATTTTTAGTCGTTATAATTAGTCTTGTAATAACTATTTATGCGAAGAAATAGCATTATCTCACACAGAAATACGTCATAAGTAGTCTTGCAACAATGGCCTGGGCTAAGAAATAACATTTTTAGTCGTCATAATTAGTCTTGTAATAATGATTTATGCCGAGAAATAGAATTATCTCATTCACAAATACATCATAATTAGTCTTGTAGTAAGTTTTAATGTTAATATGTTAATTCTGAAATACATATATAGTTGCGTGGACGGGTTCGAAATATTTGAAGCCAAAGCAGATCAAAACTTGCAGATATTTATTCCAATATCACTCTTCACAAATTCCTGTACAACTCCAGATTCCATTTCAACTCCAGAACTTCTCGCTCTAGTAGACACAATACAGCTCTTTTCACAACAATAGAGCACAAAACAGCAGTTAAAAACTTGACAACACAATTGCTAAATCACTGCAGAAGACAATGCAATACAGTTCGCTTTCGGAACTCTCTGAATGCTTACTGAGACTCAGTATCTCAATACAGTAATTCCAGTCAACTCACTGACTCAACTCAGTCAACTTCTGACTAACCTAGCTGACTAACTTCAGTGGCTCAAAATCAACTAACTCTCCCGCTCTCTTGGCCGACTTTATATAGGGGAGGTGAACTTTCTTGAGACTTCTAGTGGTAGATATTTGGAGAACTTTCCAGATCGTAGTCGAAAAGTCCTATACATGTACATGGGGACCGAAAATGTTGGCCGCCAAGTTTGGCGACATTTGGCGATTTCTCGCCAAATTTGGTGACAAAAATTAGTCACCAAAACCGTCGCCAACTTGGCTAAATCTCGCCAATTTGGCGAAATCGCCATTACCATAATGTTAAATGCCCTGCTCCTTAAAACTCGCTTCCCAGAGTTACATCTGTAAAACTCGTTATCAAGCATCAATACCCACATTGCGGGGAAACAAACTAACGACGAACTATTGAACTGCCTTATGCAAAATGTACATAAATTTTCCTATTTACAAAATTAACACTACGAAATATTTACAAATATACAAAAATTCGTGACATTATATATATATATATATTCAGAGGATGAAATAAAATTCAATAAGCATTGGAGTAACGAACGTCTCTCATTTCAAATATCGCAGTGATATCAACTTTAACGCATTTTAATCTAAAATATATTGATATCTAAAATAAAGTTAATTATTATCTAAACAAGGTGTCTATAAAGTGAATACCTATTTTTAAAAATGAACATCTTGAAAACAGTCACTCACAGATGATTAAAATTACTTGTAAGTATATAATAAGGTAGTTTTAAAAAATTTCCCAATCTTTTTAGTTCTAAGACCACTTATTTTGTAAAAAAACTAGGGGTGTGGAACATCGCTCAACTTTCAATTAGATTATTATACTGAAGTGTATTGTTGTTATTCACCGTTTTAATATCTCACCATTCATTTAGAAAAAAATGGCCATTTTGGTGATATTTTTTGTGATTCAAAAAATATATATATATATATATAAAGAAAGGAATTTGTCACAACTATATAAGAAAACTAAGTTAGACCACTGGGAATTTTTGGATTGTTTTCCCCCTTAGAGATAAATTACCTGGATTAAAACTGGATAGTTTTAGCTTCAAATAACTCGCAACGTTCAATTTATTCCGGTATATGTTTTTTATAAAAGTACATTTGAAAACGCAAGTTCAGAATAATAGGCTGTCAAAAAGCCCATCAAGTATATTAATTAGGGATGGAACGGATATCCGTCAAATATCCGGTATCCGGCATATCCGGCTGATTTTTCAATATCCGAAACCCCATCGGATATCCGATTTGAAATACCAGACATTCGATAATTTCATTCGGATATCCGGCTATATATCCGGCCACCAGGTATCCACAAGAAATAATTTTTTGCAAAAAATAATGATCTTTTTCGGACAAAGGGGACACCGCATCTTACACTTTTTTTTCTTAATTTTTTTTTCCTTGGACATAAATTGCAGTCAAGTTAGAAAACGAAAAAGTTCCTTCGTGAGAACTATGCTTTCGCTGTATTATTGGCGCCGAGTTGATAAGCATAAACCATTCCTCCAATATTTTTCCATACACATCCTTCATACGTGTTTTGCAATATGTTCTTTTCATTCCAAGTATATGATCTGATTAATTCCAGATGTTATATTTGAATGCTTCTCCGTAAAACACGAACCGAAATACTAATAAATAGTACTTTTTTTCCATAACATAAGTTATAAGAGTTTTAGTTATTCTCACTTCCTCCTTTTTTTCTGACATTTGCTAGCGAGTAAAAAGCAATAAATAGCCAATGCGCACTCCTCAATGCTTTTTTTTTTTTATCGACGATAATACCCTATCCCTTTTTATGCTGTGAATGGTATGGTCTAATTTCTGATTTTTCATTGGCAGAAGTTGAAAGCTGGTATATTTTTTCTGACGTAAAATGAAGTATTGTAATTTTTAGGTCTTTAACGCAGCGCCACAATGTGGAATTATATTTAGCTCTCTAGAATGTCTTGAATCATAGTTTTCTCCAATTACAATCCAATTTATAATTTTTAATAATGGCTCATTTAAAATCACCCACTTGGAAGTATTTTAAAATTAATGGAAATGACGAAAGCAAAGCCCTATGTGTTACTTGCTCCACAGAATCGTTTAAAAAATATATTGTGCGCGGCAAAAGCACAAAATCCTTTTCCACAAAATCCTTATGGAACCATTTAATAAATGTGCATAAGGAAATTCACCGAAGCTTAAGACTCACTAAATGCATCAAATACTGATGAACAAGAAAAAACAATTCATCAAAACAAGAAATGCATGTAGACAACATTGGAATCGACATTATTTGTGCCAAAATTGTGGAGTTTAGATGATCCTAAAGCAAAAGCCTTAACCACAAAAATATGTAAGTACTAATTTTGTTTGTTTATATTAAATATATATTTTAAATATGGTATAACATAATGTTGATGAATTTTGGGTTCGAAATTTTTTAAGTTTATATTTAAAGACGGAATATTCCGATAGATCCAATTTAAGTTTTCTACGAGATTTCTTTAAATCCGTAATGTTTTAGGTGCATTACAAAAAAAAAAAAAAAAAAAAAAAAAAAAAAAAAAAAATAGACTTCAATTTCATAAAATATTTAAAATAAATCTTTTGTTATTAATAAATGCATCCGGTATAATTTTGTAATCATTTATCAATTATAAACAATGCATGAAGTAAATTGAAAGTAGCTATATTTTGCACTTCAACATTGTAAAAAATGTTTTTAATATAATTTTAGGTGAGTTAATGGCTCTTGATGTTGAACCATTCTCCATTGTGAATAGAGAAGGCTTTGGTCAGTTAATAAAGTACCTAGCTCCTCGTTATCCGCTTCCAAGTAGAAATTATTTTCGTGATAAAGCATTGCCAGAACTATATAAAAAACTAAAAGTATCAATATTACAAGATATAAAATCAGCAACAAAGATCTCTTTCACTCATCAACTAAAGTTTAAATATTAAAAATTAACTCAGTGGCGCGACAGCCCGTGTGGACCAAGGCCTGCTGGGCCCAGCTCAGCTTTCTTGACTGTGGCATTTGTGTGTCACATAGCAGATGTTCCGGTCAGATGGTCATTCTGACGCCGAATCCCAGTGTTTAGTTCCCAAGCATGCATGGTCCTCCTCAGTTTATTTCTTTCAGGTATAAACAGCTAAGTCAACCTTGCCCAGTCCGCGAATCAAACCATGGACCTGTGGCATGCAGTGCGGTGCGCTAACCACTAATTATAATTTACTTGATACTTCATATCATGACCATTTTCTTCATATAGCATATCGTATAACTATCGTTTTTAGTATATAGACCGGATATCCGGTGAAATCCGTTTCGGATATCCGTATCCGGTAGACATGGTACCCCGGATATCCGAAATCCGGTATCCGGCAAAACTCACATCCGTTCCATCCCTAATATTAATGCAATTCTTTCAATTTCTGGGTATTCTTGCCAAACATTTATCCAAAACGGGACCAATGGAGTCGATAATTCAATTAACGAGCCTTCTTCATTTGAAGATATTTTCTATAGTTTTATGTAATCTTCTTCAAATGGAATTCACTCGTTGAACCATCGAAAAATGCAATCGAATAATTCTATTGTTACTAACCATCGAGTGACTCGATTGTTTCCCATCTCTACCCCTGAAACTCCAATCATGGTTTAGATTCATTGGGTTAGACTCTTGATTAGCTTCCACTGCCCAGTACCACCCTAATAGTGGCCTACATGTTTGGAGCCGCTGGTGTGTCCAAAAATCAAGTAGATTCAATCCCTTGTAAATACAGTTCTGAAGTATTGCTATAATTATTTTCAATTTGAATGTATTACTTTCGAATAGAGATTTGTAGTATTTAAAATTCAGATACAGTATTTTTTTTTCTTTAGATACCATAACAGAAGAATAGTAATTTGAGATAATAATATTTATCTGTAATGGCATACGTTCTACAGTATAGCTGTAATACTACGCAATTTCCATCAATTAGGGTTATTCATGATGTTAATATAATACCCTCAAAGTGTATAAGGTTGCTGTGTTTTAGATTCTAATGGATTTAATAGAAATTAATAATTTTATATTGTACAAGTTTCTGTCATAAAAAGGTTATTTCCACTGACGCTTCCATTCTTAACATTTGGTCATGACTTCTTAATGACTTTATATTGGTGTCATCACGAAGTGGGGATTTTACAAGTACTTGTCATTTGCCTTAACTGTAAGTGAAATTGATTGTTAGAAGCGGATTTAAAATTTTGGGACATTTAGTGACATTAATTTATTCCAAGAAAGGTCAACGATATTTAGTAACAAAATCCAATTCATCTGACGTTTTATTATCAATAAAAATGTCGCCGTGTTGGAGAGTTTGGCAATATATTTTGTCACTAAATGTGTAAGTTTAAATCTGATACCACATTTTGTTCCCAAATTCCTATCCATGTAGTTGTCATGGAAACACTTATTCAGTCAAATTGTTAAACTCTTTCGATCTGAATTTCCCATCGAATATGATATAAACTAAATAACATTTCAGATTCTATACAATATACTGATATGTAGTATCCTATATGCCGTTTTGTTTTTTTAAAAAGGATTTGTAAAGAGAAACTTACCATTCGAATTGATAGCACTCCTTATATCTTGTAAGCATTCGGAAAAAGCACGTCTGAAAATGGTATCAGCGTAAGTTCAATGAATAAGATTTATCATTTTGAGTAAGTATTAAATAAACTTCAGTGGTGTAGTCGCTAATATCAATGTTTAGTGTTGAGTTGGTGCGAGGTGAGCCTTCGTTATAAAAGAAACATACAAAACAAAAATCTAAAATAAATTATCGAAAAATAAAAGTAATAACAAACATTTATTAAGCCGTTCGAGCTTTAGACTCGTATACATTTTTGGTCTCAAGCAGGATAAAGAAATTCAAGTAATTTTGAGTTATCTTTTGTCAGGTTCCTGTGCTCGAATTTTAACAAAATGGGTTTTTTTTTTTTTTTTTTTTTTTTTTTTAAATTTGCGAACGTGGAACAGAGCTATTATTTAAAATGGGTTGTGATGGATCAAAATCCGATCTGAGATCGATTGACATAATATATACCTGAAGATTTTTCCTCTTTGACATTGTCAGTTAAATACAACACCGCTGCTTTTTTTAGCTGTTTAATTGTATAGATTTAGAATACAATACCTTTAGAATAAAATACCTTTAAATAAGTTTTTACCAATCTGCTAACATAAGAAAGCACGAACAAGCAAATTTTAAAAACTTATTCAATTAATGTGACTGTTTCACTAAACAAATGTTTCAGATACCATGATGAATAATAAAAGAATATGGAATTGTTTATCATTACAGAATTCAATTTAATCACATCCACCCCCCCCCCCCTCACATTATTATTAAAACAAATTCTTATAAACACAAGAAAATATTTGGATTATACTATCTATGCTATCTTAAATAAGAGGATCCAGTACTCAAAATTCTAAAATCTTTATTTTTAGAACTATTTTTCTGAAATTTTTTTATGACAATACTGTATTATGCTTTGAAACTGAAATAACTATTTAAATTTTTTTAAATTCATAAAATATTTTTTTTAAAAGTTAAAAACTTTAAATTTGGGACATTTCCTAAATTTGATATTTAAACAAAAATTAAAATCGCTTCATTTTTACATTGAATTACTTCTTATAATTCATATTATAAATTGTCTTCATGACTTTTCGATAAAATATTTAGAAAAAGTTAAAAGAAATATTTCGAGCAAAAACTATACAAAACCCAGAGTATGCTGAGGTCCAAAACCTTTAAAAAAAAATTAAAAAAAATTAAATTGAAATACACAATTCCTGAAGAAAAATTAAAGAAATGTATGTAAAAAATAATTTTGGAAAGTTTCATATATTTATAACAAGTAGTTTTTAAGTTATATCTATTTTAACTAAAAATAAAAAAAAGAAACAAAATACCATCACCGAGAAAAACAGTTTGAAAGTGTCAAATTAGCATTTCCGAGAAACAGTTGTCATGTAACGAAAACTTGAATGTTTCAAGTTCTACTAATGATAGAAACAAAACTTTTATGCCATTTTATTCAGAAACATTTATATTATTTTTTACAATAATAAAAAAAAATTAGATTGCTTAAATTTTGAGTCCCACACTATCTTAAAAGTAAAATAAACGTTTCTAGAGTCACAGTCTTTATTAATTAAATATAAGTAGCGCTTTTAAGAAACTTTTGAAATATATTTGTCAGCTTAATTTAATTAGTTAGGAGTTACTAGAGCGATTATTAAACACTCGAGATGTTATTCCCTTTACACGTACGTATTTTATTACAATAAATATATTCGTACTCTACCATATACTGAAAGGGTAGAGTCAACACACTCAAACTCTTACTCATGTGTCTGCCCATCTGGAGCATCCAATATCTATGGCACCCATAAACTGTCCAAGAGGAGATCTTGTTTTATGAAGGGAATTCCATACTCTGGAACAAAGATTACATTCTCCGTTTATTTGATTCCTTCGCAATAACGAGATTATTCCGCGGCGACAAGTACTGTTGAATTCCCATTAGGGATTTTGTCGATATCACACTTTGATAATAACTATTAGTGGTATTTAGAGCGGAATTAGAAGATGGTGACAACCATATATCGTTTTTTAGTAATTAATTTCCAGCAATACTATGGATAGTTGCATTAATAATGGCGGATCAAGGTTAGGTTAATTCCTTTAACAAATTAAAGAAACCAAGGGCAACACCCACGAATAAAAGTTTAGTTAATCATTCTATAGGCACGTCAATTAAGGTTGATCGGTCATTTCATGAAGAAGTGCTAAAAATTACGTCATCGGGTGTGCATACTAGTGAACTAGAGTGGAAATAGTTGGTTCAAAACTCACACGTGGATTTCCATGGTTACTACTGTGACGCATTTCTATTGGTGTAATAGAGTATACTCTCATCTTCCATTTCTCTGTGATTATTTACGGTAAAGTACCGAATTCCCTAAAAGAAGCAGTCTAAAGTCTTAGAATAAGGATTTATCCTAATATTTCTACTTTATCTCAGGTATCATAGCAATATTGGCCAATGCCTGCCGAAACTCGAGCATCGTATCAAAATACATGAATTAAAAAAAAAAAAAAAAAAAAAAAACATATCAAAACCATCACAAAAACATATTTTTAATCCCTCTGTCCTTTCAAAAAATATTTCAATTTTAAAACTCTGCATCAACATTTCAAAACTTCTAGGATATTTTACCCAGCAGTTGGCAAGATTGACCAAGATCCTTAGCAACGGCTAGTCTAAAACGGTCCACATCGGGATTGGCCATTGTTAGGGGCATTATTGGGGTAATCCTCATAGGCAATCAGAACTTGGCAAGCTTGAGGTATTTCGGAATAATCTAATTTTATATGTTTGAACTTATATGTACCCATTGCACTAAATTGAGATTAAATATATAAAAACTCTACCGCGCCAAGTACTGATTGCCTATGAGGATTCCCTCTAATAATCCCAATTTAGTTCATTGTGTACAAGTAGCCCAAAGAAACTAAACGCAACCGCTTGGCTGCAAACATTAGATTTCACCATTTTTTCTGGCTGATTGTTTTACTTGGGGGGCTTTTTTTACGGTTATAGTTGGTTTTTGTGCGATATACACTTGCCGCTCTGACATCCGACTTGAAGGCGGAACACTGCCACGTTCCTAGATTACAATTAGTTTAGCATATTTTTGTGGCTTTTAACTAAATATTTAATGCTCTTACTATGAAAAATAAAAGACGTTAGTTTTTTTAGTGACTATTTAAGAATAAGATCCTTCTCGTAAAGTAAAAATTCATAATAACTTTGTAGCAGAAAAAATCCATATTTCTTTGCAAGGCTTAACCGATAATAATTATAAAGTTCATTTGAAAGAAACATATTTTTAATCTTGATAATCCTGAAATACTGAAAAAAAAACATGTTTTTCGCAATCATGGCATTTAAGTAGAAATGATTTTTCTAAAAATAGAACCATTGTTCGTCAAGGAATGTTAATAATCGTTTAATTTCACAATACAAATGCATATCTGCAAACATTTAATTCCATTGTATTAACTACAGAAGAGGTTTTGGAAAATATTTTTTTATATATATAATTCCTTGTTGCATTAAAGCGATTAAATCTTCTGATAGTTCTCTGTAAAAAAATACTTTGCCTTGAAAGAAAATGGCCATAATTGCTTTTTGTAACTAATAACTTGAACCCGACATAAGCTCTAATATTTAAAATTTTTTTATAAGTTTATAAGTCGTGCACAAATCAAAATCGGTTTGTTGGAAACTTATACTTACTTTGAATTTTGATTTAGCGTTATTGGGTATTTGCATTCCGGAGACTTAAAAGTATACTTTTAAAATTTAAAGATTAAAAAAAAAAAAAAAAAAAAAAATTATCTTAGATACATTATTTCCATTTTTTTTTAATTTACTCTTACTTAATTTACTTTTACTTTTTTTTTTTAATTTCCTTAATTTAATCTTCTTTTTTCTCTTAGACACATTCTTTACATTTTGCTTAATTTATGTGAAATTGTGATTCTATGTAAATTTTTAAATAAAAAAATTATATAAGCCACAAAGCTTAACCATGCTTACCATAGCGTTAATTAGTTCATAATCAATTATTAATAATTAATTTATGATTATTTCACTGTACTTCACTATATACTAAAAAAAAAAAAAAAAAAAAAAAACTGGGGTACTTGAAAATGTGTAGAATACAATTATTTGTAAGTTGAATAATTTATCTTAGTTACAAAAGCATTTTACTCATTTTAGAAAAACATATATAGTAATATTTTAAAACTGAATTGAGAATTCATCTTAATTCTTAATTTAGTTACGTTTTTATGTTATACGTGTTATTAGGTACGTTTTCATGTGTGAAAAACTAGTTTGATAAATTCAAGCATTTCTCATTACTGATTGGTGAGTAAAATTATTAAGAACTGAAAAAGAGAGTTTATGATACTATTAGAGAGAGGAGCACTTGAATTTCTAAAATGCTTTAATGCTTTTGCTCGTGCTTTTTTTTTTTTTTTTAATTATTTTTAGTTTTGGTCACACCTCGTAAATGCGAAGTCGATGATGCCGCCGAAATCGTTCGCGCTAACCGAATTTCATGTTAAACGAATAAATTAACGTTAAGTTTTAAATACGGAGAACTGCTTTACCTCGCATTAAATGTGATTTTATGTTAAGCGATTTTGGGTTAAAGGGGTTTAACTGCGATTTAAAATGAATAGGTTACGTTTCCAAATTTTTTTAGTAAAAAATTGTTTAGTATGGTTATCTTTATTATGAAAGAGTATGAATTAAGTTTGAATTTAAACTTTATTGCTTATAAAGTGAAATTTAATATTTAAATGAACAATTCCTTGGATGACACACTGGATATTGACACGTATAATGAACTGCACATAGTTATTTTTATAACTCATTGGTATTTATTAATGAGAATTCTCAAGCAATGTTTAGATGCAGAAAAGACAGTCAAACTCCTAACCAACTCGAGTGACTGTCTTATCCAGAACATTTATCCGGAATCGGAAACAAGTTTAGCAGGAAGTGCCTAGAGAAATCTGCTAAAACAAGAAATAAATGGAAATTCAGAATTTTTAAAACTAGATCCCGATGAGATTCAAACCACTAACCTTTCGATCATCACTCCAATGCTTAATCACTGTGATACAACTTATAATACCTATAAACTACAAAATGCGTCATTTTGTAATTTATACGCAAGAATTTTCATTCTCTTTTCTATTAGTAAACAGATTGGAGTTGTTAAATTGCCTGAATCTAGTAGTTATGTTTTGTATAATATTAGTTGGTAGCAAAGTTATATGGAAAAGTAACTGTTTCAACTTGGTCAAGTATACATTTATAAGTCACCAACGCACGGGACATGGACGTGTCCTGAGCATCTCAAACGTCATAAAGGCATAATTATCTGTTTACGATAGTTTTCTAATCTGTTTACGAGTAGTTTATTATAGTTTTCTAAACTATTTAGGAGTAGAAAAAGAGCGAAATGTGCCAGTGCGTCATCCAGAGAATTACCCAAATAGTTTTTTAAATTTCTTTAAATTTAAAAATTAACTTGAAGTTTTCTAAAACTCTTGGGTGTATGTTAGAAATGAATAAAACGTTTGTTTTAATTGCTACTAAACCAACGGGTGTGCGCTTTTGAATGACGGCATTTAAAAAGGCCAATGCATTCATAACAATTTCAATTGATGCTCTCGAATACCCGAATTCCATATCTAAACCCCAGTGATACAACAGCTTTGGCCAATACTGGTTAACATTGTCCAATCCCAATGTAATAAGCTGTTGGATACCGATAATGGCAAATCTTTCCAAATGCTGGATAAAATGTACATGAAGTTTTGAAATGTTGACACCTAATTTTAAAATTGAAATATTTTATTCATAAGAAAGGACGAATGGCAAAAATATGTTTTGTGATGATTTTGAGATGTTTATTTTCTTTAAAAAAAATCGTGCATCTTGGAATGATGTCCAAGTTAGATCCAAAATTGTACATTCTTCCAAAATCTATGTTTTCGATTTTGGTCATTGCTGCTGTGTTACCAGGGAAGTTTTAGAAAGATTAAGATTGTTAATTTTACCTTGTTTGTATGAATACCAAATGTACAATTAGTTTAGCGTTCGTGTTTTTTTAGGCTATGAACAATTACCATTCAAATGAACATTAATGTTCTAATTACCACAAAAATATCCTACCCTAAATTTTTGTCAAAGTTATGGATTTCAGCTTCGATACTCTAATACTTTGATACTGTATATTGTTGATAGAAACTTGTATCAAGGTTATGTTTGTCTGAAGTTTACACTTCATACAAAGCTACACAATGCTAGATACACGAGTGACATGCCAAATAAAAGGTCTCTCCAATACAAATTCTACTTGGAGTGCAGAATATGGGAGTTAATGTGCAATTTCCCAAACTAATAATAGTCACTTTGAAGAGAATTGAAGAATAAATGAGATTGTTTTAGGATTGAAGGGTAAAAAAAAATCTAAAAGTAAGGTCAAAATTTTACAATCCCGATTTTTGCACATATTTAAAACCTAAATTATTCTGCTTCCTTTTCTATAGTAATATAGTAATAATAAAAAAATAAAATAATTGTGTAAAAATAATTTTGTTTAAAAAAAAATAAAAAAGTACACATTTTCTATGCTGCAATTTCAAATTAAAATGCATTTTTCACGAAATGGCATTTTTCAAATTTCGATGTACTTTTCTGAAAGATGACTACTAGCATGAAATTTTTCTCATACGTTTGTCCTTTATCATACATTAATATAAATTAACTTTTTAGCAACATTTTCATTGGTTTCTATAAAAAAAAAAAAAAATATTTCTTTACAAGAAATGGAATTTTTAGTGGTTTTTTGTGTTTCTTCATTTAAGGTTTTTTTAAAAAAAAAAACATCAAGCCAACATACTGTCTAAATATGAATATCAGATTATTAATTTTTTTTTATATATAATGTTCAGAAAAAAATTCAAAATAATCCGTGCTTTAGTTACTTAGAAAGGTGCATAGAAACCTTTAAACACTTCATAATACCCTTTTGTTGTCATATCCTATTCCAACCATTAATTCTCTTAAAAATATGTTCACAGCCACGCTATTATCAACCAAAACTTTTCAATATCAGATAAACCATTCAAATATGTTTTTATGAGTACAATAAAGAGAAACGTTGCAGAAATTTTTATTTCAGATAATTTAAAAAACACTCGCTGTTCATGATTTTCCTCACTTTCGAGTGTCCGGGCCAGCTACTTTGAACGATCTACATTGTCGATCTTTCCAGTTTCAAACGAAAATTGAATTTTGTCAAGTCAGTAAAGAACATTTTACCATTTAGTATTAGGTTAGAAAAATATTCAACTGGATTTTATTGAGGGAGAAGTGACGAGGGAAATATATTTTCAATGGCTTTGCAAATATTTCACACTGAAATATTTTACATAAATCTATATTTTATTTTTCTACTTGAATGTTTGGATAATACATTTGAAATTACGATTTCACGAAAACATATTTTTATAACAAATAGTTTTGTTTTTATAATCTATTTTAATACCTTATTTGTGTCATTATACACTTTAAATAGAGTCCAAATGAAATAAACACTTACAAAGTCAAAGTTTACTAAATTTAGCACCTTTTTTTTAGAGAGCTTAATTATATTGTTAGCTTATTAAATTTATTTAATATACAGTGCCTTCCAAAAGTCTTCGTACAGTTTAAAAATTTGCAGAAAATGTGTTGTAGTTTGAAATTGAATTTGAATATTAACTTCCATTATTTTTTAGAGAATCACTATTTAATTCTGAATGAAATGTAATATTTTTAAAAGAAGCATTGAATCGTTTAATTTTTATATAAATATAAATCTATAGAACCAGTGAAAAAAATACCACAAAAGTGTTCGTACACCCTAACATTTTCTGATAAATTCGCTAATAAAGTTATTTTCCGCCATATTTTTTTTTTTTTTTTTTTTTTAGTTTTTGCATTATGGTGATATTAAAATACTCGATTGCCTGCAATATTTGCTTTCTTTATTTATTATAATCTGCTTGTTATTTAAAATGGCTGATAGCCTTAAAGAAAACGAAATAGCATTATAAATTTGTTCATATTTCATCGTAACAGTAGTAAATTCATTTGATGTATTGCTGATACATTAAATTCATTCTATTTAACTATTTACTATGTAATAATACGTTTTAAAAAATAAAATAAAATTCAAAATAAGACAAGAAAATATTACCCAACAGCTTGAAAATATATACCTTGAAAATATTAGCAACAAATCTGTACGTGAAAAAAAGATTTATTATAAGAAAATTTGAGACACTTCCACGTTTGAGTGCTATAAAAGATTCTTCAAAATGCAGGGAACATTTTTTTTTTACTTCAATTTTACCTGAAACTGTTTGAAATTTCTTTTTATAAATGCTAAAAATAGAAAGTTTTGTATTTCCTTTGCAAATGCAAATGTTAAATTAGCCAGAAACGTATTGGAATCGTCTCTTATTTGAAGATGAAAACAAATTGAACATTTTTGGTTTCGATGGGTGCATAATTGTGTGAAGAAGGCAAAATGATGAACGTAATACCAAGTACTTTGTTGGAACAGTAAAGCATGGCGGTGGAAGTGTCCTTGTGTGTTGGTGCTTGTCAGCATCAGGACTTAGTAATTTGATGTTTAATGATGAAATAATGAATCATGAACTCTATTTAAAGATTCTGAATGATACATTAAGTTTGTCAATCCAAAATTTGGGTATTACAAATAACTTTATTTTTTATCAAGATAATGATCCGAACACACAGCATTCAATGATCGCCTCTGAGGTTTCTATAATTGCTCACAAAATCTAAAAAAATACTATCCCAGTCAACGGATTTGAACCCAAAAGAACACAGATTTAAAGAGATTTGGAAACCAAAGTAAGAAGACACAACATTAAAACGAAAAGCCAACTAGAAACAATAATGATGGAAGAATGGAGGAACATTAATGCAGAAATTACCCAAAAAATTAATAAAATTTATGCACAGACGCATAAAAGTTGTTGTGAATGCTAAAATATATAAGATACGTTACGAATTACTAATTTACAAAAATATTAAAATAAATTTTAATATGTAAAAAAAAATTTTAAGTGTACGAAGAGTTTTGAGAGATATTTTTTGTGTTACTTTTAAGTTAAAGATTTTTCTAAAAAAAATTTTACTATGCATTAAAATTATTTTATGTAGCTTTATTACGACGAAATTAGAGATACTATAACACAAATTCTATTCTGAAATATTAATTTTTGAAATGGAGAATATATTATTTAATTGAAATTTGTAAGTGTACAAAGACTTTTGAGAGCTACTGTACATATTTATAAATTTGAAAATGTTTATCGGCATGTAAAAATTGTTTTTATAACAATGTAGTTCACAGAAAATTTAAAATTCGAATCCAATAAATATAAGAAAAGTGTTACACATTTTAAGGGTTTTCACTAAACTAAAATATACTTTAAAATGCGGAGAAAATGAATTAAAAACAAAAACAAATGTGATTTAAAGTTACGTCAGTAGACGGGTAAGGGAGGAGTGTGTTTACTTCAACAAATTATTAAAAATACTTTTAAATAAGATATTGTAACAAATTAGGTATAATTTTGAAGAAAAGAATTTAAATTTTAATAAACAGTAATACAAACTCAAAATTGATAGTTTGAAAAATTTAAGGTGCCAATGACAATAATTACATATAAAAATGTGTCATTATGTAGACAATAAATTATTCTAATATTTTTTTTTCTTCAAATTCTTTTAATTAAAGGTTATTGAAGAGAGACATACAGCATTTTCTCGATCCATAGAACTAAGGGAAAAGAGAATAGCAATTTTTATTGTGTCCAAATGTATTAACATTCCGAGTGGAGATTATCATAAAAAGGATATGAATCAATTTAAAATTTTACTAGAGGATTTAAATTTTGTTTAAAAAAATACATATTTTGGGATTAGCATCGTTGAAGTCCGGGTTCCTCTATACAATCCCAGCTGGTTGAAAATTATTTTAAAAAACTTTATATTTTAAAAATGTTTTAGAAGGTATTGTAGTCCTGAGAAAAAGCATTTGGTGCAGAAAAAGGCTTACGGCCCTTTTCTAAAAAAAATCTTGCTTTTACACTACGTCTAAAAACTTTGAGGACTAAAAAGAGATTTACTAAGTCGATTTAAAAGAAATTCTTGGTTAAAATAAACAGTATAAGTTCAATATTAGTTGTTTACAATAAACAGTAAACATGTATAAGTTCTTTCTGTTTTTTAAACACATCCGTACAAACAAAAAAAAGTTTTTCAGGTGAATAATGTCTCAAATCACAATACGATATTGACGACACAGCAACGCAACCCCAAAGAAATTCAAGTTATGAACCAGCCATTAGAATCTTATGAATTAAAACCACTAGAAAACCTAGTTGGAAAGGAGTTTTAGGTATGTGGATGGAAATATTAGAGTATTGATGTTGTTAATCAAGTTGTAGTCACAGCTGAGTTACAAACAATAATAAAAGTATTTTATTTATTTTTTAAAGTTTTATATAAATTGATGTTATTTTGAAAAATGGAAGTTGTATTCCCAATCAGTGAGATAAAATTGTTCACTTTACAATTTTGAAGTCACAATTTTAATTATTTTTAGGAAGTGCCAAAAAGTTACGGCATATGTATATATTTTCTTATTTTTTATGATTATTTAACAGCCTACAAAATGTACTGAAAAAAAGTATTAAAATTTTAATAAATGCATATTTAATATTTTTTTTTTTTTTTTAATATGAATTAACTGGGTACCGAATTATACACAACTATGAAAGAGGCCTCAAAGTTTTGTTAACTGATGCCCAAATGCGGCACCTTAATTTTTATATACATACTTCATAAGAGGGAATTTCTCTAGATTTCATGTCTTGATATGCCTGTCAACAGGAATACCTTGCTTTGTGCAAGAGCTATTGTCTGTCTACACAGGAATAGCTCCCGTCAGGTTGTCTAGCGTTGTCAGTTACCGTGGAAACAAGACTAGCCTCAAATTTGCCGTATTGGAAAACGGACACCAAATTTCTGCATATATCACCCCTATTATAAATCAATGAATCTTATTTGTAAAGTGACCGCCACCATTTAGACTATCTGGCGAGAGCTATTTTCCTGATAGAAAGACGAGATACGAGGGTTGCACTACATCGTTAGATCAATACCTGTTTGCAGGAAAGAATGTCTTTCGGGAGTTCTTTAAAGAGGAAATTAAACCCGCATTTTCGTCTCGAAAGGGAGAAAACTCTGAAAACTTCCGCCAGTTAGCCCAACAACAGACACGAGGCTATCTGTCACAATCGTCACCTTGTCTACTTACTTTGAAGAATGACTACAAGTACCAAAGAGGTTCGATCACGAGATCTTTTGCATATTAACCACGTTTACTACTTCCTGGTCGTGAGTGAGTTTGAGAAACTCCTGGACATACAATTTCAAGTAGATACCGAACATTTAAGGACAAATTAGGTGACTGTATTAAGTAATAGACAATTTTTTCCTAAATTTGAAGTTTCTTCTTTATTAGCCGACCAAACGGTATAGTGGTTAGCGTGCTAGCTTCTAGACCGCGAGGCTGCGGGTTCGAGTCCCGTGTAAGGCATGGGTGTTTGTAAATGTATGTTGGTATGTCAAATGACGAATGTTTCGGCTCATTATAACCCTCGTGATGCTGACGGTGCCACATAATCTGAAAACAACCAACCAAATCTTCTTTTTCAACCTCAAACGATAAATATAGAAGTAAATGTTCAGATACTAGCTCTCACTAAAGCCCATGTGCATATAAAAAAGAGGTAACTTATTCAAAAACACACTGATGTACTACCGTAAAATGAGGTGAATAGGAACAGCGGGGTGAATCGGAACGAAACTTCATGAAATTACAAAAAAATTATTACTTTACACAAATAATGTATTTTTATTAATAAAATATTTTTTTTTTTACTTGTCTAACATGTTTTGAATCTTGGAACATATTTTGTGGGGTTTTCAACACTGTCACACAATCCTATGAGTTTTAACCTCTCCAAAACTTATCCCGTAATTAATAGCATGCACCAGTTATAGACTTAACTAATATACTTTTAGATAAGTATAAACATCCACAACAGCATGCCATACTTAATTTAACTTGGTTTAAAAAAAAAAATCATTTTACGAATTTTTATGTTTTTCCTCGTCTCGATTTTGAGATTTGCGGGGTAAATCGGAACACTTGAAAAGTGATATTAAAAAGCTGTTTTTGGCAAGATTATGTTCTACACAAGATTCAACTACTGAAGAAGAGTCTAATTACTCCCTTTATGACAGCAATCAAGATTGCAGGCTTGAATAAATGTCAGAAGGGGAGCCTAGTTTCCGCATGGCAGAAAACCCGATTGCTACAGGTTTTTTTTTTCTCCAAATGACTTCGTTATCTTTAAGTTATATGGAAAAATGTATAAAGACTCTATGCGAGCAAAGTTTTACACCCACAAGATTATTGCTATATAAATGTGTTTTACAAAAAGCGCCCATGAATGAAGAGATTTTCTGAAACAAATGAGGATGCTTTTCTCCTTTCACAAGATATTTTAAAGAATTTGCAGTCATACGGCACGCAAACATAAAGTAGATTAAAAAATATTATTAATTTTAAAGACTATTTTGATGAGTTATATCAGAAGAGTTGATAGGCTTTCAAACATATGATTTGTTTTGACAATAATTGACAAAAACAAATTTCATCCGTCATATTAAATGATTTTTTTATGATAATTTTGTGTTCCTATTTACCACAATGCATTATTACTTGTTTTTTGTCACCCTGTAAACATTTAAATAAGATCAGACATAAATTGTAACGAGTGTTCCGATTCACCCCTTTCTGCGGAGTGAATCAGAACACCATGAAAAAATTCAAAATAAATTAAAGTCTAAGTTTTTTCAACATTTTTTGGGTTGATCCTCAAAGAAGAAGGTAAGACCCAAGTTTCAATGTCAAAAATATGTTCCTTAACGATCTTATTACAACCGATTTTTACTTTGAAAGTTGAAAAGTGTTCCGATTCACCCCATTTTACGGTACTCATTTGAAATTTTTCCTTTTACAAATGCAGCCATTTTGCAAATGAATTTGCCACTGTTTTGTTGCCTGGTCGGATCAGACAGATGTTGCAACAAATCTTGTATACGTCGGTTTCTAAATCTAAATTGAAGTACTGGAAGCTATTATAAGCCACGAATAATAAAATTAGTTTACGATTTTTATCGCCATTCAATAAGTAGACCTCACTTTTCTGGTTACTTTGTTTGTTTCATAAGAATTTTAACTGTAAAATTACGCCGAAGAAACATTGTAACAAGATTTAGAATTTCATTGGATATATGCCTTTTGGGAGATTTTTATAGATAAAATTCATCGAATTTGTTATTCAAATGTGATAAAACTGGAAAATCTACCAGATTGATAAACCCATCGTGAGATTATTTGTCACATTCGCCGGGACGTCAATTTATTTTGAAATCAGATATTCCATAGCGCCAATACAAGAAGTATTAAACCAGAGGTATATTGCATTCCAGACACCCTTTCTGCTTTTAAGCTATGAGTTCAGCTTGATCTGTTCAGAAGTCAAGTGCTGGTGCAAATTGACAGCACAAAACTTAATAATGTAGATCAAAATAATCCATAAAGATCTTCCAATCTCATCAAATACGACACAAGGGCAGCTTTAACATATCTCACGTTGCTCGACTTGGAAATCCAAGACGTTTAAATGTTATTTATATTGAAGCTGCGCTCACTTCAAAATGTAATTCAATAGTGACGTCATCGGGGGTAATTATGGCTGGCCAAGTGCAAAACTTGCGACCCCCTAATTTCAATTTCGACAAATCACATCACTGGTCTTGCCCCATGGTGACGTCACCATATAGCTATACTTTGAAGTGAGTCCATCTTATCTGAATATTAATCAATCACTTTTGGGTCACGCCACGAAATAAACTGCGAGTCGTTAAGGTGTTGGCATAAATTAACGATGATGGCTCTGTTTATTGAGGCAGCTCGTAACGACCGCCCTTTGTCGTTTATGGCGCTTTATTTGCACGCCGGGTCGTTATTGAGACAGGTGTCAACGTCCACGACAGAAATCAACATTCAAAGTCGTCTACGTGCTTTATGGAAGTTCTCGTCTTTTCAGAGGTGGTGCGTTCAAACTTGAATCTTAGTCTTATTCAGAGTTGGAAAGTTTATAAATGAGTTATGAGATGGTGAATTTTTTAATAGTTCATGAAGCAAAATGATGCGTTTTAAGTTTTATTATTCCTAGATCTCTAGAATAATTTTCGGCCCGTTGCTTAAACGCAATACAACACTCACATATACTTAAATTTAAGTATTAGATATCTAAAACCATTTTGAGTTTTGAAGTATTCTGTTTAAAGTTTGAAGTCTTGAAAGATACAAAAACTGATGTTGGATTGAGTATTGTAATGTAGCACCTGTACTAATTCATGTATCGTCATTAAATATTAAATAAGTACAATTCAGAACATGAAAATTAATCAATAAGAAATTAAAAAAATAACAATTTAAAAAAAAAATAAAAAAAAATTGTGAATTATTTATATGAACGAAAATATAAGAAATAGTAAATAACATCAAATCAAATGCGAAGTTCCACACCCCTAGTTTTTATTCGAAAATCAGTTAAAATTTTCGGAAATAGATACTACCGACTCTGATTGAACGTGGTTTGTACTTTAACAAAATACACACATATTTTTTGATCGTTTTTAGCTTACAGTACTATCTACGTAGGATATTTAGAAATAATTTATTATTTTTTCAAAAAGATAAAAAGTTACACTACATAACGGCATTTTACTGAAAAAAAAAAAAAAAACTCGACACGTGCTTTTTATTTTAAAAATGTATTTAGGCAATTCTCTTCTGAACGCCCGAGAGAATTATGGCTCTTTTTTTCCTACTTGTAAGTAAATTAGAATTCTAAAATTAAGATGAATTTAGTAGTTCTGTTAACGTTTTATATAACCCTATTTAGCGGAAAAATTATATTAAAAAATCAATATTTTAAGTAGTTCATTTTCATAGTAGTATTTTAATATTATAAGTCATATAGTATTTTAACTAGGAACCTTTTATAATTCACCGACGCACGGGACACGTCCGTGTCCCGTGTGTCGGTAGATATAAATGCATTTTTGACCTAGTTAAAGTAATTATTTTTCCATATGACTTTGTCACCAAATAATATTATATAAAATAAAAATATAACTATTAGATTCATCTTAGTTTCAGAATTCTTATCTGTTTACGAACAGAAAAAAATATCCAAACTGTCTCGTGCATTAGCCAGAGAAACACACACTTATATATATATATTTTAAAAGTATCCCGGACTTTTCTCCCCCTGTACAATCAGTCACTATCTATTTTTATCACTGGAAAACTTCGAATCTGGTTACCAATTAATATCAGAAGCAATCTTTCCATTAGTGTACATTTATTTAAGGTGATTCGACTCATGAGAAGTTCGATATTCCCTTTTTCCGGAAATTTCAATCTGAGATATTTTCGTAGCACTCCTCTTCAGTCATATGTGAAGAAATATATAGCCTAATACTCACGAGTGAATCAACCGAATCCGTTCTAAATAAACTTGCTTTACTATGTTTACTCAAAGTGGTTTTTAGTAAACGCAAAAGACAAACATTACTGCTCTGTGAAACTCATCGATATATACGTATAGTGGTTAGCGTGCTAGCTTCTAGACTACGAGGTGGCGGGTTCGAGTCCCATGTTAGGCATGGGTGTTTGTAAATGTATGTTGGCTTGTCTAATGACGAATGTTTCGGTGCATTCTAGCACTCGTGTTGCTGTCGGCGCCAGATAATCTGAATACAACCAACCATCGATATATACAGACAACTCGATAGATTGCTTAACGATGGGAAAATGAAGCCATTGCCAGATTGTTGGGTGGACGAAAAATACGGATTGTAAAGGATTTGAAAAATCTAATATTATACACAGCAGAACTGTCAATAGTACACCTTAATTAATAATAATGTGCAAACTAATATCTACTCTAGCACTTTACAAGATTTCCCACAATCCCACCCAACTAAAGAAGTAAAATGTAATTGGATAATCATCCACAAATCATAATCAACCCACCGGAGCGATTTTGCCCTCCCATTTCCATCGGAAAAATCTATCCAGTTCTTTATCTATATGGATGGTGAAACTACATTGTGCATCGACATTAAAGACGATTGTTTTCCAGCTTTTAATAACTGGGAAACGATTAATTAACATTTCTGTCTCGAAACGAAGGGCTTGAACTCATGGTAGTGTAAGTCACATGTTCAAAAATTCTGACTTATGTTGAAAAATACAATCAAGAAGGACTAAACTGATCAAAGAAATAGTGAACTAAGTCACGTCCTCATAGCTGGCCCCCAGGATGAATACAGGCGGAACTGATGTGGTGAGAGGATGGTGTTTATTTCCAAGAACACCGATTATTAAAAGCGAGAGGACACAGGATTGATTTAAATAGAAACTATTAAAAACCAGGCGAACCTTCCATTTTGTTCAAGCGCACACGCCTTCCGTCATGCCACCTCATAGCTCTGTCCTTAACGTCAGCAACGCTCTGTGTCCAAGGATTCACCTATCTGCGCATCTGGCTGCGTGAAGGCCCAAACGACCAGATGCGGGTTCGGACCCAGCCAGTAACAATGACTATATCACAATATGAAGCTGAAAACAAAACAGGTGGTTTGTAAATAGACTGAGAGACGTCTGAAAGTTTAGGTACCCCATTGAACATCATTCTGAATTTTGTATAGAATGTAGAGAAAAATTAGTCGACAAAGAATATCCACCGGAGCAAAAATGGGTGAAACAATTAAACAATTGACTTTGAATTGGTTGTACTAAATCCTACTGCCAAATATGTCATAACTTGTCAAAAAGTTAACAACCTTTTTCGGCTGCTAACCCATCACAAATTGATCTGAGTTGGCGATAAATACTACTCTATCAGTTACGTAACATTTATTGTCATCTTGGCTCACTTTTAAAAAAATGCAAATATTTTTCGCCAGCGAGATGAATTCGTCTGCACCCTTCACCATTGAAAATTATAGAGAGGAGGGTCAGAGGATAACAAAGAATGCTCATTATTTTAGAAATTATGACCTATTTAGCAATCGGATTTAGTTCAACTTATTCAAAGTAAATTTCTGTACAGTTTCGGCCATTTTTGCCCGGCAGACCAGTTTATTCCGAATTTACTAGATTTTCTCTATATTCTATAAAAAATTCATAATTATGATCGATGGAGTGCTGAAACTTGGAATCGTTTCTCGAACTATAAGAGCAAAACGAATTATCACAACAAAAAAATCTCTTAAAATGAAGAATAATCGACATCCAGTATGACTTAAACCTGCTCAAATATAAGTTATATCCTATATATAGGTATAGGACTTTTTCTGTTATATACAGAAATTATACTTTTAAGAACAATTTCAGATTCTAAGTAAGTTATCATATAAACTGAATTAACGTCGTTTTCTTTGGATATAATTGAAAATGTAACGTTTAAAGTAATTTAAATTTACAATAACTAAAAATGGATTAGTCATTACCATTAACTAAGAAACTATGAACAAAATTGCACATAGTTTACGGTAGTTTTTTTTTAAAGTTCTAGTGTAATTTATGGGTAAAAAGATTAAATACTTTATATTTAAAAAAAAAAAAACTTTCCGCCATTTCTCACTTTCCCAAATCGAACTCTTTCGAAGTGATTGATTCCCATTTCATTAAACGTAGATTGAAATGATGATTTTTTAAAAAAACTTTAAAAAAATATTTAAATAACAAATTAATAAAAACCCAAAATGTAATTTGACATTGTAAAATAACTAAAAATTGAGACACGATTTCTAATAATTTGACAACAATAAATCTTCTCACTCTTAAAAGAAATAAAAATTCTTACACTCTGTCTCAATTATTGCGAAGAGTTGTAAAACAAACACTTTATATCTAAAATATATTCCTCAATTTTCGCCCCGTCAAACTCTCCCCGTCAGACCATTCGAAACTCTAACCGAATAAAATAACCCACAAATATTCACATTCCAAAATTTCCCCTCTTTCTGTTCAACATACATAAACATAAGTGAACCATCTTGTCCCCAATTATCAAGAAATCCCTTCCACAAACAAGCGTTAGACCCTAACACAACCATCACGGAGCAAAATTACAGCTAATAGTTGGTTGGGGAAGCCTCCCGTCATTAAAGCTTAAGATCTAGAAATTTGCAGTAACAAACTGGCAACGCTAAGCCACTGGGAGATATGGGTTGAAGTCATGGTTGACGGTTCGTCATTAGATGCGCTCGCCTCATCAAACTAACGAATACTGGGCAACTATCCGACTGCGTAGAATATCCGGTAGCAATGTGATAAGAAACTGTTTCAATAAATGAGGAATCTCACGCGTTATTTCGGTTTGTTTGTGATTGGATGAGAAGGTATTTATAAAGTAGGGTGTATCTGTTTATAAAATGGCGGGAATAAACGAAGATTTGCATAACTGAATGTTCTACATTGGAGGTCATGAATTGCTTCGATTGGTTGGTTTGTACGATCAATGACCAATGGCAGATAATCAGGACTGTACCTGCAGTTTAACTTGGATTCCCAACCACAACGACTATCCAGATATAACCGGTATAACCCAGGACTCGAAACCAGCACCTTTATCATACGATACCAGAGTTCTAATCACACAGCCATCAAGTGGGCGAGAAATGTTTCAAAAAAATATATTTGTAGTAATAATATTGAAATATTCTTGATATGATGTTTTGTCCAAGATTTTGAAAACAGACAAAATTGCAGAAAATGTTTTATTAAAATTTCCATTTTATTGTGAACGCAGAATAAAAAATAGAATATTTCGTTGGTTTTCAAAGGATTACTAATGCGTATTTACATGCTCGGAATATGTTGCCTTCATTTTTTACTTTGAAAGAAAATGACCGAAAGCAATATCACAAGATTTTGAACGATTGAAAGAAAATTATATTAAGAAACCGATAAATATCTCCTTGTTAGCAAATTCTCTTAAAAAGGGAAACAATTTTTTTTTTCGATGCAAACATTGATTTTTGGTTTAAAAAAGCGTCTTTTACCAATCGGGAACATATATTAATTAAAGGTAATCCAGTTCTCATATTTGAGCAGCTTCACAGCAAAAATCTTTTAGGATTTCACATTTAATACATCCAAAAGAAACAGATTAATTGTGTTCAGTAAAAATAATTTAACCCATACAAACACAGTTTTTAAAATAAATCCTTTACATCGAGTTTTTATAATGTTTGACCACTTAGAACAAAGGATCTACGACGAACTACTTACTAACTTCTTTTTTGACTCCCCCTCAACTTGATTGAATACATTGTCATACATTAAACATATGCTTTTTTTTATTGAAATCTCAAAAATTCAGTCTGACCTATATATCTCCAGTTCATTGTCAACAATTATTAACAAATGATCGCAAAAGAAGCGCCAGTGGGCAGTCATTATTTTAGAAAAATGAACAGAAACCGAAGACAAAATACTCTAGTTTAAAATATTAAACAAGAAAGCCAAAACAGTTTCAAAATTAGCACTTAGAAAATTGAATTTTCTAAAAAAAAATGTTTTTATCTAATTATAATTTATCTTTTGTTGAAAAGTTACATTGTTTACACATAACATTTACGAACAAATAAAACACATCACTTTCTTTTCGGTAACCACTTTGTAAAATAGAAGAAGTACATCAAACAAAATTGCTCGCCAAATGTGATAAAAAGGAATCAATTATTTTCAAGCATCGCCAGACAACATACAGCTCAAAAATCCAAACGGAAACATTATTAAAATCATTTCCTTCAAAAACCAACCATTATTTATTGAAATCCAAAAACCAATGTCCCATATATCAACAGAAAAAAAGTCAACTACTATCAACAAAGAATCCAGACCTCAAAGAAAGTATCAGTGGCTAGCTATTCCCCTATGGGAGTGACCTTTGGGTGGGGGAGATGGCAGTGGCGCAGAACGTGCAGTGGTGAGCTAGAAATACGTGTCGAGAATGAAAGGAGCCATCTTATTGGCTGTGATTTGTGGTTTTCAAACGTGGTGGTATTCTTTCGGATGCGACGCTACTGGAAATAGCGTGTATAGGGAAAGAGAGTGTCATTTAAAAAAAGAAAATATTGTAGTTTATTACTTTTTGAGATGGAAACTGATGAGATGCTTTTGATTTTTGTTTTTCCTTTTTTCCTATCGTGATTTATTTTTGATGGATTGCGTTGCCGAATTATGTTACGTGGCTTCGGTGTTTCATGTTTCGATTTGAATTGCATGTTTTATTATGTAGGGACCCAAGTATTGCAGTAGTATTGGGCAATGTCTAAAACAGGGATTCTGGGAATATCGGCCAATATATGCCGAAACTCGAGCATCATTCCAAAATGCATGATTTTTTTTTTAAATACACAAAACATATTTTCTTCCTCTCTGCTTTTTCTTAAAATAATATATTTCATTTTTAAAACTCTGCGTCAACATTTCAAAACTACCAGTATATTATTCCCGGCACAAGGCGAGATTGACCAAGATCCGTAGCAATTGCCAGTCTACAACGTTTCACAACGCGATTGGTCTGTGTTTAGCAATATTAGACAGCGTATTTGTGCCACTGGAGGAGTTGAAACATGTGATGAGAAAGATCCGTAAAAGCCTTCATAATGAAATGTAGAAGACGGAGAGAATGGAAAAACCACAATGTTTCTCTTATTTGTAAATTTAGCCATAGAACAAGCAACTTCCTAACCAATGATATTTACAATTTTTCTAAGAAACAAAAATATTTTGGCATGATTTTTTTTACTTTGGTAAAATTAGGCCAATACAGTCAACTCGCGATAACTCGAAGTCTCATAAGTCGAATATTCGTTTACCTCGAAGTTTTCATTAGGCGCCAAGACAATTTAATGTTTTTAAACACTAAGTTATCTCCCTATCTCGAAGTGTGCATCTTTTGAGTCGAACTTTTTGTAAAAAATGTATTATCATAACGTACAAAAAAACCCACAAAATACCAAGGGAAAATAAAAACGATTTTTATTTTTTCCTCTTTACATCGTGTTTTATAATTTAACTTGTAACCGGATAAAACCCGATTGCAATGACGCGTACAGAAAGTAAAAGGACTTTTGGCTTTACACTCCATTCTATATTTAAAGTGCGAGTTATTGGTGTTTGTTTAAGTTGACTTTGAATAATGTTAAAACGTAAGTTGAACACGCTTAGTCTAACTCAAAAAGTTAAATTGATCAATGAAATTGAACAAAATCTGCGATGTACGAAGAAAGACGTTGCTATAAAATACAGAATTCTTCCAAACACTCATTTACTAAAAGTTGAAAGATTTATAGCTAGTTCAGGATGGCTAGAAAAGTTTAAAGCAAGACATAATATGGGCTTCCGGACTCCACAAGAACAAGCAAAAGATGTCTGATGAAATATGCCTTGAATAGAAAATAACTTCTGAGCGACTTCCGATAACTCGAACTTCTGATAACTCGAAGAATTTGACCAGTAGCTTGAGCTTCAAGTTGTTGCGAGTTGACTGTAATTTATTTAATTATTTAGATTTATTTGGTGATTTTTTTAAGATATTAAAGTAAGAAAGCATTTTTTTTTTTTTTTTTTTTTTTTACTGTCTTTTGTATATTGTATTTCAACATTGTAAAAATTCTGTCATGTAATTTTCTGAACATTTGTGATTTAAAACTCCTGAAGGGTTTCAATCAAATAGCTTTTATTTTATTATTATTCAGTTTATGTGTTTACATAAAAATGAACATTTCCCATTTATAGAAAAATACGAACCATAATAATTACATATTAAAGAAATATCAAAACATTCAAAGTTTAAAAATTGACAAATGCTTATTCGCACCCTTGCAGTTTGAGCTTCAAACATTAGAAAATTCCACAAAAAACTTTTACAGCTTTTTCTTACACTTAAATCAAATTGTTCACAAAATGAAATTCAATCGAAATGTGTGAAAATGGCATGTATTCTATAGAAAATATATTGGCTTGTTAACTTATTTGCTAAAATTATTACTAAGTCCTATTCAATTACCAAGGCCTACACTCGCTTAACAAGAATTTTAAAACGCTTTCACAAGAGTTTCAATCGTATTGCGGTACAAGATTTGCTATAACATTGTTTAACAACTTTTTTTAGTCGCATTGAGTATGTGCTGAATTAGCAAAGTTTTGAGAACAAATATCTGTTGAATACACTAGAAATATTTTGCATTTCGTTATGGATATTTTTTCGACATTTTTAAGAAAAAATCACCATTGTTGTTACCTTATTTTTCATTGTTATACACAATGAAAATGTATGTAACAACAATGTGGATATTTTCTTAAAAATGGTGGGAAAATGTTAAAGGTCCTCAGATTGAATTATTGTTCTGCTTTATATATGTTACTGTGAAAGTCCGAAATTGGAGAATGCTGACTTTCTCCGGTGAATGTCAACAGACACCAAATACCTCGGTGAAAGACCGAATAATATTTTATTTTATATTCGTACTATCACCGGTGTATGTCGACAATCACAGACATGCTCTGGTGGAGATTGAGACGAGAAGCCTAAATGTTCCACTACTAAATGTAGTTGCAAAAGCAAGGGACTTTTGTGCAATTCAAAGTGCCATAACACTTTAAATTGTTGCAATAAATAAAAAAGTATAATGTCAATCACATAATTAAGTAAGTTTATTATTGGTATTATTTTCTGTTCTCTGTTAGAATGTACTGTTCGTTTTAAGTTCAACAGTTACATGTGCTATTAATACAGCTTTTTAACATACATCATAATATGTTTTGATAAAAAAAAGTATAATTTAAAAACGCAACAAGAATATTTTTATTCAACATTTACCATCAGTGCATTTCTTAGAATTAAACTAGACAATAAAATAAAATTCCAACGAAAGTAAATGTTTCAAAAATACTTTAATTTTCTGATGGGAAGAAAATGGGGATTGAAAAATAAAAATAAAGATAAACTTAATTAAAATAACGATGTCGTATGCATTAATATGAAGGAAATGCCACTGGAAGTAAATATCGTATCCATAGAATTTATTGTTGATATTAAAATCGTGAAAGATAAAAAAAACTAATAAAGATGTTGTCATTTCTCAAGACTTGTTTCAGATTATTTGAAATTTTCGAAATTTCTAAAAAAAGTTTTTAAAATACACTATAACAAAATTAAGGTGTTTATCTTTAATGTTTGATATAAGCTTTTACATTAATGAATCTTTGTAAGCAAAAAATATTTTCCTTAACAGACTTTAAAATTCGTTTCACTAAAACTCAAAATTATCGTTAGCAATTACACTCTGTTTGAAAATCATTATTGAGGCAATACATTAGCAATAAACCTGAACAAACGCTTATTAAAAAATTCTGATATGACTATAAGATTGAAACTCACGTTTATCCAAGATTAAAAATGTTTCTGAAAAGAGTTTATTGGCAAAATTTGTTTTCTCTCTAATTAATCTTGAACTTAAAAGAATACAATGTGTGTCATTAATCCTTATAGCAAATATAATGGAAAATATTTAGATAGTTTTCATGCATGATCGGTACTTAATTTAAGTATAATAAATTCTTCTAAAAGTTCTTATTAAATGTTTAATGACTAAACTTAGTAATATCTTTTTAAAAAGTGTACCCATGATTTGGCAATGCTTATAATGTGTCAATTTTCCCATTAACACTTTTAATTTTTATTTTGCTGGTTTATAAAAAAATACATAGGGAAATAGTAAGTATATTTGTTTGAAAGAATATAATTTTGGGTAATTTTTCTAAAAAATAATTCGATGCTTTTCTCATACATTTATTTGATGTCAATGGAAATAGAATAAAAATAACAAGTTGCCAAAAATTAAGTCTAGGAACCAATACTTTATAAATTAAAGTTTAATGAATATAGTTTCGGATTATATTTTCTGGAATATAATTATGGTTTTTATGTTTTGAATGTAATTCTATGAAGGACACGTCGCCAAAAGCTTTTTAAATGTATTGATCAATGCTTTAAAAATGTGCTTTGAGTTAATATGCAAAAGATTCCGTATTCGGTTCTGTGTTTGTTTGTACTAATTCAATATTTTTTTCCTCTGCTATATTCAAGCTCCTACTACAACCAACGCATCTCGTAATTTTTAACTTAGTTGAAGACGAGGTTGACGCCTGATCTGGAACTTATCACTCACACACTGGGACTGGTTACCTTGCTAGCTTCTAGACCGCGAGGTTGAGGGTTCGAGTCCCGTGTAAGGCATGGGTGTTTGTAAATGTATGTTAGCTTGTCTAATGACGAAAGTTTCGGTGCATTATAGCCCTCGTGTTGCTGATGGTGCCAAATAATCTGAAAACAACCAACCAACACACTGGGACTTTAATTATGTAACATTGATACCCCAACGAATATAATGTGCAATAAAACGTTTATTTTACGCGTTTGTGATATGGAATTCCACTAGCTAGATCCCACAACCTGGTAACAGAGTGCATGTTGAAGGAAAATTCAAAAATGAAAATTAATTATGTTAATGACTAGAAAAATAAAAAAAATAAAATAAAAAATACTGGATTATTTTAACTACAAGCAGGGCTTTCAAAAAGAAAACCTTAACTTTGAAATCTCACAACTTCAAAACAATAAGAAACGGAAATAAGATGCAAGTGATATTGAATTGACAGGGATGGATTTTTAAAACACCTGTTTTAAAAATTGATTGATGGGAGGAAATTAAATTTGATGACGGCTAAATATGGTTTATAGATGAGAAATTTTTTCATTTGAAAGGATTTGTCAATGAACAATACTGGTGAATACGGGATTGTGGCCTACAGCCTCTCTGGCAACTGTTTAAAACTCTGTTTTGCTTGCCAGGATGACTTTGCGGCAGCTAACTTTTTCCTTTTTAGGAGAACTTTGGAATGACTTTTTTTGACGATGTTGTTGACAGGTCTCAAATACGAGATATGAAATTCTGCTTGCTGGAGGGAGTATAAAAGCGGATGGAAGACCAGGAACCTTCCCGAATCATTAATTATGATTCTATTGAGGAGCAGATGTTCAAGAGACCCAGGACAATTCATCACGATCTTTCAGAATTTAAAATTCTCCGACAACGGATGAAACATTTCCTGATTGTATTTTTGTTTTATTAACTTATATTTTCATAAAGACAAAGGCCATGCAAGTTTGTAACCTGTGTATTTTTGTCTTTAAAATATACTTAATTTTAAAAATTTAATTTACTGCCTCAGCTTTGACAAACATGTCACATCCTCTTATGTGCTCCATGTACACTACTTTAGTACGAGCTTCTACTTAGCCTGCTCCCCCCCCCTCTACTTGTTCTTTCCTCTGGCAAGCGCTCAGTGCCTTATCCTCGATTATTTTCTTATTCCCCACTGGGAACTACCTGAGATGAAGTGGTATTGTCCAACCCTTTAGCCAAGCTCAACTGAATTTATTTATGATCTAAGGTCAAAGCACTTGCCTTTTCATCAGCCTGCGCTTGGAGCCATGCTCTGAGCTCTTTTACAAAAGAGACAAGTCTTTTTTTTTCCCGACCTGATTTCTATTTGTTTATTTAATGAAATTCAAAAGTTTTTTGTTAAAAATAAATTATTAGTTGTTATTTAAAAGTCTTTTTTTTTTTTTTTTTTTTTTTTATCTTCCTAATGTTTAAGACACCAAGCTAGAAAAGTATTGTTGAATCGTGAGATATCCGTCCTGGTGACATTTTGCGGAGTCGAAGAGGGTGTAAGGCCATCTTCCACCTACCCCTCAGGATAAAGAAAACCCATCTGTGCATCTTGCCTAACTCCGGCATTCTGCAAGGCGATCGTTTGGGCTGTACTTGCCCCTAGGAGGATTATTGGAGCAATTTTCCTGATGAAAACGAAACACTCATTTCACTATATTCAGATTTTACAACAATTACTTGCCACATTTCAAATTGTTACTAATTTTGCAAACCCATATGCATAAAATTCCATACCTGTCTATTCAACACACTACCTGTCTCTTTTTTCTGTCTATGCCTGCTTCGCATTCATGTCTATTCAAATTTAGGTAGTCTTTTCTGAAAGACCTTGTATGTAATAGACAAGAAAATTCATTAGATCTTTCAGTCATTTCTACTTAAATATGAGGTATACTTATCAATCCTTAAAAGATTTTATTAAAAACTAGGGGTGGGGAACATGGCACAAATTCAATTTCACTAGAATAATGGTTATTGCATTCAAATTTTTGATAGAATGGTATTATTTACCGTTTTCATATTTTCATTGCAATAATTTTGACAAAAAAAAAGGGAAAAAAATTGACAATGTTATTCGATAAATATCACATTATCCTTTATTATGCGAAAGGCAGATGAAAATCAATCTTTGATGAGCGACGCTTAATCACATAGAGTTCTGTGGTAAAGGCATTTGTTTTTCACTTTTTACACTTTTATCCTATTTCTACGGGAATTCTAGTGGGGAGGATGTTTAGAACATCTTAAGAAGCATTAACACAATGATTTAACTTCAGATTTTTAGCAATTGCTGAAAAACGTGCTTTTTTTCATGAGTTTTTTCAAATTTCAACCTTATGCATGTGCTAAATTTAGACTAAAATCTTAATGGTAGGTCCCCCCCCCCCCTTGCCACCAGTAACCCATACACCAAATTTGAACATCGTAAGCCAATTTGGTCGGGAGGTATGCTAACCACTTACACAGACGCACATACAGACAGACATTTTTTCTAGACCACTTTTTACTTTCAATTACCCATATGTATTCATAAGGTAATGAAAGTATAACATTCGTTTTTTTTTTTTTTTTTTTTTTTTTGATTTCTCCACGTTTTGGAACATCCTGATTTAAAAAAGTTGTTTACATAAAAATGTCTGTCTTTGTTTCTGTGGTCACCATAACTCCTGAAAAAATATACCTAGAATGTTCAAATTTGGTGTGCGAGTTAACCATGAGTCCTACCATTAAGGGAGTATTCTACTGTAGAATTTTGAAAAAAAATCGAAATTTTTTTTCTTCATATTTTTAAAGTTTAGATATTCAAAAATATGTCATTAAAAGGATTTTTCAAAATTTCTATTATTTCATGAGTTATAGCCGTTTTAGTGACGTGGCATCGGTTCCGGTCCGACCGCTACAAGTTAACAATAGACGGTAGGCGTTCCCTAGTCCCTACTTATGTCCCTTTCTATTGTATAGTATTCCTTTTAAATCTATATTTAATTGAAGGACATAGAAACTTGTTTTGTTGGAATATTCTCCTTTTAGTTTCATTTTAAGTTAGTTTTGAGCTAACCTTCGTACTGAGTGGAAGTGCTGACAACGTGTTTAAAATTATTCCAGTGAAAATTATTTGGTAAATTGTGAATTTATTTACAGTATAATGGATAGAAAATCTTCAAAATTTAGTTCTGCACGGCCATGCAGATCAAAAAAGAGGAAATTTTCCGGTAATCAATTTACTGTAGAAGAAGAAAAAACTTTGAACGCGTTTTTCTCGGAACTACTTTTTTCGAGCTGGCGGTAAGGATATCTCGAGTTCTAATGAACTGATTTACTTCAAATTTGGAGAGGATGTTCTCTATACATCGCTTCATCTCGTGAACCCTGCCCAAAACTATAACTTCTCATTTAGTATTTTTAAAAAATTCGGAATTGTTAAAAAAATATGAAAAAAAAAAATTTCAAACTGCCGCCATTAAATTTTTTTTTTTTTATATACTTATTCAAGGGTTATACGATAGCGGCATCTATAATAATTAAGAATCCGTCTGTTTTTTATGTTTCAGATCACCAGGAGGGTTGGAATAATGCACGCCAGGACACCCTCTTCTTTTATTGACCCCCCACTTTGACTGCTCATAACTTTGTCAATTTTAATTTTTTTTTTTAATAATTTTTTTATGTAATAATAAAACATCAATAAACAAATGATAAAAAAATTGATGGTAAAAATATTTTTTGTTTCCTTTGTACAGCGCTTCAAAAACCGGGCGAAATTCATGCCTCTACGGTAGAAGGTTTTAAGGTTTTCTTCAAAATCGATCAAGCGTATAAGATAGCTGCTGTTGAAAAAATCATGTTTTTCAATAATTGCTAATTAACGGCTTTAACAATTTTGATCAAAATCGCTGTGGTAATACCTATTAAAATGTTTTAAACATCCCCATTTCCAAAATTCCCGTAAACATGCTTTAATCGCGTAAAAAATTGAAAAACGTATGTCTTCAACACAGACTTCTCTTAGTTTGAGCATCTCTCATCAACGACCGGTTTTTATCCTCTCCCACGTTTCACTTATAAGAAAGGATAATATAAGAATTATTGAAAAAGTATATCGCCTAAATCAGAATTTTGGCGAAGGGATATTTTTAAAATACCCATAAAAGAATGGCAAAAAAAAAAATGTCGCCAAACTAGCCATTTTTTCTAAATGAATGATGAAAATATAAAAACGATAAATAACAAATCCACGTCATTATAATAGTTTAATTAAAAGTTGGGCGATGTTCCACACCCCTATTTTTAATTAACAAATGCGCTTGAAATGAAACGTGTCATCAAATTAATTGCTGTCTGAAATGCATTTTAATTCCCTATATTTCAGAATCCACATTAAGCAGTGATGCGATCTGAGAATTCATTGCATGATTTGAATCAATACTGCTGGCTTAGCAATTTTGGTATGTCACACAATTAAATTGATGAATCAACGGGTAAGGTGTTTATTGATGAGAGCTCCGAATGCACTTGAATTTAGGTAAATATATTAAAGAGGCTCAAATGAAATGAATTTGCAAACGTCAGGCATCGTTATAAATAGATATTTCTTTCTTGGTCTTGCAGAATAATTTTATTTATTGCAATAATAAATGTATTTTTAGATGGATTAGTTGCTTAAACTATTCAGTTTAATAATTACTTCTTAATATTATTTTATGGCATGCATGGGAGGGTCTAAAGATTACGACTTGACAGTTGGTTATCTCAGCAAATTTTAAATACTTTTTTCTTAATCTGATTTTCGAATTAGGTATCATTTCATGAATTGGAATAAAAGTTGAGAGAAGATTGATTATTAGAGGATAAAACATAATATTTGAATAATTGAAATAGGGAAGTTGTATTATTCTATTATATACCTGTAGAAGATTATAACATTTAAAATATGATTTGTATTTTGTCTAGTAACTTTTTTTAGGATGACACATAAACAAAATAATGTGTGGGACAAATGTCCCGTCCCCTCACTTTAGTGTAAAGATATCTGAAAAGAAAGAAAAACGTTCGACATTTGAAAAAAAAAATATGTATTTAAAATTTTAAATGAAAGAAAAGTATTTGACATTCGAACAGAAAAAAAACTTTTGACATTTGAAAAGAAAGACAATCATTTGACCTTTGAAACGAAAGAAAAACATTTCACATTTAAAAGAAAAAAAAAAGAAAAAAAAAAAAAAGCAGTTTACATTTGAAAAGAAGAAAAGTTTTTTGATTGTTGAAAAGAAAGAGCGTCATTAGACTTTCAAAAAATTAAGGAAAACAATTGGTATTTGAAAATAAAGGGCAAAACCACACAGTTATAACCGCGTGTTTGAGAAAAGTTCAGTTTCTATAGTTTAGAGAAAAATTATTTAAAGCCCTTTGTTGGCATTTGCGGAAATTTAAGAAGTCAAAACAGTTGTCATTTGTCAATGACGGTGCAACGGAGAAAACTGATATGTTAATTCACCAACCTGTCTTCTTAGTAATTATTGATTTTTACCGGGCCATAGTAAATTATATTTTGAAAAATAGCAGCAATTTATAATCTAGCTTCAAGTTACTTTTGGATAGATTAATTTAAACTATTTACAGATATGCAATATATATTAATATCTAATTTGTATGGAAGGATTTGTAGATTTAATGGTGATATAGTTTCTCAACATAACATATATTGAAAAATTTTACCCTACTTTACATGTAATGTATTATTAAGAATTTTTGTCTGATTTATTTTTACTTTCAATTACCCATATGTTTAAATAGGGTAATAAAAGTATAGCATTCGGTAAAAAAAAATAAAAAAAAAAAAAAAAAAAAAAAAAAAAACGATTCCCCCCCCCCCCCCCCCTTTCTATTTTTCAGATTTTGGAACATTCTGATTTCAACTAGGAGTGTAAGTGAGAACAACTCTCAGTTACACTTATTGGTCATTGCGTTAAAATTTGATATGGTGTTATTTATCGTTTTCATATTTTCACTCATTTAAATAAAAATGACGAGTTAGCGATATTTTTGGCAATAATTTTTGCATGGAGCAAAGGGGGAAAAATCACGACAAATGGTGAAATTGGCGATGCTATTCGATAGATATTACATTGTCCTTTCTTGTGCGTGAAACAGAGAAAAAATCAATCGATGATACGCTATGCTTAAGTGCAGAAAACTCAGTGTTAAAAGTATTTGTTTTTCAACTTTTAACGCTTTGATCGCATTTCTGCGGGAATTTTGGAGGTATAGACGATTAGAACACATTAAGAGGCGTTAGCACTGAAATTTTAATCAAAATCGTTTGAGCCGTGTTTTTGCAATGAGGAACTTGCACAAGGGAGGAAAATGAATATTTTTTGTATTTTCTAGTGTTATCCAACGAATATATTTGAGCAGTGCAATTATTTTTTATCTTTATGTCTTCAATTAATCAAAAATCAAGTTTGAAATTAGCCGAAATCACAGCAAAAGTCACGTGACCAAAAACACATGAAAAAACCGTGACGTGGTTACGCAGAGATGCAGTCGCAAAACGAAGGGGAAACCACAATCATTCTTTGTCTAAAACAGGTTTTAGACTGGTTCATTATCTGCGCGTTGACGTTTCACCAAAAGTGGCTTTTTCCCGCCAAATTGCAAAGGGAAAAACTAAATATTTTTTTAACTATCTATCCGAGCTCAAATTTTTGAAAGAATGGTATTGTTTTTCATGATTTTTCTCTACTTTTATTTAAAAATAAAACCAAAAAGCGTGAAAGTTCCTCATTGCTCTTTTTTTTTTTTTTTTTTTTGCCCATGTAAAAATATTGCCAAAATATCTCCAAACTGGCAATTTTAATTTAAATGAGTAAATATACGAAAACTGTAAATAACACCATAACAAATTTTAATGCAATTACCAATATTATAGTGCAATTGAAAGTTGTGCAATGTTCCACATTTCTACTTTTTAATCGAAACAAACTAATTTAAGATATGAAATGATAACTGAGACTATGCTTTAAATTCCCTTGAGAATTTACTATTTTACGTCATGCTTTAATAACATCTCCCCCTTAACTAGTAAGCATTAAAAACCTTGCCTTTCTTAACAAAGTTTCGCTAGAGGTTGATCAAATCTCAAATGAGAACGATATTTATTTCTCGACCTTCGGATGACATTTCGCAGTAGTAGAAATCCGGCTTTCGTATTTTCAAGAAATTAGATCACAATCTTCATCCTCAAGACTTTCTATCTGTAGAAGTTGCTTCACGTATCGCGTATATTTATAACACTAAAAAAAAAATCTGTGTCGTATCTGTAGAAGTTGCTTTCTTTTTCTGACAGATATATGGTACAAAAACCAACAATCAGTAATGTTTGAACGTTAGTCTCCTATGCATTGAGAAACGGAAATATTACAAATATATCAGAATACAATAAAGGTATCATTAGATTTTATTGTATTAAAAAATGAATAAGGAATCCATACCTAAATATTTTTCATTGGCCACCTTGACAAATAGATTACTTCATTTCTACATTTAAGAAAAGAAAGATTACAGTAATATATCTGTAGAAGTTATTTTCTTTTACTGACACATAAATCGTAAGAAAAAATAAATTTTTAGTAAAAAAAGTTCAGTTTCAAATCTATAGCTGTGTATTTATAATGGGGCACAATATTAAATACATTATATTCTTTTTTTTTTTTTTTTTTTTTTTTTCTTTTCTTTTTTCTTTTTTTTAAGAAAAACTTTTGTAAGTTAAACGTCTGTAAAAATTCCTTTTTCTGATAGAATCATGGTACGAAAGACAATTACTGAGAACATCTGTACATATTTCGTCTCATATGTATTTGTAATATAGAAATATAATACTCATAAAAACAAAGTTTTTAATATAATTCTTTCGTATGCATTACCAATTTCTATGTTTGCTGTTTGCATCTTAATTTTAAATTTTGAAAACATCTCTATCAGCAAAATATAAGGGCAAACTACTTTTCAAAATATATTCATTAAAATGGATGAGAATGTATGCACTCGAATCCAAATATCTTTTATTTATTCTGATGAAAAAAAATTTTTTTATCATTTATTCATTAAAACAATTTTGGCAACAGGAAAGAGTTTCTTCAATGATCGATTAAATGTCATTTCAGCGTGATTAGATGACTGAAAGTTGGTTTATTACTATTCCGTAAAAGTGACCTCTTAGTGACAGTAACAGTCACGAAAATTTGATAGAATGCATAGTCATCGAAATCGAATCTATCTGTCAAGTTTCAGATCAATTGGTAAAGGAAAGGGTTTTAATTAGGCCTCCACAGATATAACCGCAATCGACATACACAACCACCCCCACATACACACACAAAATCGAAGTGAATATAAAGGATTTAAAAATACATCAGTATAATAAAAGTTTTCCAGATATTTAGTATCAAATAAATATCAAGAGTATTTATTCTATACAAGCTAGAAGTATTTATTCTGTAAATTTGAACAAATAACCAAAGTATGTCCATAAACCATGACAATAAATATATAAATATAAACGTTTTTTTTTTTTTTTTATTTTTATTTGGGTTATAGGAATGTAATCAAATCTGTTTCCTGAAATTGGCTTTCATTGGTCACGTCTGCATTTGACTCATTGTTGTAGAGGAGGACAGTATTGATTTTGTATTTATGATGTATCACAAAAGACAGCCTTTCTCAGCTCAATTTATTCTATAAAGTTTGTCTTTTAGTAGTCTGGGAAATTTGAAGAAGTAACCGAAATATGTCCATAAACCAAACATGGAAAAATTTATAAAGTAAAGTAGGCATTAAAGAAATAATAAAAAAAAAGTAGGGCTCCATTCTATTTCAATTGTCAATGGAGGGAAAAATAACGAAATTTAAAGACTACCTTTGAAGAATTATATTTAAAGACGACTCAAGTACCCCCTATACCCTATGTTTGGAGTACCTTTTTATGGAAAATTCACAAAAAATTAATTGAAATGTTTTAAATTTTTTTTATATAGGTTAAATAGACTTTATGCATGATTCAAGTTTGGTAAAAATATATCATCAAATATATATATTTTTTTAGATAATAACCAATATTTTTTTTTTTGGGGGGGGGGACCTCTTTTTTTATAAAAATTTGGTATTTTGAAAAATAATTATGAATATAACAGGAATTTTATTTAAATCACTATTTAATCTGTAGGTTATGTGCCACAATTTTATAAAAGAAATAATGCTATATCCCCAATAATTAGTTGAAAATATACATTAAGTTTAAAATATCTTGTTTAGAGAAAATTAAAGTTAAAAGTCTTATACAGTTAAAATTTATAGCTTACTTTTTTCTTTCAATTACCCAAATGCTTACATATGGTAATGAAAGAATAGCATTCGGTAAAAAAAAGAAAGAAAAAATTATTGTTGCATGTTTTGGAACACTCTGATTTCAAAAAAGTGTTCTAGAAAAAATGCCTGTCTGTGTGTACGTAGTCAGTATAACTCACGAAAAAATGGACCTCTATGTTCAAATTTTGTGTGCGATTTGGTGGTGGCCCTGGAAGCAACAATTAGGATTTTCGTCAAAATCGCACGTGCGCATAAGGTTGATACCATGAAAAATCATGTTTTTCAGCAATTGTTATAAAACGGCTCGAACGATTTTGATTAAAATCTTTGTGCTAATACCTCTAAAAGTGTTCTAATTGTCCCCACCGTCGAAATTCCAGTAGATATACAATAAAAGCGTGAAAAATTGAAAACGAGTGCCTTTAGCATAGAAATAACATTGCAAATTTCACAATCTTAGAGTTTAATTTATTTATTTATTTATTTATTTATTTATTTATTTATTTATTTATTTAATTGTTTGTTTATTTATTTATTTATTTATTTATTTATTTATTTATTTATTTATTTATTTATTTATTTATTTATTTATTTATTTATTTATTTATTTATTTATTTATTTATTTATTTATTTATTTATTTATTTATTTATTTATTTATTTATTTATTTATTTATTTATTATTTTTTTTAAATAATTTTTGAGTGTGTGTGTGTGTGTGTGTGTGTGTGATCCAAGTAAAAATTATTGCTAAAAATACCTCCAAACTGTCCTTTTTCTATCTGAATAAGTGAAATATGAAAACGGTAAATAACACCATAAATATTAATGCAATTACCAATATTATAGCTTAATTTCAAGTTGTGCAATGTTCCACATCGTAGTCTAAAAACGAAATCCAACATACTTCATTATTTTTTAGTAGAGACAAAATTAACACATCAAAAAAAAAAAAAAAAAAAAAAAGCTTCGTGAAATTAAAAATCCCAGAATTAATTTATTTTTATTTTAAGGGTACTGTGAATTCCCTTAACCATTTTTAAACATTTAGGAAAGATTGGGATTCTGTTTCAGAATATAGATTTGTTTCTGACTTAATTGATTTCGAAAAATCGTATGTGAAGCTCAATTGCAATATTGTAATGACATTATGAGTATTAAGTATTAAAACAATAAAATTTGGTTTCTCAAGAGTTCCAATGTTTCTAACATTACAAATTTAGTCTTCCTGATTTGAATTCGTTATACGAAGGTGAAGAATTTTTAGATTTTTATAAAATATTGATATCAGTTATTGACAGTATCTGGATTCAAGTAAATTATTGTGAATATATGCTTTATTTTATACAAATATGCCTGTAAATTTTAAGCATATTTTTTATAAATATGTTTAAGTTTTATAAAAATATGTTCTCATTTCAATTCCTTCCAAATTTAAAGTCAATTCTTGAATGACACTAAACTATAATAAATTTTATTTAAATGATTCGCTTCAAACTGAAGTGTATCTTCAATATTGTCTAAATGTCTATGTTCCCCTTATATACGCCGACCAAACGGTATAGTGGTTAGCGTGCTGGCTTCTAGACCGCGAGGTTGCGGGTTCGAGTCCCGTGTTAGGCATGGGTGTTTGTAAATGTATGTTGGCTTGTCTAATGACGAAAGTTTCGGCGCATTATAGCCCTCGTGTTGCTGACGGCGCCAGATAATCTGAATACAACCAACCCCTTATATACATTTGCTTTTTCATCACTTCGAGAAATTCAAAACATATACAAAAACTTTTCATAAACAACAGTTTTTGCATAAACGGTAATCGAGGCAATGCAAACATGGTTATTTGAAGTTTGATGGTATTTGAAAAGAAACAAAACCGGTTAACCTCACTATTTAGTAAAATATTGTGGACGCATCTCACAAATATCCAATGACGTTTCAAGTTTTCTGTGTGTTAATCAGAGTAATTTTTTTTTAATACAACCCAAACTTAAACTCGTATTCATATAGATTTTTTAATACACTTTTGTTCTTCTTTTCATACAGACTGATATTTCATGAACAAGAAAGTTCCTTACCTAGTTTTCATAATAGAAAAAACGCATGTCAATTTTATAATTTGCACGTATATGCAGCATCAAAAACAGACGTTCCTAAGAACTGTTTTAACGAAACAATTTTTAGAGTATGGGTATTATTTTGTAATGGCAACGATACAGTAAAATTTAAAACATGAAGAAGTTCTTTAAAAAAAAATTAAACGTTCCTTAATTATACAGTTTTATTTCTAAAACTTCAGCTCAACATGGAAAAACTACCATATCTGAAAACTGTAACTGTCGTATTCTACGATGTGACATTTTCATGCGAAGAAACAATTTTATTATTTCTTGACCACAATAATTATAAGCTATTAAAAAAGACTATTAATTAAAAATTTAAAAAAAAATAATCAGTTTTTCGACTTTCTGAAAAAATTCAAAAAATTGCAGACGAGCTCTCTTTAAAGTTTTTAATGCAAATAAATATTTAGTGTGCTTTGTAATATTTTTAAAAAATACTGCTATTTCCTCTCTATCGATGGCAACAACTGAATATATTTGAAAAGACACCTTAATCCTTTGAAGAAAGTATATTTACCGCAGTCGATGAACTGTTTCCACCAACTCAAGCCTGAGAAAAGATCTCTTTTGAATGACATATTTAGGTTGGTTTTTTTTTCTCTCTATTTTATAGTCAATTTTGTGTACTTTTTTGCAAGAATGATAATATTATTTTGAAATATTTCGTAAATAAAGGATAAAAAAAATAACTAATGTGTGGCACAACTTTCAAAATCAGCTTGCATAATACTTTAAACTCTTAGTAAATAGACACTATTTATTTCTAAATTTGTGCTTATAATATAAGAGTCTATAGTGAGCACTTCTTTCAACGTTTTCTTAATTGCTGGAACTGTACAGATAACAGTGCATTTATTAAATAGAAAAACATAAACTTACATTTCAGCATTACACAAAAACTCTTTTTGTTGAGGCAATTAAATGTGAACACTCTTTTAAACCCTCCCCAGAGGAAATTTCCTTCAATCCATTGGATAATTGGATCTCCTCATGCTATAATGTTGCTTATTAAACTCTGTTCAACTGTGATACTTAGAAATCGTGTTTATTGTTGGATGAAATTTATGATCCCGAGAATGAAGCAGAAAGTGTCCCAAACGTATTATAACAAAAATCAATTCAGAAAGCTTCTATAGCGTCTAGAAGAAAGATTAATTTACATAGCGCAAAGTAGCTAATATTAAAATGACGCCATTTAGAATAGTTTGAAGTCTTTAAAATTCAACTATTGATATAAACGAGTCCATGAGTACAGACCCCTTCAAATAAAAAGTAAATGCAAAAATATAATGAAACATTTATTTAATAACGTTCAAGGACACGTTCAAGTATACTGCGGACTTACACTGTGGACGTACACAGGTTCCTTTTTTTCTTCTTTTTTTTTTTCCCAATAAAATTTGTTTGGAAATTGTGTTTGTAATTTTTTTTTTTTTATTCTCTCGCGAAAGTCTAAAGTTTGGAAATGTGTTTCAAGTGATTGCAAAATGTTGCTTTAAAAAGTTCTAGATCGAATTGTAGACGGAAGAACACAACTACAAACGCAGCATTTTGGAAGAAGAATACAATTACACCAAACTGTCATTTTCATAAAAATGCAAGCAAGGAGATAACATTTCTTTTTGCCCTAGAACACTTCTTTAATTTTTTATAAAAATGGTTTTTGATGAGCAAATGAGTACTTATGATACAAGAACATTTCCATTTTTTTCTCTAAATAGTTATTCCAAAGAATTCTTCTATATAAGTAAATCAATTTATATCTTTATTTATTGGTTTTTAAAAATTTACATATTAATAGTTCACCAAAAAAAAAATAATAATAATAATAATTTCCTTTACATTTGACGCCTTTTGTTAGAGATAATGAGGTTCTCGGAGTAACATGTTAATATTTTACATATTCTAAGCAGGTGTATATTTAAAATTTGTAAAATACGGGTCTTCTAATTTGACAATTAAATGTTTAAGACAATTTTCGAAGTTTAAATAAGAGCAATTTAGAACAATTACTTATACTTTAAATAATTAAAAATTGAATCTTGGACAAATTCCAAAACCTAAGGGATCAGACCTGTTGCTGATTACCTGATTTACTTCCCAGGTATGAATGAATATATCACCACCTACTACATTAAAAGTACATAATTCTATCAGACTCCAAGTCAAAATGTCGGTACCTCCAAATATTTAATATTAGTGTTAATATAAACTGCATTGGCTGCATTACTTTTTATACCCGCTTTTGAATCACTTGAAAAATAAATGTAGGTGCTTTTTTTTTTTTTTTTTTTTTTTTTTTTCATACAAAAATCTTCCAATTTAGTTTTGCAACATGCACATTTAAAAATAAATAATACGAGAGATATTTGAAGTTACGAAAGTAGTTCCCTTCTCACAATAATTCATAATGTTGTCAACATGAAAGTTTACTTAAGCAGAGAATTTAAGATTCTAAATGCATTCGGAACACACTCATGTTATGATTACACACCATGTTTTGAAAATAACCAAGAAGGCAAGCACATGTACAGTGTGTTGTTGTTTTATGACTCATGAGAGATTGGTTAATGTAAATATTTTTCATTACTGATGAAATGATGTGCAACCCCTAAAATCTCTCTCACAATCTTTGGAAAATGGTTCAACTCTCATATAAGTTCTAAAACTTCCACCTGACCAAAATTTAAACACGTTTTGTGTGTGTGTGTGTGTGTGTGTGTGTGTGTGTGTGTGTGTGTGTGTGTGTGTGTGTGTGTGTGTGTGTGTGTGTGTGTGTGTGTGTGTGTGTGTGTGTGTGTGTGTGTGTGTGTGTGTGTGTGTGTGTGTGTGTAAGATATCATTTTTCGGAGGCTTTTATAGCATTTGTATTGAATTTTATGAAGTTATGTTCAAGATGGATCCGAACAAGTTTAGTTTATTTACTGTCACTCAATTGACACACTGTGGTTCTGTAAGGAGACCATTTAAGTTCAAGATTTCTTCGATAATGAGCAATGACTGTTATATTTTGGGATTGAATAACTCTTATAACACATTAGATGGTTAATTTTAACTGATTTCGATGAACTTTGGGTAACTGGTATAAACATGAAGAGAGGAAAAAACTCTTTAGAGGAGGGAAAGAAAAAAAATCCAGTCGTGGATTGTTATTGTACATTATCATGTGGTTGGTAATTGTAGATACATTTTCCAATAAACGTTTCAAACATATTAAACGTTTCAAACTCATTAATAGTTTATTTTTTTATAGCAGCATCTTTTGTACAAAATTACACTATATTTACGCTTGTAATTCATATAAGTGTTCAGGACCACTACACTTACAAGTTCAGTACCTTCCATTCAGTCTTTGCATTTTTATAAGTAAAATACTATAAAAATATCGTGGATGAGTTTTAAATAATACGACGTATAAAAAATGTATCATAAGTCTATTGGAAGTAGTTCTTAGTAATAAAAATATTCCAATAAAATGTCATGTAATTAGTTACTAATAAACACATGAACACATGTGGATGTTCAGTAGTCAAGTATAGACTATGGGAAATTATTTGGTCTTGACTTATATAACGATATCTCAGTACAATTAACTTATGGATATTGAATTTTTGTCATTTTTAAGTTTGAGTGAATTCATGTCATTTAAAAAGATTTAACTACGTGCAAATATAAATGCTATAAAATTAAAAAATCAATGAATCTGTGTAAAAATAGTTAAAAACTATTATTTTTTAATTAATTAAGTATAAGTTTAACACAATGTGTATTGATTTATGTTTAAACAATCGAAATTCTTTTTAATATTAAACAAACAAGTTTGAACTGAAGTACACAATCGTTGCTTTTAAAAAGTTAAAAAAGTTATCACTACTCATTCTTTTTCACCCTTACTTACTTAATAATCACAGATTTGTATTTGTGCACATGACATGTACACACATACAGATATGTGATCGATATATGATAAATTACCTACTTAATAATCACACATCTGTAACAATCATACGATTCAATAAATAATAGTTTATACCTATAAGTTGCTTATAATCATAGAGGGTATTATATTCCAGTAATATTCAACAATCCATGATTATCAAGATTCCAAAAAAGTCAACTATGATCGAAAAATGATTCATTGAATGAATCATTATTAATAATGATTGAACCCCGTTATTCATAAACTAATCCTTAAAAATTATATGATACTTTGCATAATTGTTATTTAAATAAAGTAAGAATTGGGCTAGAATGTAATGTTTATAGACTACTGTTTAACCAATTATATATGCTTCTAAAAATAACAGTCAAACCAACATTAACGATCTTTTACGGGATACTACTACGTATAATATAAAGTTACTTATCATTTCCTCACATTATGTTTTGGACAGTTATTTTACCCCGTTTTGAATAATCCAATCCAATTATCGTGGATTAAACTCCTATAACTTTATCAGAGAGTTATATATTTCAAAAGCATATGAATAAACTAATTGACTCGACATTTTGTTTTGAATCCTCGAAAGCAACGCATTAGTTTTGACTTAGCAATTTAAAACTCCGAATCAAATGCAATTTATCTCGACAAAAATACTACGATTTCAAATTGCTTTCACGTCTGATAACTATGGTGACATAAATTATTATCGATGCTGTTTTATTTTTAAGTCGTGCAAAATAAATCTTTTGATGATTGGCATTTTTTTTTTTTTTTCGACAGTGTGTTATTTACTTACTGCACAATAATAAAATAATTTTTTTTCCCGTTGGAATTAATTACTGAGCAATGAGTTTATTATAAAAGATAAAGGGAATCAAAACGAAAAAGTTACACTTTATCACATGACATTTAATAGGAGCTCGCCGTCAATACTATCAACGCATCTCGCTGTTAAATGAAATGATACGCTCATGTATTTGTTATCCGTGTTAAATCATTAGAGTTTTTTTTAATATTTTTTGCAGTGCAGAAATATTTTAAAATCGTTTTTCTTTCTTTTTTTTTTTTTTTTTCTTCTTTTTATTCTTTTCCCTTCTTTTCTATTTTTTTTTTTTTTTTTTTTTTCCCTTGTGCTTTTCTTTCTTTCTTTTTTTTTTTTAACTTGTTTCCATTTGTTTTGGTTTATTAAAGTTAGTAAAGGGATAGCTTTTGTTTAATGGTTTGATGCAGCAGATCAGCTATCTTTTTAAAATGAAAAATGTTGCACTGCTTACTTTTAAATGACTGTCTTTTATATAAATTCATTTTTTTTTTTTGCAAAGAAATACTTTCCCGGCTGAGTTACATTAATATATATATATATATCATATCATTTCAAGTTTTACATATTTCAGCAAGTAAATGTAATAAATTTTAAATTTTTACACTATTTAAATTTTTTATTATAAATTGTGAGTTTATAAACATATATTTTTCAACAATAAGTAATATAAAAAAATATTTTGAATTTTTCTACGAAAACAATAAATATATTCTGTATATAAATTCTGTTTTTAATTAATAGTGGGTATGTTTTGAAATATCTGTAAACTTTAAAGTAATAAAATATTCTACATCATAACTTACAAAGAATGGAGTGAATAAAAATGCCAAAAATGATCTTTTATCAAAAATAATGCATGAATACGGCATTAAAAACAACGCACACACACCTAAATTGAACAAAAGATTTTAAATATGCATCGTATAAAGATAATATTCTTGAAAAAATATTTGCATTTGTGTGGGATGAAAGATATAAAGCGGTATAAAATTTAAAGCCGAAAAGAAATTGCTATTTTACAAAATTGTTTGACGCAAATAATAATGACTTTAGAGAGAGATCAC